>OW285235.1:106581213-106928713 GCA_935421215.2 Melolontha melolontha
CTAAACTGGCGTGCATTTCGACTACAATCTCTATGCTGGAAACTGAAGAATTATCTTTACAATACAGCATTGAATTAGCAGAAAATATAGTAATTAAACGTATAGCAAAACTCAAAAAAAATTATTTCTTCAATAAATTAAACACAATGCTGTCAAAAAATACGGACTATCAACCACTGAAGAATATCGGTGAGGTGTTGCGAATTAAAACAAATCTTATCGAAAAAAATGAACATTTAAATGCCAGTGACATTGTAAAATATGAATTTGTACCAATAGTGTGATGTCGACAGAGTTTTTTCACAGTACAAAAATGTTCTAGCCGACAAAAAGCACAAATTTATTTTTGAAGGAAGGGATACCTTGTGTTAACCTACCAAAAAGCGGAAGGCTTCGGGTGTTAACTGATGTCAGAATAGCTAGACTGAGAGAAAGTGCAAAAGAAAGAATTGGTGTATCTACACGAAGATTAGGAAGGCACTATAGAGTATCACACAAAGCTGCACATCGGGAAATTAAGAGAAGTGGAATGACATATATAAAAAGAAGAAAATGCCCAAAATACACAGCTGCACATTTGCAACGAATTTCACGGTATCGTGGAACACTAAGGCGCAACACTTATCAAATAGCTGAGTAATCGTTTTGGATGAGGAAAAATATTTTACGTTATCTAACTCTGAGCTAAAAGGTAATGATAGATTCTATACCGAGGATTCCAATGCAGCTCCGGAGAATTTGAAACATAAAAGAAAACCTAAATTCGAAGATAAAATTCTGATCTAGTGCGCCATTTCTCCGGCAGGTATATCGCAATCATATGTAGGATATGCTAGAAGAGAAGCAGTCACTGCAGTTCTTTATTTACAAAAATGTATGTCTAAACTGTTACGATTTATAAACGATCGTGACAATAATGATGAAATCATGATCTGGTCTGACCTAGCTTTTTACCGTTATGTCATGGAAACTAGAGAATGGTTGAAGGCCAATAATGTCTCATTTGTACCCAGAAAAGATAATCCACCTAATGTTCTCCAAGCACGACCCATCTAAGAATTTTGGGCCTTATTAAGCAGAGATGTTTACGATAATGGATGGGAGGCCGATAACTAAGAACAACCAAGAAGGAGAATTTACAAAAAAGATCCGAGAATTCGATGTTGCCACTATCCAATCACTTATGAGACACTTAAGGCCAAAACTGTGAAGGATTGAAAACCATGTATTATAATATATTCTTATTGTTTAGCCCTTAATTTTTCACATACTCTAAAGTTAAAAATTTGAACAAATAATAGTATTTTAATGTTTGTCTCATTTGTTACATACATTATGCACTGTACATATAACATAAATTATAAATCTCGAAAAAGAAATAAAATATTTCATTTGGAATTTGAAAAAGTTGTAATATCGAGAGCTTGGAAAATATGCAAAATGCATGTTAAGTGCATAATGGCATATTAGGAGTATTTTTTTTAAATGCATATGCAAAATTATATAATGCGTATAGAAGATTTCTATCCAAATGTCTAAAAATATAATTTTATACATTTAAAATATTTTATTGTGGACTGCAGCATTACCTGCAAAGATGACCCTTTTACGTGTAATTTGTCCTCCACTGTATTAACGTTTTTCTAATAGTTCTCTAAAAGCACACTGTACCACTATTTGTAAATATTACATTGTGGTGTAAACTTTCGCTGTATATTTAAATTTCTGCTCAAAATAGAATGTAAATTTATCACGTAAATTTCCGAACGTTTAGTAGTCAATAGTCAATGCAACTCTCTTTACTTACTAAACTAATGCTAACACATAAATTTTATCGCATAGATACTTCGTCGGTTATTGTATGATTCATTCGGTGAATGTTTTAAAAGCAGGGATTCACAGACTACACAAGTTGTGCGGTCGCACTGAAGGAGTGTGTTTGTTACCCGTTCTCTTTGCGTCAACTTAATATAAGTAAGTAGAAGTTAAAAATAAAGTTATTGAATCACTGACATTGTAAGCAATAGGTACTTTTCCCAACTGGTCATAGTGCAGTGTGAAAGTAAAAATGCCGAAAATCGACTTTATTGCGAAAGTGAATTCAAGATCAAAAGGATGCAAATCATCGACAACCACTACATTTTTTCGGGATGTGCGACAAACGAGTAAGTACCTATGTATATATAATCTTGAATGTATTTTTTAAGAAATCTTTCTTACACTAAAAAGACACAGACTGCTTACACTTGTATCTTTTATGCTTATTTAGTTATTTAATTTTTATAATTTTTAAGATATTAAATTATTGTATGGTTATCTTTATCTATTTTTTGAACTAACGTATTACATATTTTTCAGATGAAATGTGACAAGAAATTCCAAGTAGATCAACACTTAGGAAGCGAAAGCCATCAGTTCAAAAAACGTTGACCAAATCACATGATACAAAAACAATTAACCGGTCAACATCGAGACAACATTGAGCAAGAAATTTATTCAAGAAATCTGCGTAATCTTTTTATTGGGTGTAATATTCCGCTTTATAATCTGGACAAGAAATTGTTCTAAGATTTCTTAAAGAAACGCGACTTTAAAGAAAATGTCAACGTGCCTTCATCATACATATACTTTCAGAAAGAAGTATGTCGACCGAAACGTTGAAAACGTGATAGAAGCCGTCCAAAACTAAATTAAAAATAAATATGTATGGTTTTCTGTCGACAAAACTACAAATGTTCAGGGAAGGTGTATTTCCAACTTTATCATTGGAACTTTGAACGAGGATAGCCAAGGAAAAGGATATTTAATTGGTGTAAATGTATATAAAAAACGAATAATTTAAACATCGCTAGGTTCATTAATGATACGTTTACTAGTTTGTTTTTACCGCAAAAAAAATACCAGTAGAAAACATATTACTAATGGTAACAGATGATGCTTCGTATATGGTGAAAGCGGCAGAAAATTAAAAAAAAATCCCTAATTTAATACATTTCACGTGTTTGGCCCATGGATTAAATAGAGTAGTCGAAACTGTTAAATCAGAATTTCCTTTAAAGAAAAATATCCAGAATTGCCACTACCCCCAGAACCAGTTGTTACTCAGTAGGGTTTGTGGTTAAACGCCGCAAATTGTCTTGCCGAAAATTATGAAGAAATGAAGAATGTTATTTACGATTTTGATCCAGATTGCTAGGCAGTAATTAGAAAATGTCAGTTTATTTGAAAACTATTTAATTACTAGTCAATTATGTTTTATTAAAAGTCATTTTTTCTATATTTCTACCACAATCACAAAACTAGAAGGAAGATGATTTTCATTTGACGAAATTATTTCTCTAGTAAATTCTGTAAAAAGTCGTCTCGAAACTTCGGTAGGCAAAAATAATGATATTTGTAAAAAACTTAATTCGCTGTTAGACAAAAACCTAGGATTTAAGAAGTTCATGCAAATTAAAGATATCTTGCAAGGAAATTTTGAAGAAAGTATCACTTTCAGTCCAAATGTATTTTGCAAATTGAAGTATGCTCCAATAACTTCCTGTGAAGTTGAACGTCATTTTCCAGTTACAAGTTAATTTTAAGTGAACGACGACAGAGTTTTACAATGGCTAATCTAGAAAAGCGTTTGATTACTTACTGTTATTATTCAAGTAATAATTAATTATTTATGATTAGAAAAATTGTAATGTTTAAAATTTAAATATACATATTGTTAATAGAAACGTACCATATTTTCTGTATATCATTTTTATTGTTCTTACATTATCTAAAATAAATAATTTGTTCGGGCAAAATAGATTTAATTTTGTATTTTTAGTTTTATTTAGATGTAGGTATATTTATGTTAATATATTTAATCCTAGTTTTAAATTGTAAATATTATATATTGTATATAGAAAAGGTCTTGGAGTTCAGATATATTTAATATTGTTAATTACTTTAGGACTGGTCAGGTATTACATTTCTTCATTGTCTTATTTTCTAGCATCATAAAAACTATTTATTTTATTACAGGCACAACCCTCTGGTTAATCCATCCATTATGTAAATATAATATATAATAAGCATAAATATAATAGAATAAGTTTTATTGTACATATTTCCTGTTATATATTATTATTTATTATAATAGGTGAAATAATTGGGTTCGATGCGATTCTGCGAAGTATTAGTATTGCGAAGTATTGTGCATTGTATATTTATTACTTTAAGAGGTATTTTATTTTCTATAATTAAGGGTTTCCGGCGTATATTGTTTATTTTAATACATTTATGACGTTGGAAACTACAGCATATACTTTTCTTGGAAAGGTAAAATAATGGTATGGAAATTTTCGTATACTCTATTCATTGTTTTCTCCCTCTCTTTGACTGGCGGGGACAAAACTTTCTTGCCGAAAAATGAGGGAATGAAGAAACAGTTCCAAACAAGATCTCTAAGAGCTCACTACAGTTCCAAGTACGATCTCTTCGAGTTAAAGCTTAGGTCTCAGTGATCTTATTAACAGTTCCAACTAAGATCTCAGTGATCTAAATAGGAGCAATATTATTTATTAGCCAGTTTTTCTCGGTCTTTAGTATTAAGACCAGATACTGCATTTATTTAACGGAACTCCAAGATTAAACTTTTAATAAACTTGTGTTATATAAAAAATATTGTATTATTTCAACACATACTTCGGTCTATACATACCGAACTTCCTTCAAACCAGGAGGATGAAACATAATTTTA
This sequence comes from Melolontha melolontha, assembly GCA_935421215.2. Classification (NCBI taxonomy): domain Eukaryota; kingdom Metazoa; phylum Arthropoda; class Insecta; order Coleoptera; family Scarabaeidae; genus Melolontha; species Melolontha melolontha. The sequence continues at coordinate 106,585,949 of OW285235.1, forward strand.
TAAACAAAACAGTTGTTTTATAACTTTTTATAACCTTAAACACTCTATATAACTTGAACATAAATACATACTTTTTATTATTATATTTGTTGTTATTATTAATATAAAAATTATTTTATTACCTATAAAGTTTAGTACAATAACTGCATATTTCAAAGCATAAACGCGTGTTTAAGGGCATAATTTAATAGTTTATCTTGCATATTTGCATGCATTTCTTTAACTTTTCTAGTGCATATTTTCCAAGCTCTAGTAATATCACTATAATTGTTTCACTATACAAGAAGTTCCGTCAGGTAAGGTAATGAAAAGTTATAATTTTTACTTTATTTCGTTTTCGATCATTATAGAGTTTTACCATGTATCTTCTTCGTTCGTTAATTACTTAAATTATAAATTTAAATTATTTTTATAAATTTAATTCCTCAGGTTGTGCAGGCAAATTTCGTTTAAATTTCGCACAAGACTTCCACACGGTTTACTGGCATACCACAACGTCAAAGTGCCCGCAGGGGTCACACTTGAACCCTACGCTCTTTACATAATAGTTCAACAAGGTCAATTAAAAGTAGTTCATGTTTATGGTAAACATTCCACGGCGTTGACAGTAGGTAGAGGATTAAATCGAGATGAGTGGCATTCTGTTACTGTAAGTAGATTTGTCTAATTGAATAGATTAAATAGTGTAACAATTAGGACTATATTCCAGGTGAGAATAGATGTACATAGCGCTACTCTAATAGCTATGGTAGACGACTTGAAAGAAGAAACAGAATTAAAAGGTCTGGATAAAGATAACAATTACGGCGTCACCGCAAATGTTACTTCGGTGATTTTAATCGGAGGTATACAATAAGACCATTTAAATGTAATTATAAAGAAGTCCCACTATTGTATGTGCATTTTAAAGTATCTTATATTAAATTATATGAAAATTAATACTGGTAGCCGTAACTTTGTGGTAATTCATTTTGAAAATAATAAAATAAAATAAAACAATAACTTTGTTATATATACCACTTTATTCACATATAATCGTGACCGCGGTTTCGACATACAATGTCATTATCAAACTGCAAAAGTTACAGGCCTACATAGAACTTATAAATGACACAAAAATATATGGGGGTGGTTTATGATGTTATTTAAAATTACTACTATATACTTAACCATTATATACAACATTGGAAAAGAGGTGTACATATAAGATCCAACTGTTCGTTTAAAACGATATCTATTGTGTTGTTTCGGCTTTTAAAAATTTCTAGGGCCTCTAAAATATTTAATTTAAGACCTTTCTCGGCCAAATGCAATATTTTACGGTGACCAAATGTATGCCTTTCTGTAATAAGATGGTTTGCGAATGTTGAATCTGTCTTCTTTAGTTTATATGACCTCATGTGTTCTTTTACCCGTATAATAAAACTTCGACCAGTCTAACCTATATATACACTTTTACAATCATTACAATATAATTTGTACACTCCTGATTTATTATTCATATCTGTTTTAGGTTTTGCGTTAAAAATGAAATTACTTGTTTTTACATATGGTTTGTAAGCTATACTAACATTACTATTATTTTTTGAAATTATATTTCCAATTTGCTCGCTTATTTTACCGAAGTAAGTTAACGAGACAAATTGTTTCAAATTAGCACTATCTTTAGGATATACTAAACTAAGGGTCACTTCTAACTGTTTTTTCTTTAGTATACTGTCAATTACGCTACTTTTATAACTATTGTTTACCGCTATTTGTTTTATAGTATTGATTTCACGAACAAAAGATTCATTAGACAAAAGAATATTTAATGCTCTATGTATCATAGAATTAAAAAATGAATGTTTGTGTGTCTTAGGGTGTAGTGAATCTTTGGGAATAATGCAATCAGTGAAAGTAGGTTTACGATATATATCAAATTTTAAGCTCTGATCTAATTTGTTTAATTTTAAATCCAGGAAGTTAATACTGTTATTCTCTTCTATTTCTACTGTAAAATTTATATAATAATGGATTGAATTTATGTAGTTCAGAAATATATGTAGTTGTCTATGAGTACCCTTAAAGCAAGCTAGGATGTCGTCTACATACCGATACCAAAATTTAATATGTTTTTTACCTAGTTGTGATGAAAGAATTTTTTCTGTAATATACTTCATGAAAATTTCAGCTAATAGAGGACTTAGAGGTGAGCCCATTGCCAGACCTTCTGTTTGTTTGTAGAATTTGTTGTTAAATGTAAAGTAACTTTGGTTGGTGACTAACTCCGTTAGAGATATGATTTCGTGTATAACAACCGGGTTTGTATTTTTCTTTACTAATATGTTTTCTATTAACGTTAAGCATTCCTTATGTGGTATTTTTGAAAACATGTTGGAAACATCAAATGATACCAGGATTTCGGTCTTTTGTATATTACAATCTTTTAATTCAGCTGTTAACTGTATTGCGTTTTTTATGGAAGAGCTATCTGTAAATAGTTTTCAAAAATACCACATAAGGAATGCTTAAGGGTAATAGAAAACATATTAGTAAAGAAAAATACAAACCCGGTTGTTATACACGAAATCATATCTCTAACGGAGTTAGTCACCAACCAAAGTTACTTTACATTTAACAACAAATTCTACAAACAAACAGAAGGTCTGGCAATGGGCTCACCTCTAAGTCCTCTATTAGCTGAAATTTTCATGAAACATATTACAGAAAAAATTCTTTCTTCACAACTAGGTAAAAAACATATTAAATTTTGGTATCGGTATGTAGACGACATCCTAGCTTGCTTTGAGGGTACTCATAGACAACTACAAACATTTCTGAACTACATAAATACAATCCATTCTAATATCAATTTTACAGTAGAAATAGAAGAGAATAACAGTATTAACTTCCTGGATTTAAAATTAAACAAATTAGATCAGAGCTTAAAATTTGATATATATCGTAAACCTACTTTCACTGATTGCATTATTCCCAAAGATTCACTACACCCTAAGACACACAAACATTCATTTTTTAATTCTATGATACATAGAGCATTAAATATTCCTTTGTCTAATGAATCTTTTGTTCGTGAAATCAATACTATAAAACAAATAGCGGTAAACAATAGTTATAAAAGTAGCGTAATTGACAGTATACTAAAGAAAAAACAGTTAGAAGTGACCCTTAGTTTAGTATATCCTAAAGATAGTGCTAATTTGAAACAATTTGTCTCGTTAACTTACTTCGGTAAAATAAGCGAGCAAATTGGAAATATAATTTCAAAAAATAATAGTAATGTTAGTATAGCTTACAAACCATATGTAAAAATAAGTAATTTCATTTTTAACGCAAACCTAAAACAGATGTTAATAATAAATCAGGAGTGTACAAATTATATTGTAATGATTGTAAAAGTGTATATATAGGTCAGACTGGTCGAAGTTTTATTATACGGGTAAAAGAACACATGAGGTCATATAAACTAAAGAAGACAGATTCAACATTCGCAAACCATCTTATTACAGAAAGGCATACATTTGGTCACCGTAAAATATTGCATTTGGCCGAGAAAGGTCTTAAATTAAATATTTTAGAGGCCCTAGAAATTTTTAAAAGCCGAAACAACACAATAGATATCGTTTTAAACGAACAGTTGGATCTTATATGTACACCTCTTTTCCAATGTTGTATATAATGGTTAAGTATATAGTAGTAATTTTAAATAACATCATAAACCACCCCCATATATTTTTGTGTCATTTATAAGTTCTATGTAGGCCTGTAACTTTTGCAGTTTGATAATGACATTGTATGTCGAAACCGCGGTCACGATTATATGTGAATAAAGTGGTATATATAACAAAGTTATTGTTTTATTTTATTTTATTATTTTAAATTATATGTATACCTTTTTGCATAAAATATACCTTCATTTAATATTTATAAAACAAAAAAGTTACTAAAATAATGGAACTTCTTTAAATTGTAACATTTTTTGAATATTACACAAATATTTATATTTTCATAGGTCTTAGTTCTGAAGAAAGGTTACACGGAGTCAAATATATAATTGAGTCATTTGTTGGTTGCATCAAAGACGTCATACTAAGTACAGGAAAATCAGCTTCCGATTTATTAAGAATTTCGCCACTAATTGCAACTAAACATGAAAATGTTCAAGAAGGATGCCATAACAGATGTAATTCATATGATAATTTGTGTTTTAAAGGATCTCGCTGTATTAATCATTATAACATGCTAACATGTGACTGTTTCGGGACGGATTATGAAGGGGAATATTGCGACATATACAGTAAGTATCAAGTTATAGGCTCAATTGTTCTGTATATGTAATATGGCCGAAAAATGTATAATGAAATGCTTACAAATAGCACAATAATCAGTAATTTTTGTTCATCTATATATCAGATTTATGTATAGTTTCCTACCATTTTTTGGTTTCTGGAATTAATGTACTTTAAAAAATTGTTTGGTATATATCAAAGTTATTTTAATACCGTATTATTGTTTATTTGAATAATTTTTTGAATTTGTGCGAAGATTTTATTAATTATTGACAACAGAAAATGGAACATCAAGACATATCCTTTTGTTCGAGTATTACAAGGAGTTAATGCAGCGAATGCCACTAGAACCATTTATACCGTTTACAGAAAAAAAACCTAATTGGGAAGACTACGCCACAGCAATGGTTTTCTCGATTTAGAAAATCAGTTTGTCATAACGATTCTCAACATGTAGGAAACCATCAAACTTTGGTGACAAATATCGTTCAACCTCTTTAATTAATGATAATTCACGCTAATCAATTAGAAAATTGGCCATTGAATGGATCATAACTAATCAACCATAATACGACATTTTCATTCCAGGAAAAAGTTAAAAAACTGGGTGCTTGATGGCCGCATATTTTGAGTGGAAACAACAAAGATCAGCGTGTCAACATCTGTGCCTCTATCCTAGCTCGTCGCCGTTTAACCCGTCAACAAAATCGACTGTTTCCCCACATCGTAACTAGTGACAAAATTGGTGCTTACATGTTAACGTCAAGAATAGAGAAAAATGGCTTAGACCTAACAAAACCGCAAAAATGTTGCATATGGTGGAACAAATAAGACATCTATTATGAATTGCTTCTGAGAAATGTAACCATAATTGCTGAGATTTACTTCCAACAACTCCAAAAATACCAGAAAGACATCAGCACAATAACGCTAGCTTTTCAAGAACTCGCTTGGGAGGTCAATCAATATCCATATCATGCTCCTGATCTCGCCCTCTCAGAGTGTCATCTCTTTCGTTCTCTATCAAACAACTTTTGAGGGATAGCACACAGATACAACATAAATAAAATAAAATAAATATAAATACTACACAATACAACTTAATGCACATAATCAAATGTATTTCTTAATTATTAGTTCCAGTGCAAAACAAAACCATCGCTAACAATTTATCCATATTGCTGCACAATATATCATATGCAGTTATTGCAATATACGAGATACTACCCGGAAATTCACGGAATGTGAAAAAAACACTGTAAATTGTTTTTATAATTTATCCACTACATTCCCCTTCAAAGTACTCTCCTTTCGCATGAATGTACCGATCCCAGCGACTTTTCCATGACTAGAAGCAATGTTGGAAGTCGCGTATTAACATGTTCAATAAAGAAACCATTTTGCATAAATTAGAAATTAGAAAGATTTTTTCATGCGCTGATTGTAAACATCATTACAATCTGCGCATGAAAAAATCTTTTGATGAACTTCTTAGACGTGCGAATTTTGCATTTCTGCTGAAGGAAAATATTTGGAACAAATAAAATAATTTTTGTAGAGATTTCTTAACTATTTTTGTTAAGCAATTCTGGTTGTTTTCGGAAAAGAGCATGTATATTCCTTATAAAATAAAATTTAAATAAATACAAATTTTATACGATTACATTGATTTGCAATGTATATAGGGTTTAAATAGAAGCACGTACCAGTGTTTTATACATGTTTACTGATTACTAAACCCAAAGTCCATTTGATTCTTCTTGCTTATCACGTAAAGATTTGTCACAATTTAGTAACCAAGTATTACCAAGTTATGCACAAATCTGTACCTATACAGTAGGACACAGAATAAAGTATACCCAAACTTAAAAATATATTTCTAGTGTTACATAATTTTGTATGATAAAGAAATTTTAATGATTAGTATGTTTGAGATTTTCTCCTTGTACTTGAAGGCAATTTTCGTATCTGTCACGCAAGTTTCTGAACATTCTCCTGATAGCAGGAAATTTTACTTCAACCAACACTTGCCGCCTTTTCTTTTTCAATTCCTCAATATCCTGGGGCACTGCATCCTGGTGGATCTTCTGTTTGAGGATTTCCCACAACAAGGCATGAGGAGGTGTAAGATCTGGCGTGTTTGAAAGAAACAGATAATCAGTTCCCCTTGAGATGAGACGTCCAGGAAAATAGCATTGCAGAAGGAACAAAGTTTAGCAGTATACGCAGTGCGTCTTGCTGAGACAAATGAGATCCTATACGTAAATTTCTCTCACGGAAAAACCGCCTTAGGTTCTCGTAAAAAGAAGTCACAATTGTTTCCCTGTACCTCTGCTGGTTAACTGTTACATGCCTCCACAAAGTATGAGCCAATTATTCCATGCCCGGAAACAGCACACCGCACGGTTACTTTTTGAGGATAATGAGACCTTTCAACAAATTCCTACGGCGTCTCAAAACCTAGGTATCGGGTTGTTTGTTTGTCGAATCCTGATAACAATACATATGATTCATCGCTGAACCAAATGTTTGAAATTGAAAGTTTTCATTTTTGGTAAATTTTGCATATGGTGGAACAAAGAAGACATCTATTATGAATTGCTTCTGAGTAATGTAACCATAATTGCTGGGATTTACTTCCAACAACTCCGTCGGTTTAAAGCTGCAATTCAAGAAGAAATACCAGAAAGACATCAGCACAATAACGATCGCTTTTCAAGAACTCGCTTGGGAGGTCAATCAATATCCATATCATACTCCTGATCTCGCCCTCTCAGAGTGTCATCTCTTTCGTTCTCTATCAAACAACTTTTGAGGGATAGCACACAGATACAATATAAATAAAATAAAATAAATATAAATACTACACAATACAACTTAATACACGTAATCAAATGTATTTCTTAATTATTAGTTCCAGTGCGAAACTAAAGCATCGCTAATAATTTATCCATATTGCTGCACAATATATCTCAATATACGAGATACTACCCAGAAATTCACGGAATGTGAAAAAAACACTGTAAATTGTTTTTATAACTTATCCACTACATTCCCCTTCAAAGTACTCTCCTTTCGCATGAATGTACCGATCCCAGCTACTTTTCCATTACTAGAAGCAGTGTTGGAAGTCTTCGCGTGTTAACATGTTCAATAAAGAAACCATTTTGCATCAATTGAAGATATCCAACGAACAATGCAAACATCATTACAATCAGCGCATGAAAAAATCTTTTGATGCACTTCTTAGACGTGCAAATTTTGTTAGGTTGACGCAACCTGTTAACGACTTGCATACGATAGAAATAGGCCCCTAATTCCTTTGCAGCGCGTTGTACAGATGATGAACCCAAATTAAGCTCTTTCGCTATTCGGCTGTAAAATCTTTTCGAAAATCCGACCCATATTCTCGTTGTTTCTGGAACTTTTCTTTCTACCTGAGCGACCTTTCCGTTGAGATAACACTAAATTTTCGTACCAGAAATAATGGTGTATGTTTGTTGAAACGTTCCCCGAAGCACGCAGATACAAATTGAATACTGGGCCCACCATTTCGCCCTATTTCGCATAACTTGCAATAACATTCTACAATAAACCCTTTTTCTATTTTACTAAAGGACATTGAATTTTATATTCGTTTTGCATAGCACTAACTATTGTCACTTCGACATAAAAGTAACATTTAAATAATCAAGGATGCCTAGACTGGAGATCATTTAATTTCGATATACTTGATTCTGTGTCATATTGTAGTTTCAGTTACGGTTTATAAGCTTGATATATTTATACGTATTCGTTCGTATTAAATATTTGTCTCAAATACAGCAGCTTATACATGTTTAAACTTGTCTGAGAGTACGTTGACTTGTTTGTCGAGTTCACTCAACCACAGAGAGTATGTGGTACATCCTCCGTGCAAACACCATCGTGAGCTCTTATTGTTTGTTAATTTTCTTTTAGTATGGCAAGCGGAAAGTGTATAAACAGCCCGCCCATATTTTGTTATATATGTGGTTGTTTTATTCCTGCTAAACAGAGGTGAAATATTACCTATTTTGTAAAATAATCGTATTATACTTACTTCGATATAATCATAGGCGACCAGGATAAATCATGGGCACCGCATAAAGTATGCCATACATGTGTCGAAAATGGTCAAGCACAAATTACGTACTTGCCATTTGCTATCAACCGGAGAATATTTTAATGACGCAATATTTCACTTAATCCAAACTGAACGACTTAATAAGAGACTTGGGTCTTCCAAAGTATGCTGCTGAAATTCTGGAATCTAGATATTTGGAGAAGAATTTACTTGCTCCATATACGTTATTTTCCTGGTACAGAAATCGGGAAAGTAAATTTATGCAGTATTTTTAACAAGAAGGTTATCTAGTATATTGCAGAGATATCGCTGGTTTAATATGTGCCTTTCGAAGTTCATCGTATGTACCCAACGGATGGAGATTATTTATAGACTTGTTTAAGACTAGTTTAAAGGCTGTTCTCTTATATAATGACTATAAGTATTCATCTGCGCCAGTTGCTCATTCGGTCTACTTAAAAGAATCTTAAAACAATTTGAAGTTGCTTTTGGAGCAAAACTTTAGAACTACTATAACTACCGTTGAAAAGAAAGCCTGGGTTTCTTTCGAAATTTTAATGGAAAACTTTCTAGGAGAATTATGAAAAAGTTGTTCAAAAGCTTCACTACATAGGTTGCAATATAAGCATCGAAATTAACTTTTTGCATGCATATCTTGATTTTTATTCCGAAAATCTTGTACGAATGAGCAAAAAACAAGGGTTCCATCAAGGCAAAAAAGAAATGGAACTGAGGTACCAGGGAAGGTGGAATACAAACACCATAGCCTACTACAGTTAATGTTTGAAAAGAGACATCACTGCGTCTCTACATAAAAGAAAAACGATTAAACGATCTTTTCAAACAAAGAGACGACGTATTACTAATGAAAGTTTCAGAATTTCAATTAATACTATTTAGTATTTATGTATTTTATAATATATTAAAATGTAAAAATGTCTATTTGACATTATTAATAATAGTCCCCGTACTAGCTTCATAGGCCTTTGGGGTAGTAACATGGTAGCTCTGTTACAGCTTGAGCCGCCAGGTACAACTAGGATGGTAACGTAGCTAGCGCTATACACCGACAGCCTATTATTATCCCAGAGTTTTACCTCCAAGTACTCATTTTTGTCAGTCTGAGTCGAGCTAGGACCGAAAAAAACGACATTGAAATTATGAGCTTGACCAGGATTTGAACCCAGTTCATTCGATTCATAGTTTTAATAAATGAGGACCACCCTTATTAAAATTCAAACCTCAGCGACGAAACTTAAATTTGTAAACAAGTGTTATCAGAACAAAAACATTAAGACTCAAAAAAAGTATAAAACCCCTTACCACAATTAATAATCGTATCCTAAATACATATTTCGACAACTAAGTTGTCATCATCAGTAGGTAAAAACCACTAATCAAAGTGTCGAACATGGGGCACAGTAAAGCTAACACATAGAATCGCGCACAACTTTACAGGGCGTCCACGTATACACTGACTTTAAAATAAATATACTAACTAAAATTTCGTCAACTCATCCGTTTTAAGAAAGGGGCAACACCATGTGTTTATACTCACGCCCTCAACCTTTTTTCTAAGAATGAAAAAAGGCAATTGTATGGAGTAGGACCGTTGTCCGAGTTAAACGTATTAAATTTGTTTTCAGCGATATGAATGCTTTCGTATGCGTCGAGTTCTCTGGAGTTGTTGGTGCTTTTGACAAGTTTTAACCCTTTTACCGAGACGTTATGATCCGTGTCCAGTGGTTTGCCACGCTCAATTTTTCTGGTCTATTAAATTAATAGGTGGTATGTGTTCTTCAAAACGGGTTATTATTGAGCGTTTTGTTTGACCTATATATTTCAAATTGCAATCGTCGCAATTAATTTCGTATATACCTGATTTCAAATTCATATTAACTTTATCTAGGGGACTTTTGATGGTGTTTTCGGACCGAAAAGCAACTTGAAGTTATTTTTTAACAACTCTATTAATATTTTTCGTAATTGGATGGTATGGTAAACACATGTATTTTTTCTCCTGGTTAGGTTGAGATATCAAACTTGTGGATTTCTGGATTGTCTTTTATAAATTCGTTTTTCTAAGAAATTTATGAATTATTTCAATGTTAAATAAATCTAGTTCTATTTCGTATATCTCTTTTGTTAACGCAAAGTTTAGTAACCGATTGACTAAAAAATTAAAAGGAACTGTCTTATATTGAAAACTATGATTTGAATCCGCTGTGATGAATCTATTGATATTGGTTTCGTTCCAGAAGATATCGATTACTATTTTATGCTTATTTGTAATTGCTAATGTATTTAAAAATGGTATGCTATCATCGTTTTCCTTTTCCACCGTGAATTTAATTTCAAATTTAACTGTTTAACGAACATTCACATTTCTGTGTATCAAAAATTGTAAAAATGTCATCTACGTACCTGATCCAGATTCTTAGAAAATATTTAGCGTTATTTTTAAATTCTACTTCAAATTGGCTCATAGCTAATTTATTTATGACTCAATTTGAAGTAGAATTTAAAAATAAGTTAGTTGACGTAATTTTAGTTTGTGTATTTATTTTAAAGTCAATGTATACGTGGAGGCCGTGTAAAGTTGTGCATGATTCTATGTATTTGCTTTACTGTGCCCAATGTTCGGCACTTTGATTAGTGGTTTTACCTACTGATGATAACAACTTAGTTGTCGAAATACATATTTAGGATACGATTATTAATTGTGGTAAGCGATTTTATAACTTTTTTGAGTTTTTACTTAACCACAGTCTCCAGAGAAAAGCTTTTCAAAACATTAAGGGACTTCTTTCACTCTCCTCGCGCGTATTAAATCGCAGTGTAAATATTAATTAAATAATCTATAGAAAAACTATTCATCGTCTTTGATGTTTGATTTTATTAATCGTACTACTATCCTAGAATCTGTTCAAATTTTCTTTTTTTTTTCTATAAACTTCTTTATATGCTAAAGATTACGGGTATATTCTCTTGTGCTTTTACTCGTTCAAGTTTATCTTACACTAACTTTGAAATAAAACCAAGTATAATATAAATATTACATATTTAATTTTGTTTCAGCTTCTACGGTCCTAACTTTGAGGGGATCATCCTATGTATCGTATCGTGTTTATGATTGGAAAGACAGGGTACATTCTGCTGTAAACAGATTTTCAATGATATTCAAAACTAGCTTTTATGATTCCACTTTATTTTACGCTAGTGGTGGAGAACAAGACATTGATCATTATGTTTCCGCCTCAATACACAACAATTCCATCTACGTAGACATAGATTTCGGTAAAGAGCCAATGAGCGTAATTCTAGGTCAACATACAGACTTAACACAGTGGAATAACTTAACGATATTCCATGAATACGATCAAGTGCATATTAGCTTAAATTCTGAAAAGCATACCCTCAACATATCTGAAAATTCATTACTATATATAGATCCCGAAATATATATTGCGGGAGGACCAGAATTAAGAAAAAAGAAAGGTCTGAGATCAATAAATAATTTTGCTGGTAGCATCAAATATGTATTTTTCAATGACATATCAATAATATATGAACTAAAAAAGATGAATCCCAAAGTCCACTACATAGGCATTCTCAGTCCAGAATTTTTTGAAGATGAAGTCAAAGTAATACCGGTAACATTTCCATTTACCAGTTCGTATATATGGTGGCCGAATAATTATACAGATAAATTGTCTTTAGTTTTCGATTTTAAGACTAGCAGTAATCTTAGTGTTCTAGCTAGTTGCGAAACTAAAACTGGATATTACTGGGAAATTCGTGTTGTTAACGAAGAAGTAAGATTTGAATTGTCAGATTCAAATAAAAATTCCACTCATTTAATAACAGTTAAGAAGAAGAGAGGTGTATGGCATATGATGAAATTACATTACGGCAACAACGAAATATATTTGTCTGTTGATAATAAACAAAAGCAAGAAAAATTAAGTGACCTAACCTTTGCTCTGGGTGATAAAATTAAAATTGGAAGTGGCTCAAGGACAAACACTGGCGTCGTTGGATGCATGAGAGATATTGTAGTAAATGGTATTCCTTTGGAACCTCGAACGGTTTTGCAAACGGAACGTGTGGTTGGAGAAGTTACTTTAGATGACTGTAGGTTTGTTGATCCATGCAGCAGACCTAATACCTGTGAACATGGTGGAAAGTGTTCCGTTAAAGAAGACAAATTGATTTGCGATTGTACAGGAATGGGATATATTGGAAAAAATTGTCATTTTGCTAGATATAGAAAAACCTGTGAAGAACTTGCTCTTCTTGGTAATTTGCGATTTCGTATATTAATTAAAATAAAATTAGAATAATTGAAACATACATGAGTAGGTAAACCTCACCAGTTTTGTATAATACAAAGGTATTTTTAATAATATAAAATATTATTAAAAATCTGGTGTGAAGAACACGTAGAAATACGTATCTACGTCTCTGGGGATAGGATATATTCGGACACGTTTACAAAAAATATTAATAGTGAACCTGTATTTGTGTTCTTCACACCAGATTTTTAATAATATTTTATATTATTAAAAATACCTTTGTATTATACAAAACTGGTGAGGTTTACCTACTCATGTATGTTTCAATTATTCTAATACATTACACATGCGGTTAGCCGTAGTATGAGTGAAGACACAAACAAAATGCAGTTTTCTAGAGAGATTGGCTGTGCCACCTTTGGAAGGGCGTCGTTACTTCACATTGGTTATGTGGACGGGGCGAGGTACTTCGGCTGTCTGACAACAGGCAGCGCCTAATTTACTTGTGCGCCCGGTCTGGATAATTACGGTGATAGGGCGATGTGGTTCTTTTTTGTGAATGTGTCTGGGAATATCCTTTCTCCAGCAGGGGCGTACCGATGAGCCTGTAGAAAGGTGAAATACGTATCTACGTCTCTGGGGATAGGATATATTCGGACACGTTCACAAAAAATATTAATAGTGAACCTGTATTTGTGTTCTTCACACCAGATTTTTAATAATATTTTATATTATTAAAAATACCTTTGTATTAAAATCACATTAGTCAAAAATTATGTGCACATATATTCAAAAATATATTTTCATTAAATTTTTAATTGCGAAATTTTTGGGACGAAAAAATAGATTTTTAAATGAGATTCAAACATGTGTTTTTTAAACTATTCCCTTATTAACAAATAATAGAATAAGATTTTATATACACATATAGAAGTGCTTAAAATATTCAGCCTAATCATGAGAGAACAGCGAATTCATTTATAATTTTAATAACCTTTCACCTCTAGCTGGTGCTGTCCTGAAAACCTTTTCTCAGAAACTATTTCTTTCTACATTTTTAAATATAAAGTTATAAGTGAAAGGAAAGCATAAGCTGTTGAAAGCGGCATATAACTGCATATTGAGCAACGACAGTGATGTGAACCATTTCATACAATAATCATGTTTCTTTTCCCAGATATTTTTTATGAATACAGTCTCGTAGGATCTGCAATAAGGATGCATAGTATTTCACATTAATAATTACAGTAAACCATTAACATTTCATGGTAAAAACGAGTATCCCTTTTATTATGCGGAGACCCTTTTACTTGGACGAAATTTAAGTCCCTTTTTTGATAGCACATTATGGTGTGATCTACTGTCAAATTATCTAACACCACAGTTACAAAAATCAACAAGTTCAATCGACGCAGCTTTTGTAAGATTAACATAAGTTTAGGCACTCATCCAATGCCAATTGTATTCACGCTCTAAATAGTTACAATGTAAGCGATAAACGATTGCATCCAAAAGATTACGTATTGCTAGTAATTTCTTTATTTTTAAGTGTTGAAGAGCGTAAGTTGATCACTCAATAGGGGTAGAGATTCTATGTGATTGCTTCTAATAATTAGCCGGTACGCGATTTATTCCCGAGAAATTCTAACAAAAACTCATTCTCATGCGCAAAATCTAAACGTTATTTAATTTAATATAATTGTGGATACTTGGGATATTGTTACATTCATTATTAATTCAATAATAATATTGCAAGCCGAAAATTGCAAAATACTTGTCACAGTGACAGGTAAGTTACATAAAAGTGATTAATAAGAACAATTTAAACCATACAAGATTAAGTGTACCTACTCGATTTCATTGATTTCAACTGTAGGTACATACGTAGTATTTTTACACAGTGATCTACGCAAGACAAAAGTGAAAATGAATCTCAGTTATTGACGTTTCACAATCATTCAAATCAAATTCGTTCAAATCAAATTGTCATTCAAATCATTCATTTTAATCAGTAATTTGAGTTTTATTATAATTATTAGAATTGTAATATGTAAATATATTTACATTTGGGTCATATTGTACAGTAGCGGTTACATAAAAGCGACCACTAATTTGACATTTTGTGTTTTTTTCATAAATTTTGGTAAATCAGGTTTTTAAAATGTTATATATGTTGTCAGCAATGATAGCAAAAATTAAATAATATGATAATAAAACGTCAAAGTGACAAATATTATTACAACAACTTTAATGTAAAATCAATAATGTTACTACGAAAATAATTACAAATATTTATTAAAATTAATATTTTGAAACTCCGCCGTTGTTCTCGATAATGTAGTTTAGTCTTCTAGGTAAGGAAGCTACCAAATTACGGGCATACTCTGGAGTAAAACTGTTCCATACCTCTTGAATTGTATCCATAAATGCTCAGCATTTCGTGGATAAAAATTATTTCCTTTATTAATTGTCTTCAACATCAAACCCCAAACATTCTCTATAGGATTAAGGTCAGCACTACGCGCTGGCCAGGGCAGCACTGTTACGTTGTGTCGTTGCAGCCATTCTGTTACTGTTTGGGCGGTATGAACTCGACAATTATCCTGCTGGAACACAAAGTTATTTTCAGGAAACATGCCGTTGACTGATGGTAGCATGATGTTCTCTAGAATGTCTATATATGTTAATGCATTGAACCTGTTTTGAACATGTGTGCAGACACCAAGACCGTTGGCACTCATCCACCCCCAAACATTAACAGAAAAACGGCCACTTTTTCTAACATTTTGGATGTATATTTCCTCAAAACGAGTGTTTGGTGGTCTATATACTCTAACGTGACCGTTATAATATGATTGAAAGACTTTCTCATCCGTGAAAACTACGTTCTGCCAAAAATTTGCGTCGTGCATATAATATTGTATCGCAAACCCGATTCTCTCTTCTCTATTACCTTGCGTTAAAAAAGGCTTTTGCACTTAAACACGACTTCTAATGTTAGATGTAGTTGTTATACGACGCCGTGCCGTTCTGATAGACCCTGGAAAATTTGTCGCACGTCGTGCTTCCACAGCAGTTTCAAAAGGATTATTTATCAAAAAGTTTATCAGATCATTGTCCTCTTCCTCTGTTGAAACTTTTTGCTGACCAATCCCCACCTTTCTTTCTAATGAACGTCTCTGATTCCATCGGGCATTTATATAATGAACAGTGCTTTTCGCCACTTGAAATCGTTCGGCTACCCTTCTCTCTGACCAACCTTCTTCCAAAAAGGTCACTATACTACTTTTTTGTGCAATATTTAAGTGAGGCATTATGACTTTGTAAGTAATGACACTAATGACAATTTAAATAATATTTGACTTTTTTTATTATTAAGTGACATGATGTATACAATAGGAAAAAGTGCCGGTCGCTTTTATGTGACCGCGACAGTACAACGCCCATTTTAGTTAGCAAACCTGGCACATTGTTATAATAAACAAATTCACTCTTCTTTAAAATATTGCACAAGATCACTTTCCCTGCTACGATAAAAAGTTATCTTCGTACTTTAAGTTCTTTTCATTTAATCTTAAAGCTAGCAGTTCGGATGATTCCTTCGATAGACCCAAATCCCTTAGTAAATCATTCAATTCTGCTTGAGTAAAACGTTGAGGTCCATCATTAGAAATTATATATCCGTAGTTACAATCTACATCTGAATCTTGCTCCTCAATAGCATTTGCCATATCTTCAGCATACGAGTACTCAATTGAAGGAAGCTTTTCATAAACTGGTTCAGGTATTTCATCAGAATGAGGCACTGGTCGAATCGTGAAGTCGATATTAGGATATACAATTTTATTCTTATTCTTCTGATTATAACCGGAGGTTTGAACTAAACAAAAATAGCAATCATCTACGGTTCATATCATTGGAACGCCATAAGCTAATTTCTGGCGTTTTCCCTTGCTTCACTGCCGCAAATTTTCCACATATGGTTTACACACATTATGTGGAGCCCATGATTTGTCCTGATCAGCAAGTTTTACATCAAATTAAGCTAAATACATTTTCTTAACGAAAGCAGTAATAGTTACCCTTTGACTGGGAACGGTGAAGTTGCCACAAATTTAGCAGAACGAATCGGCACTATTTACATATCTTCGAGTAGTAGACATGACGTAGTTTCTTCCCTAACAACTAACATGTAACTAACGTTTTATTGTCACCGTTGTTTACTTTTAAATAGTCGTAAGTGATCAATACTTTCTAATAAAATCTCATTAATCACTTAATGAACAGGATTAGCTTAATAGACTTGCATGTCTTTATAATTGTTTATTACTTAATTAGTTCATTAAGTACTTTAATATTATCAGGTACAAGTGTACATTATGCTAATGAGATAAATGTATTTCAATGTTTTTCAATTCTTTGAACAATTAAGAATTTGCTGCATTTACTTAACGATTTTCGAGAATTTTGAAATCGGCAAACAAGAAGTGCCGTAGAAAGAAAACTTGACGTGATAGGGACAAATGGGTTTCATATTCTGCATTAGCGTACCAATATTAATGAAAAACAAGTGTCATCATAGTAAGCAGAAAAAAAAGTAATTGTTAGCCAGTGATATTGTTAAATAAAATCGTTTAAAAAGGTAAAACTCGTGAAAAAAATGGTATCTCCGATACGATTTTTTTGGCAAGGAAACCGCTTTTTTATCACTCTGCAAATAATAGCTATTTTAGATATTATTAATTTATTTGAATTATTTACTTCCAATAGATCTGCTTCACATACAAATATTGCCCAACCATTATTTCAAACAGGTATTACAATTTTTTATTCATAATTTCTCTGTATGCCAGTGACTGAATTTTTTCTTGAACCGTAATTGTGTTATTTAATCTTATGTTGTCTAAATTTGAACCTGTATAGTTGTAACATTTCGCATTGATCACTAAATTTTCATTAATCACTTGACGAAACTGGAATTGTTCGGTTTAATATGAAAATAACTGTCTGAACATACGACTTAAGAAAAAAATTGCTTAATATAAATAAATGATCCCCCACAGACCCAGGAGTAATTGGCGTCTATAGAATTTTGTTTTTTATAGTAAACATTTTTGATATATAATTACATATGTTTACTTCATCAAAAAATTTTATATTTTTTAGGCTACACCAAACCCGACGTTTATCTAATAGACATAGACGGTAATGGGGTATTCCCGCCTGCACATGTGAGATGTGAATTCCAGAGTGTCGAGGACTCTACTAAAACAATTGTTGAACATAATTTACCAAGTCAAATTGATGTCAGATCGCACTTAGAAAAGGACTTTAAGTTTACGATAAAATATCGGGAATTTACACCAGATATGCTTCAAGAATTAGTATTGCATTCTTTAAACTGTAGTCAATACATAAAGTACGACTGTTTGGAAGCTCCATTAGATCTACATTCAGCAACGTGGTTCATTAGTTCTGCTAACGAGACAGTAGATTTTATCGGCGATGTTAAGAGGTACGTGAAAAAGTCAAAACTGTAGAAGAAGTAATAATAATTATTTGTAGTTTTAATGGAGGCGGTCTTAAATTACTTCCGTATTTGTTATATTTTCAGAGGAACTTGTCCTTGTTCAATTGATAGAAAATGTGAAAACTACACGCAATGGTGCAATTGTGATGACATAATAGATGAAAAATGGAATGCAGATGAAGGATACTACACAAAAAGTCACAGTTTGGGCATTACAGAGATGATATTTTTGCAACAAAACAATTTATCACCTAAGGCTTTAGGTAGAATAACATTAGGACCATTAGAATGTGTTGAAACAAGTAAGTGAAATGAATGGTCTTAATTGCATAGTTAACATTTCTACACTTAAATTATATTAAATTTAATGATGCTTCCCATATGCCCTATAATCGATCATTCCATCACAATATAATCATTTTATTTTGATAAATTATTAAATAGATTTCTTTGGTTATAGCAAAGCCCACTTTCGCTATATCCGCATCTCTTTCAGACGGCGAATCTTATACTTTATACTTTAATCAATGCTGTTCATTAGGACTGATTTCTTTTTAGGACGTTTTATGTAGTAAATATCTTCAAAATCTGACACCTTGGAAACTTTGTTTAGGGGAAGGTCATCTAGTATCGGACGCTTACGATATTTCGCAAA
The DNA here is from genome assembly GCA_935421215.2 of Melolontha melolontha. NCBI lineage: Eukaryota > Metazoa > Arthropoda > Insecta > Coleoptera > Scarabaeidae > Melolontha > Melolontha melolontha. The sequence goes on from OW285235.1 coordinate 106,604,826, forward strand.
TTGCGAGATTAATAATGACTCAATAAAACCAAACTACGCACCATTACAAACTTCAAAAGGTTTGCCTACAAAATTAAAAAAAAAACTTAAAGTCTTATCAGTTTTAATTTTGTGCGATACAACCCTCTAAGCAACTGTCCGATACAACCCGACAAACATGTGATGCAACTTTCACTATAAATCGTACACCACTAAGCCGAACAAGATTTATTTCTCATAACTTACTATACAATAACTCTTATTACTACCAATACCCGTAAAACATCATTGCACTTACCTTCAAGAAAGGTAGCACACTTCAAAGTTTAGATCCGTGTACTGAAAACAACGCGAAAGCAGAAAACTACTGAATACGGTGCCGTAGCAATCCAAGATAGTGTGAGCTAGTCTGTTGCTTTCTCCTCAGCACTGCAACGACAGTACAGTTGCTACCACAAGCAACAATTGTCCGAAACACAGTTTGTCCGATACTAGACGACCTTCCCCTACTGCATTAAATTTTATAAAACCTTATTTCTTTCTAAGAACTGCTAATGTGATATACTGAACTCTTTTGAAAAACGTTATTTCAAGTACTTTGGCTACATTATTTATTAGGGTTGCTTTTCTCAGACATTCATGTCGTTCTTTACCTAAAATTTAAATGTCTATTGCATTTGATATGTGTCTATTCCTTATATCAATCGTCAAAGATAAGCATTCCTGGTATCGTTCTGTCTAAACTGCCTCTCCATCTCCTAGAATTCGTTCATTCGAGAAAGTTCTCATCTGCTTGACCATATACCTTTAATGGCCATAATTCCTTTCTGTAATTACCTGTTAACATTAATCACCGAACCACTCTTTTCACTATTTTCTTCTGTTTTCTTTAAATTCTCCTTAATCCTCCTTAAGATCTCCTTTCCTGTGTCGATCATCACTGTTCTTAGATTTTCCCCACTGACCCCCATTTTCTCCTGTACTGGCTCCTCTAGTTTGTGCTCCATTTTTTTTTGTAAATTTTCCGTGTATTTCAGGGCCTTTTGACTTTCCCAAACTAGTTTTTATAGCTTCTCATATTTACTTTGGGCCTATTTATTTATTCTGTACCTGAATTTTATCTACACTAGAATGTGATCCGAGCCACAACATGCTCTTCTTCGCTCTCTAACATCCAGTATATTGGAAAGTGTTCTCTTATCAATGAGAAAGTGGTGAACCTGATTTCTGGTGTTCACTTAGTAAATATCCAGGTTGCCTTATATATATTTAGATAAGGAAACAAGTCGACCGCTGCACTTGTTCCTACTCCTCAGTAGGGTGTGAATGATTATAAGAGTGATGTCGAAAAAGTATATACGTAGCCTTAATTTATAGATATTTTCATTAATTGTCTGGTCTATAATCGACGGTTTTATCCGGTTGTCGATAATGAACGCGATTCTTAACTCTTCAGTGGCCGTAGACTTCCCGCTGTAACATATTGTATGTGTTTTGATGTCGGTGCCCAACCATCTGAAGAATGCCTACACGGCTGTAACGTCCATGCCATATCTCTAAATTTCTCCAAGAAATACCGTCTGTACCCCCAGTTTTTTTAATATCCTCATATTCCATGTGCGTTTCCCGCATTCCATACTTCATTGCCTTCATCTATCCCAAATTCGTTCATTCCGAGACATCTCTGAAGGCTTCGTAGTAGAGCATTTTCATGTTTTTTTCTGGGTTTAGGACCATTAGTGACAGCCGATTAACTCTTAATCCACACTTCGTCTGCCCCAGGCGGAGTTCCTTTGAATACTATTATGTTCGCACAATATTATAATACCCCTCTTATTAAAATACTGTTTCCATTTATTTGGTTCCAATATTAATGTTGACTATTCCAGTTTGATCTTCAAGTAATGAGCAATCCATATGTTATTTTCATTAACACGTTCGCTGCCAAGGTAAATTTGTTAGTCTTGCCAATAACGCCATGTCCATCCATATGGGTTGACACAAGTTCTCAAGTTTTTGCTTTTGTCCACCCATTTGGGTGGACAGCAAGGGTTTTTTAAAACTCTGTTTTGAACGACATCTACTCACTACAGATTGAAATAAGCTTACATGGTTTTAAAACAGACTTCTGTAATTACCGTGTCCACCTTTTTTGGTGTACAAATGAATTCTCTTGCAAGTTATCATCACGTGTTGGTAGCAGTTTACAGATACCTACCTGTCTACCCACTGGGGTGGACACTTCATATTTGCTTATTTATTCATCACGTTATTGGGAAAATTACACGAGTAGTGAAGAAGAACCCTTTCAGGACAGTGGTAGCGAATATATACAAAGTGAATTGAGTAATTCTGATAAAACTTCAGATGCAGAAGACGATAACGATATAGAAGACGAGGAGGAACTGGTAAACGAACACACTACTTTACCTACGAACAGAGATTTAGCAGACGATTGGAATACATGCACGTTGAATACGAGGAATATTCCGTTTACTGGATCTGAAAAAATTGAAGTTCCATTTGATACTTTGAATGCCCTTCCAATAGATTATTATAATCTTTTCATATCAGATGAAGTTATAGAGTTGATGGTAAATGAAACAAATAAGAATGCTACCAAGTATTTATCCTTAAACCAAATTAAAAGGAGCAGTCGCATGAAAGATTGGAAAGATACAACTTGCTCTGAAATGAGAACATTTTTAGGTATACGACTATGGATGGGTTGTGTTAGGATGCCTTCTATTGATTATACTGGAGCGATGCCAAACCATTCAAAAATGAAGTATCGTTGTTCATGACTAGAAATAGGTTCCAGCTAATCCTAAGGTTTTGGCACTTGGAGAAGAAGTTGAGGGTGACAGACTGTGCAAAATAAAACCGCTAATTGACCTAATCGAAAAAAAATTTCAACGGGTTAAATCTTCAGGGGAAAACTTAGTAATTGATGAATCAATGGTGCCTTTTCGCGGCAGGCTCAATTTTAGACAGTATATTCCCGGAAAAAGTCACAAGTACGGTATAAAAGTCTTCAAGCCTTGTGACCAAACTGGCTATACATACAAAACTCAAATCTATGCAGGCAAAAGAAATAAAAATTCAAGTAGTGGAGCTGCCAGTCTTGCTACTAATGTAGTGATGTCCCTACTAAATTCTTACTTAGATTCCGGGAGGACAGTATGTACGGACAACTTCTACACAAGTATTCCGCTAATACACACACTATTGTCCAAAAAAACATCATTCGTCGGTACCTTCCGGAAAAATAGAAAGTATTTCCCTAAAGAAGTAGTTTCTGCAAAACTAAAGCGTGGAGAAATAAAAGCATTAGAAAATGCTAAAGGAGTAGTTGCTATGAAGTGGAAAGACAAGAGAGAAGTATATGCTGCCTCTTCAAAATTTTCAGCAAACCTGTTACCAACAGGAAAGAAAAACCGTCAAGGTGAAGAAATTGTTAAACCAGAAATGATTATGCAATATAATACGATGAAAGGCGGAATAGATATTTCTGATCAACTTTCGTCCTATCACTCCGCAATAAGAAAATCCATACGATGGTATCATAAAGTTGCCGATGATGTTATATTTGGCACTGCAGTAGTTAATGCTTATATTCTCTACGCAAACGAAAATCCAAAAGCAAACCTTCTGATCTTTCGTATAAAACTAATTTATTCCTTACTAAATATTCCAGTAGAAGTGGAAAGGGTGCGTACCCCAAGATTAGCTAAACCCACAAACCATTATTTAGAAAAATCGAAACCCTACTCCGGAAGTAAACAGAAACGGTATGTATAAGAGATGTAATTACTTCAGGCATTATCAAATAATTTTAGGTTACTTCGACGTAACTGCAAGTATTGTTACGAAAGAATTGCAGCGAGATTTGGAAGAAAAGAAGCGAAAAGCAAGGCAAAAAAGGTCACTACTTTTTGCAAGTCATGTGAAGATAGGCCGTTTTTATGTATAGACTGCTTCGAAACAGCACACTCTTCTATACGTAAATAAACTAACCCAAATTCAATGTTAAAATACAAAATATGTGTTTAATAAATATTTTTTTAAATATTTCGTTGTCTACCCAAATGGGTAGACAGCATACTTTTCCTGAATAAAAATGAAACTGTCCAACCATTTGGACCGACAAATTTATTTATTTCAAATAATTCTCTTGGGCAAGCGCTGCCCGTGTGTGTCAACAGGATTACCGTATCATTTCTAGAACTGGAGATATAGGCTTGGCAAATATGGAATAAACTACAAATCTGAAGCTGGCAGAATTGGCAAGTTCGGTGTCTACCCATATGGGTGGACGTGGCAGCGAACGTGTTAAATATCCTTTTTGTAATTTTACACTATATTAGACTGTGGACTAATATAAGGGTTTATTCTTCTCTTCACTATGCGAATGCTTACCTTAAGAAAGGATAGTCCTTTCATCCCTGAGATAAGGCATGCAAGGCACAAGGGATGTCTTTTATGTTTTGCATACTGGGACATACAGGGCGCCACTAATCAAATGTCAGTACTAAAAATTAACCTCCATCTTTAGTTAAACTAAAGTTTCAGTGCGATACGTGTAGTGTTGTAGCTACAACGAAATGTCAAAATTGACAAGTTAATCGAAAAATGAAATTAAACCGTGAAAATTTTCGGGCAATAATTTTGTATAATTTTTGAACACAGTTATCTCAACAAGTACGCCTCACCCGGTTGATTTCTGTTTTCGGTAATGAAGCACCACATCAATCAACAATTTCTCGTTGGTATGGAGAATTCAAACTTGGACGGATTAGTCTTAACGGCGATTCAAGAGCAGATGCACCAAAAAACGGTAGTCACTCAGGGAAAGATCGATGCTGTGCGCATGCTCATCAACGAAGATCGACATGTGACATATCGCAATTGAGGCATCATTGGGGATTTCAAAGACATCAATTAAAAAAATTTTGCATTTTGTGTGTAAAAAAATTAGTTTCCCGATGGATACCGCATCTGTTGACCAAAGAACAGAAAACAGGTATGGTGGATTGGTATAAAAAAGCTCTACAGCGCTTCAATGCAGGAAACTCTAGAAATGTGTACGACATCATGAGTGGGTATGAATCTTGGATTTACTCATACGAGTCAGAAAAACGCCAGCCGTCTATTGGGGTGTGGTATACAACCATTTGTTTGCCGCAAGTCATCGCTGAGCTCCGAGAAACCAACCCACAACGATGAATCATCCTCCACCAAGACAATGCAAGTTCGCACACAGCTCGCAGGACAATTTAATTTTTAACGCAACAGAACGTCATATTTCTTTACCTTTCCGAAAATCCGTGGTCAAAACTTCCAGTCGTCAGAAGGAGCAGTCGATGCCTTCGAAAACGCAATTTTGCCTGTATCAACAAACGAGTGCTTCCAGAGTTGGTTCCAGTGTAGTTGGTTCTAGCGCATGCAAAAGTGCATTAATATTCGGAGAGAATACTTCGAAAAACAATAAAGTCTTTAGCTATTTACTGTTTTATTCCAGCTCTGTATGTAAAATATAAAAGACAATCCTCGTAATATCATGTACTGATGTAAGTGACATTATCTAGTTCCATTATAACGTCTCTACAGCAGTATTGCTACTTTTAAAATGCCACTCTTCGTGCATAGTTGTTAGTTGTCTATTCACGTAGCATCGGTTGCACAAATAGTTTTCCTACCCCTACTTTCTTATTTTTTTCTTTCCATTGTTTTAATAAGATTATTAACATCTCTTTAATTTTCCAGAAGTTTTTTTTTAATTACTATCGAGGCATTCTTTTTCCCGTTTTTAAATACTATCTCGGATTTGTTCCGCTGATTCTAAACTAACGCGATCAATATTTAATTTGAATAAACGATAATCATTTTTGCCCTCTCTACTCAGATAATATTTCTAAATTTTAAAACCTCATTGAAGAACATTGCCTATTCACTAATTGATGTTATAGTTTTTATTTCTCTTTTTATATACAATATACAGGGTGTCCAGAAACTCTCCTGACAAACGAAGACCGGAGATTCCTCTGATAATTTTAAGACAATTAAACCCAAATTCACCTAGTCCGAAAATGCTTCCTAAGGGAGCTAGAGTTCTTTGAAGATGGCGCCTTGTATTTATTTTTTTTTTAATTCCTCCAGAACGCTTCTATTTAGAAAAACAAAAACTGGTATGCTTATTTATCCTCCAGAGATGAATCGATTCCATCAATTGCGAATTTCTAGTACCGGTCATAGGCGTCCGTTTTGGGTAGGTCAACGGTTATTTTAAGGCATAACTTTTTTGTCTTTAACTTTTAAGCATTTGTGACACTAGATTATTAAATTTTCAGGTATTCCAGTACTAAAATGTACTCTTACTTTAAGTCGGTAGGATACACCGTTTTCTAGAAAAATTGATTTGTAAATTTTTCGTTTTTTCTTCATTAAAGTTCAATTTATTATGTACCTACTTATTTTTAGCGACGAAGTTGGCTTGGACTATCAAGGCATGGATGAAAATTAATTTAATAAATTAAAAACAAATTATTTATTACAATGGAACGAAACTAACAAAAAAAGAACAAGTATCAAAGGTAGATTGTTACAAAAGTTGCTCGATGTGATGACCATTAGTCTCTATGCATAAGTTTACCCTTTTGCTTAGAGAACGCCGAATTCTTGCAAAAATTGCAAAGTTATTTCTAAATTCGTTGCAAGCATCTTGTATCCTTAGCCAGAGTTGTGCGCGATTTTATATCGGAACGGAATAAACAAATGCTTTTATGTATACCCAAACATAATAATCGCAAGGATTCAAATCCGGCGATCTTGCTAGCCAAGCAACTGGACCGCCTCTTCCAATCTAATGGTCTTCGTAGTTATTATCTAGAAAGTCTCGTACATTCCTGCTAAAGTGCGGCCGGACAGCCGTCCTGTAGAAACCATAAGTTTTGCCGAATATTTAAACGCACCTCATCTAACAAATCAGGTAAAATATTTTGCAGGAAATGTAAGTAATCAGCACCATTTAAACGAGCAGGTAATTCCACAGGTCCAAGTAGATAATCGTCAACTACTCCTATCCAGACGTTTATGCTAAACCTATGCTGATGCTTAAATTCTTGAACAACGTGGGGATTGTCACCAACGTACGAATAATAATGTGTATTATGTACATTAAAAATTCCATTTTTTGAGAATGTAGCTTCGTCACCAAACAAAATGTTCCTGAAGAAATCTTCATCTTGATTTTTCTGATTTTGTAACCATCTAGCGAATTGTACGCGAGCAGGAAAATCTCCTTCTAGCAGTGCTTGCACCTTTGTAAAATGAAAAGCATATAAATTTTCTTTGTGTAAGATATTTCCTACGGAAGATTTTGAAATTGTGGGGTACATGGCAGATAGTCTTCGAACGCTAATTTCTGGATTTTCCTCAACTTCCATTAAAATTACATCTTCATGTTCTGCTGTTACATCATTATGTCTCCCTGTTTCATTATTTTTTGGGACCACTGAACCTGTTTCTCTTAATCGTTGATGAAGAGCTGTAAATGTTGAATGAGTGGGATGCTGACGATTGGGAAATTTTTCAGCGTATCTACGTTGCACCGCTCGAGCGTTACACCTCATTTCGCCATAAACTAAATGCATATCGGCGTATTCCTCATTAGTAAAAACCATTTTTTTTTAAATTGAAATCGTTGTGTTTGAATAACACAAAGTAAAAAATGAAAAGATAAACTTCGCGAACTGACAACAAATTGACAATGAAAAACGTAGGTTTTACTTCTGTTGGCAGTTCAGAGCTAACTATTGCAAAAAATAAAAAATTGAACTTTAATGAAGAAAAAACGAAAAATTTACAAATCGATTTTTCTAGAAAACGGTGTATCCTATCGACTTAAAGTAAGAGTACCTTTTAGTACTGGAATACCTGAAAATTTAATAATCTAGTGTCACAAATGCTTAAAAGTTAAAGACAAAAAAGTTATGCCTTAAAATAACCGTTGACCTACCCAAAACGGACGCCTATGACCGGTACTAGAAATTCGCAATTGATGGAATCGATTCATCTCTGGAGGATAAATAAGCATACCAGTTTTTGTTTTTCTAAATAGAAGCGTTCTGGAGGAATTTAAAAAAAAATAAATACAAGGTGCCATCTTCAAAGAACTCTAGCTCCCTTAGGAAGCATTTTCGGACTAGGTGAATTTGGGTTTAATTGTCTTAAAATTATCTGAGGAAACTCCGGTCTTCGTTTGTCAGGAGAGTTTCTGGACACCCTGTATACATATACTCATTTCAACACTTAATTGTTTATATGTGGTGTTTCTTCACCAATTCATTACTATTAAATTTATTTCCAGATACTCAAAGATACGTAGTAACGTTTACAACTAGTCAATCATATATAGAAGTTCCTGGCTGGAGAAAAGGAGACTTAGCATTTTCTTTTAGAACTACTGGTAAAAATGCGGTATTACTTTATCAGCCACCGATTAGACCAAATTATCCTAGCTTTATGGTAGCTTTAACTAGCGGTAATATTTTCATTTCTCGTACTTAAGATAAAATAATTAAAACATTTAGATGTTATTTAGATTTTCAACTGACTTTCAACTTCACACTGAACACTGGTGTATCGAAAGAGTTAGTAATCGTTTCGGGTAGAAGACTGAATGGAGGTGAATGGCATAAGCTTTGGATAGATTATAATAAATATCATGTTAGACTTATGATCAACGAAGATACTCAAATGGTCGATCTAAAACCTGAAGAAGAATTTGGTCCATTTGAAGGATCTATGTTTATTGGTGGAGCACCATTGTAAGTATTATCTTAACTGCTAACTATATGTTGTTAATTTAATTTAATACTTTTTAAAGAAATTACCTTCGCCAATCGAAAACATCTGTACATCAAGGTTTAATAGGATGCTTTAGAGGATTGGTCGTCAATGAAGAAATTTTAGATATACATAATTATATGAGCGTGCACTTAAGTGAAATAATTAAAGATTGTAAACCCTCTTGTGTACCCAACCCTTGTAAAAATGGTGCACAGTGTAAAGAATTATGGAGTGCATTCGAGTGCATATGTCCGAATCCTTGGGCATATAGCGGAAAATATTGTGAAGACAGTACGTATTTTTTATCAATTAAAAATCTAACATGTAGTAAAAATATAATGAAAATAGCGCATATTGCTATTTAATTCAAATACCATCTGATTCAAAAATTTGAACTCCTTTATTTAATAATGTATAAAAATAATTAGTGGTTTATATTATTTAAGAATTTGTTTGATAAAGATTTTTGAAAAGCGTATTCTTAGTAATTAATAGAATTGGATAAAATTTGTATATCTAAATAAACTACTCTAAAATGAATAAGGAATTTTTACTTTTTTGTATTTTTTATATAGTATGGGTAAATATTTGTAGTGTATTATATTAGATACATAACAACAATTTAAAATTTTCAAGTATATTTATTCAGAAAAATCGTTAGATTACTAAGAAATGATCAAAAATGAAATAAGCAACATTTTTAACAATAGCTAAAATAAACATTTTTCTGTAACAATTAATTCTAAAATCGTGTATAATGGCCACGGACATCTCTCACAGCTGTACATCTTCGGGGCATACTCATAATGCAATTATTAATGTGTTCTTGTGACACTCTTCTCCAACACAGCGGTAAAATTTCCCGCAAGTGTTGCACGTTAACTGGGGGTGGATTATGTTCGTTGAGCTGTTCTTGAAGTCTGTCCCAAATGTGCTCAATTGGATTCAAGTCGGGAGACGTTGGTGGTAAAGGCAGATGGTTAATATGGAGGTCATTTATTGCTTGCATTACAATTTGTGCACGACGAGGTCTTGCATTATCATCAATAAAAACCATGTTTTCATCCACAGCCTCACGAAAGTCGGCCACATATTGCTGAATAATGTCATCTCTGTATATGTGTCCATTGACATTGTTTTCAAAGAGATGGAGGTTCGTACGTCCATTCAAACTAATGCCCGCCCACACCATGATACCACCGCCGCCAAAAGGCACCACAGCTTTTGTAAACTCGCGTCTATAACGGTCTCCTCGAGTTCACCAGACACTTACTCTACGATTATCACTAAATAAGCAGAATCTGGATTCATCGGTGTATAAACCATGCTCCCATTGAAAATTTTCTGCTAGTCGTTGGTTAACCCAAGTTCTTCTAGCCATTCTATTGGCATTAGTTAATTTTGGGCGTCTCACAGGCCCGCAGCTATGAAGATCCATTTCCTTCAGACGGTTTCTGATGGTTTGATCCGAAACTCTAACTCCAGTGGCGGCACGTAACTGTGTTTGCAACCATACAGCACTTCTAAACGGATTCATCCTTGTCTGAATTCGTATGTAGCGGTCTTGTCTCTGATTTGTTTTCCTCTCAGATCCACTACCGGGTCTTCTCCTTGCAGATCCTACCTGTTGGAATCTTGTTAGAGCCCTACTAACAACACTTGGAGACACATTAAAAATTGCGGCAATTTCTGCTCCAGATTGCCCTCGCTGATGCAATAACGCAATTAAATCAAAAGTTTCTTTATTTAAATGACGTCTTGGCATCGTGAAAATGTGAAATGACGTTTAAAATGAATAATACTTGTTAAAAAATGCGATTTTTATAATTTTGTATTCTAAATTAATTTAAGGTTAAAATACAAGATTCAATATTTTATCACACAGAAAAGACATTTACCAAATAAAATGTCCACAAACGACTGTGGGCCTTCTAATTTATCTATAGTTTGAGAAAATACGTAAATTTAATCGAATTAATTAGATCTGTTAAAAAAAGATTCCCTATTCATTTTTGAGTAGTTTAACTAACAATGAGGAGTCGAATTGCTAGAAAACGCAGGCACTGCATAAATCTCTTTTATATTGGCCTAGCTGTCTCTATTAATTAAAACTCAAACAGGAGAAACGTATATAAAATACACGAAGGGATTACAACATTTATCAAATCAACATTATTCCCTTCAGTAATTTCTGCAGAAATTTTTAGTAAAGACCATACAGTGTAAAGAGCGACCGTCGAATAAAAGTGTGTGCAATATTTAATGTAAACATCTCAACCGAATGACTACACAATATTTGGCATTAATATTTAAATAAGAAAAAACTAACCGCAAGATGAATGCACGTTTGCTTACTGTTGAGCAAGTTTCTTATAATTTCAATTGACCATATTTATAAATTTAAACGAAATGCAAGATAATTTTTTAACTACAGAGTGTCCGGCAAGATGTGGGAAATCTCTCGGATGCAAATAGAACATGAAAAAATAAGATATCAAGTTCCTATATTTTTTTTCCAACAGGCCCTTCCTACGGAGATATGCGTCCTTGAAGGACGCCGCTGGAAACCTATTTTTCTTAAACCTTTTTTTTCTAAAGTACTTAATATAATTTAATAAAAATTTAATGTGATGGACACTAGTAAGGACCTCCTAAAATTAGTCCTTGAAACATATTTAGCTTTTTTAATTTACCAGGGCCGGGGTAGTCTTTACAACTGAATGCCTAAATTTTTAACAGCCTGTATTATAAAGACTTCAAAAAATAAAACTGGATAGCTTGAACCTTAGATTGGAAGAAAGGTACTCTTGTTTATTGTCAATAAAATGAACCGTTTACGAGAAAAAGTTCGACCTATGTTCGTAAAAAATGTGCGTTTTAGTTTTTATCAGCACCAAAAAATCCTATCGCTGTTGCAAACGTTACTATGGTCTTGTCATCTTTTACATCGCTGCCACATTGATCTCTTTATTCAATATTAATTTACTGAGTTTTTTAATTTAATTGTGAATTTATTCGAAGTATTTAATACACGTTTATTGAGATGTACGGTCTTGCATCTTGCAATGCTTTAGAAGCCAGAAGATTATATAACGAAAGATTTTCTAATTGTGCTCTACCAAACCAGAAGACAACAAGTTGACCAACGTCTAAGGGAGAATGGTGGACGATCCCAGTTAATAATGTAACGCCGTAGGATTTTGACCTGTGGGGACACCTCAAAAGATTGGTGTATTCCACTCCGATCGACACTAAGGAGGAACTTCTACAGATACTCACGTGTCATTGTGATGTGATAAGGAACACGGCTGGGTTATTGTTGCGGGTACAACAGCGTGCCCGCGAGTGTATCAGACTTCACGGAGCCCATGAGCTTATGAAATTTTTCAATAATTTCGTTAAGGTGACCCCTGGAACACCACTGCGTTTATATTAAGTACTTAAAAAAAACTCAAGAAAGCCCGATTCCGATGGGCGTCGTTCAGGGACGGATATCACCGTAAGAAGGGCATGTAGAAAAAAAATTTATAGGAACTTGGCATCTTATTTTTTCATGTTCTATCTGCATCCGAGAAATTTCCAACATTTTCCCGGACACCCTGTATATACTACCTGGATACATCACTATACTCCAAAAGCAAAACAATCAAGACAATGAATTTCTTGAAATGAACCTGCTCCGAAGAAAGTAAAAACCGTTTTTTTCCGCCAATAAAATTATGACAACCACGATTTTTTTGGATTCCAAAATCGTAATCTTTGTTGACTATTTACGGAAGGAAGTACAATAACTGGCCAATATTATACTGAGTACTAACTCGCTTCTATGGCAAACTAAAGAAAAAACAATGTATTCAGAAAAAAGTTTTGTTCCGTCAGGATGACGCGCTTTCTCATTCATCTGCTATAGCAACCACTAAGTTTGTCGAATTAGGATACATAGGATGCTGCCACGTCCACTATATTGACCAGATCTAGCTCCAAGAGATTTTCTTTGTTCCGAAAATTAAAAAAATTACTTGGTGGAAAGAGATTGGGGACAAATGAGGAGAGCAACGAATCCTATTTCGACGAACTTCCGACAGATTACTTTTTAGATGGCCTAAAGAAATTGTAAAGTCGCTGAGCTAAGTGTATAGAATTTTGTAGGAATATATTGAAAAATAAAATATATTTATTACTCGAAAATACGTATTTCATTGAACATCACTCATCCTTTTACAAAAGGTAGGTCATCTGCTGGTTTCTTTTTAAATCACATGTTATTTTGACACTGATAGCTATTTTGCATTCAAAAAGTGACAAACTCAGTATCATATCTCCATGGTACAGAATGGATCGCTTTACGCTTCGAAATATTGAAAATTTACTTTTAAATTGCTGCCGAAACAGTGCGAATTTTAAAAACAAATTTCGGTCGAGATAATGCACCAACCCCGCCTTATATACGTAAATTTTTAGAAGAATGTTCGAGAAATTGGTATGTTAATTGACAACACAAGCTATCCACGTCTTCGTCCAATTCGCTGAACCGAGAATATTGCTGTTGTTGCCGATAGTGTGCCCATGGACCCGAGAACATCAACTCGCCGCAGATCTCAGCAACTTAACATTAGCGGCTTTAGCCTGAGGAGAATTATGCATTAAAACCTTGGCTTATTCACTTATAAGGTTCAATTAACTCAGAAATTGAAGGCAAATGACCATCCACTTCGATATCGCTTCTCTGTGTAGGCTTTGGAGCAGCTGGAAAATGACGGTGATTTTGCCAAAAAAATCTTCTTTTCTTATGGCGCATTTTCATCTCAGCGGCTATGTTAACAAGCAAACGTGCCGTATTTAGGGCTCAGAAAACCCACGCGTTGTCATAGAGGAGCCAATTCATCCTGAGCGTGTGACTGTTTGGGGTGGTTTTTGGAACGGCGGCATTATTGGTTCATTTTTCTTCGAAAATGAAGTCGACAACAACGTTACAGTTAACGAAAAGCGCTAGAGAGACATACGGACCAATTTTTTAGGCAGCACATTGAAGGATATGGGCGAGCTCTGGTTTCAGCAAGATGGCGCTACGTGCCACACAAGTCGTCCAAAAAATCGATCTATTGCGAAATGATAATAAAGTTCAATAATCGTGTGATCAGCCGTTTTTGTGATGTCAGTTGGCCTCCACGAAGCTGAGATTTGACACCGTTCATTTTTTTGTTGTGGGGTGCCATTAAAGATCAATGTTATGACTACAATATCCAGAAACGATTCAGGCACTTAAACACAATATTGTTCGCGATAACCCCGAAACCATCGGAAATGTGCTGCAAAATTGAGTTCACAGGATGTGCTACTGCAAGGCCAGCCGAGGCAGCCATTTGAATGAAGTTACATTCCACAATTAATCGGAACGTTTACTCTTTCTAATAAAACAAAAATTATTGAAAAATGTTGAACGGTGTTGTTTTTATAGCATTTTTAAGGAGCAACCAGCCCTTACTAGGACGATCCTTACAAAATACTGTAACAACGTGCTAAAAAAAAGTTAAAACAATTTTGGTTTTGTATCGAGCATACATTATATCTCAGTATATTTCTAGAATGTGTGCTGTTTAGATGTACTTATAGATGTTAAAATTTTATAAATTATGTATTAAATCTAAATTTGTTTCAGATATAAATACAGATGGAGTCATGTTTACTCAGCCCGAATCGTTTGTTAAGAAAAATTACCTAATCACTGACCCACAAGATGATAAAAATGCACTGAGAAAAATATTCGAAGAAACAGTATTAATAAATTTGAGAACGTACGATAACACATCTCTCATTTTATATGCCAACGATCATCTTAATAATTTCATTCATCTTTCGTTATACAACAGTTCACAAGTTGTGTATATGTTTAATCACGTTAACGAGATTTACAATATTACTGTTGAATATGCAGAGTTAAACAGTAGTAATTCAGTACAATTAGCAATTACTAGAACCAAAAATGAAACAACTTTACATGTCAATGATAAAAATATTACTGTTCCAATTGGCATGTCTTTGTTAGAGGATTATTCAAATAAGCCATGGGTCAATCCAGAAAAAGGTATGTATAATCTACATACCTATATTCTACACTATGATATGTCTATAAATTCTATAATGCATTAATATATGTAACGTCTAGATCAGATTACAAACAAAACGAATAACATTTTCATCACATAATCCCGCTTCTGTACGATATACCGAGTGTCACACAAAAAACGCCTCAAACTGTACAGCTCGACCAAATCATCGTGATAGTTGCGCGGTAGCAAAACGTATAGAGCTGCTCGCATCGTATTGGCGCGCTGCTAATTGCCGGTCTGATATTGGTTGCTCACTAATGTATATAAGTACGTATATAAGTACGTGTACTCCACCCACTCTAATACAATATGCGCAGACCGGCCCATCGCTATCACGAGGTTTTGGTCGAACTGTAACTCTGTTATTTACATTCCGATTTTCATGAGATAGGTACTAAATAAAATGGTTTGATGAATACTATATTTGAGGCGACGTTTACTATTTTCCAGCGCCATCTTAAATTTTTGGCGATTGTCAACTTTTTTTTCAAATTGTTGGGTATATTTTTTTTTGCATCTGTGGATAGAGATTTTTTTCTGAATCCATTGATGTGTAATACATCCATTTTAGTTAAATTTAGAAGTAAAAATTATTAAAACACTCTCCATATATTCTCTTACAATTAGTCACTTGTGTTATACTGTAGTGTGCGATAAAAAAATAACCCATTACGCATATGTACCTGTCGTCTTTGACTTTTCTTTATTAAGCAAGCATATTTTGACATTTTTGCAATAAATCATGAATTTCATCCAACATATTGACATGCTACAAGTTTATTTTTAATGTAATAAAAACTCTAATCAGGCGCTGTGACATGAAGCAAATTTAAGATATTTCAAGAAACTGAAAGTATTTTCGCTTTGCCATGACTCAGTTGAAGGGTATTCACTACGCAGGTTACATCTGCCGAAACATTCGAAACTGCAGTTAATGCTAACTATACGAAAAAGCCATAAGAAATCTCGTAGTTTAACAGTCTTCGAAAATTCTAGGTGGTTCTGATATATATTTTTTCCTAGAAAATTAAATCTTGGTTCGGTATAATAAAAAAAACATTACAGCATCTTTTAAGTTACATATTGCAGTGGAATGTGCTTTTAATTGCTTATTAATTTTTTTATTCGCACTACAACTTATGCTTCCGGCTGTTCAGTCTAGTAGATTCCTCGAACTCACTTCTCACGGGTCGCTCTTCTCAGATGAGGGCCAGGTTATGTTTGAAGTAAAACAATAAACATTAATAAAAGACTCAGTTAGCTAGTTTACAATATTTAATACAGAAAAGAAAAAAAAAATCCCTTTACCGAATGTACAGGGAGCTAAAGCAAAATTAACAGTAGCTTAGGAGGAAAGACTCTTTATGAATATGACTCGCACAAAGAGAAAAACCCCCTGTGACTCTCGAACAAACATAAAATTAATAAATAATTGAGAAATTTGTCAAGTTTGACCTCTACTTTAACCCCTACAATTTAAAGTGTCAACAACTACAAAGTTATTGAAACCGCGTAATAGTCTTACAGTCATGCGCAAATAAAACGCGACAAAATAAACCCACAACTAAAAAAAAATCCAACCTGAATTTAAAACGTTCTAGAATATTATCTTGAAGAAAAAACTCCACTAAAAAAGAAACATGACAATTTTCTCTAATACTCATATACTACTTTATATATCAAAATTATCACAAATAATACATTACATTAATTATAAGAAAAATAATCGTAGCATCAATTATATAAATTAAATATTTTTATCGAACTTACATCGATCTAAGCACTGATAACACAAAAACTACGTGAGAGATATCATACTTTATTTAATTCCACAACGAGATCACCAACTCTCGTAAAAATCGAAATAACGTTACATGCACAGGAATAAATGCATAAACTAAAATAAAACCCGACTTTACTTAAAACAGAGAATAAAAAATGAACTTCTTATCCTCTACTTTGAAAGTCTTGATATCTCTAACAAAATTTACCGCGAAAAATACCTACATCTAATTCAATAGTACCACAACTGTCCGCATCCATACGTTTAAACTAATAAACATACAGAGTCAGTCAAAATATAATTACAAATATAATAAATATCAATAAAATTCAAATGTTGTACAAAATTTAAATCTTCCATCTTTTTCTCTCTCTCTCTCTGGATAGAAAAATCCACTACAATATGTTTATCAGGCGCGGCTCGTGATGACGTATTTGGGAGGGCGCGTACAATGATGCCAGTGCTTCGTGTATCCTCGTGTACTAACTGTAGCGTTTTCTTAGTAAACACCGAAAACACACGAGACACTCGCATCATTGTACGCGCCCTCCCAAAACGTCATCACGAGCCGCGCCTGATGTTTATAGTGTACGGCAATCGAGCCCATAAAAGTAATAAGTCACAGTTTATTAATCACGAGCCATCAAAACAATCCTTTTATGATAAGAAGCAAATTGTTTCTTTATTAGTCATACATGCACCATACGTGTGTTTACATGGATAGAGCGACGTTTTATTTACCATAAAATAATTTAAATAAATTATTTTTATCGATCCTGTTCGGATTATCGAAATTTTGTTTGGATTAATGAAATGATAATTTTAACTGAAGCACACTAACACTCTTGATTATTTGCACCTATTGTTTTGCTAACTATTTTAATTACCGATTTTACACCGATTGTAGATATTAAAATATGCTTTTTTTCTAGAAATAATTGCTCCTCAGAGGCCACCAGCTCCCCCAACAGAATATTTCCAACTTAATATTGGAGGGTATGATCCAGAAACATTATTAAAAATGTCGTCTACTTCTCATCTTCCAGGATATGTAGGTTGTATGAGAGGTCTAAAAATTGGAGAATATTTGCTTAACCTAACTGAAATGGTTGAGAATAATACTCAGGGTAATAAGACAATGTACTAAAATTATTGCGTTATATAAAAATTAAGTAATTTATATAAATATAAAATAGTAGATAAGCAATGGGATTTCTAGGACAATATTCCATGTATTTTCTTATGGTGCTTTATTTTTGCCTTTCAAGGTCATTTAAGCTGTGACGTCATACGCGGGTGTGCTGTTCAGACCCGGTTCACACATTGTTGTTAAAGCTGTATCATCAGATGCTTTTTAAGTCTTTCATTTCAACGGTTTCTGAACAGCTCCGAAACGAATATAGCTGTTCAGACCCGATTCAAAACCGGGGACGATGTATTGCTATAAGTACACCGTTCAATTCGACCACTACCAATTAAGATACTATTAACTACTTCGAGGAATAAAAACAATTAGTTTAGATGTAAATATGCTTTCTACATTTGACGACGCTAATTATTCGAACTTTTTAATGGAAAAAATTCGCTCTTGAGCAGGATTCATGGCTTGCCGGACCATTGCTTTAACCACTAAGCTATTAAGAACTGTGATTTCGAATCATTGTGAGAAGGCCTTAAGTCGCATTAAGGAAACATATGTATATATCGCCCGTAGTCGGCAGTTGTTGCAAATTTATTGCATTTTCGCGGAGTAATGTAAATGTAAATACGCTTTCTACATTTCACGACGCTAATTATTCGATTGTTTTTAATAGAAAAATTCGTCCTTAAGCAGGATTCGAACCCAAGCCCATGGCTTGTCAGACCCAAACAATGCAATTTTAAAAAATTGCCTATTTCAGAATTTTTATCTTTATACTCTGTAACTAATCCCAAGTTCTAAATTTTACAAAAGCAGGATTTTGCTATAAAATCATGAATATTGGAACAGTAGCATGGATTCGTTACTGCCCGTTCAACGCAAAGTAATAACATTTACTAATTTTGTTTGTTCTATCTATGGACAAGGGTAAACAAGTAGACACAATCTATACAGATTTTAGCTAAGCTTTTGATAGGATCGATCATCTTATTCTGCTCACTATGTTACAATATACAGGGTCAGACAAATGTGTGGGAACACCAGATTTCTGGTAAAATTATGTATTCTTTTAAAAAATAACCTTCAAAAAAAGTTTTTGTCGTATTTCTATTCTACTCTATCACATACTTTGTTTTTCTACAACTTTCAATTGTTTCGAGATATGGCGTCAGCGGTAGTTTTTTTAAATGGATCAGCCTGTATATTTTAATATTTTTGGATAGACTGATTTTCAAGAATTACACTCATATACGGTTTATATCTTATAAACATATTGGAAAAGATTAGCAACAAGAAAATAT
Source organism: Melolontha melolontha (assembly GCA_935421215.2). Lineage (NCBI taxonomy): Eukaryota > Metazoa > Arthropoda > Insecta > Coleoptera > Scarabaeidae > Melolontha > Melolontha melolontha. The sequence goes on from OW285235.1 coordinate 106,623,990, forward strand.
TGAGAACAAGTCAATTCATGATATATGTTCAATCTGCTTACCTTCTGCAGCCTGACAGTATCCTAGCCTATCAACGAAGGACCTTAATGACTTCTGAATCACGTCTTGTGCTATCTCTTGATAGGCCATCCTAATTCGATGTTCCAACTATTCGAGCAACTGAGCTTTAGACTTATAGACATTAGGTTTCAAATGTTCCCAAAGGAAAAAGTCTAGAGGACTTAAATCGGGCGATCGCGGAGGTCATTCAATATATCCTCTTCGACCTATCCAAGGCTGTGCATATACTTCATTTAAGTATGCACGCACGTCAATTCCATAATGCGGCAGGGCTTCATCTTGCTGATACCAGATGACATCTGAGAATAGCGCAGGATTTATAGGGTTTTAAAATAAATGAATTAATGCTGGAACATTTTCCTCGCGCAATAATTGTAAATAACGAATAGCGTTCAAATTTTTTTCTTAAAATGAACGGTCCGATTATGTATCCTCCGATTAAACCTGCCCATACTTTAAATTTTTGAGGATATTGTGTGTAATTTTCTTCTATCCAATGAGGATTCCGATCACTCCAGGTCCATGTAGGAAAAATGTCGCTTCGTCGGAGAATAAAATGCCATTGATAAAGTTACCATTACAATCAATCATATTCATTTCTTCACAAAACTGCATCCTTCTATCGGGATCATCTTCATTTAATTCTTGTACTAAATGTACTTTATACGGATGAAACTTATTTTTCGACAATATCCTCTTTACCGATCTCTCGCTAATATATAATATATAAGGACAATTTTGATAGTGCTGTTTTTGGTTCTTCTTGAAGATTAATAAGAACATCCAATGAATTATCATCATTTGTAGCAGTTCTACATCGACCGGTTTTTGGCAAATGTTTAACACTTCCCGTCACATTAAACTTTCGCAACACGCTTGATACTGTTGATTTTGAAATATATCTTTCAGTGAATGTGGTATTAAAAATATTGCATGCCTCTTGTAGAGATCTCTCCAAAACCAATCATCATTAACAAAGTAATTCTTTCACGTTCTGTTAATTCGCCCATAATGAACGTCTATTTTTACTGAATGGAAACTATCTGTCACTATTGAGTATGACTATCAATAATACTAAGTAATTCCAATACTTTTATTTTTGCTTAAAAGGTTTGCATGGCAACATAAAAATACCAATATTTTTTATTAGATGTATCTGACAAAAAGATGTTTATAGCCAACATTTTTTTTTTAATATTTCACGTCACTCACCAACCAAACCGTATATCATTGTAATTCTTGAAAATGTGTCTATCCAAAAATGTTAAAATATACAGACTGATCCATTTAAAAAAACTACCGATGACGCCATATCTCGAAACAAGTGAAAGTTTTATTAAGGTTATTTTTTAATAGAACACATAATTTTGCCAGAAATCTGGTGTTCCCACACGTTTACCTGGCCCTGTATAAGTATTCATGGCAAATTACATACTTGATTAGTTCAAATCGTATATCCATAACAGGTCTCATGTTCTTTGCGTGCATGGTTCGGGGTCTGCTTCATATGTTCCAACATGTTGTGTGATTAAAAGTTATAACTTGGGTCCACTTTTATTTATATTATTCATTAATGATATTGGTAAATATATTAAACACGCTAAATTTCTTCTATACGCGGATGATTTAAAGCTCTTCCTTTTAATAGAAACTATACCGGATTGTCTTTTGTGATATCAAAGTGAAAGTTAATTGAACCAATTCATTGCAAATATTGATAAATGCAATACTGTGACCTTTTCCAGAAATTTTAAATTGATTGAATTCCCTTACAGTGTTGGTGGTTGTCCTCTGCAGATATTGAATGGTATTAATGACTTGGGAGTGTTTTTTGATAGTAAATTCTTGTTTGATATTCAAATAAAAGACATTATTTTGAAGGCAAGAAAAAGACTTTTATGTCTAGAAGCTTTCTATTTTCAATCTATCATACATTGGTAAATAGCGTGTTGAGCTATTGCTCTATTGTGTGGAATCCATTTCATGAAATATACATTGCGAGGCTGGAGAGAATTCAGTTTAAGTTACTAAAATTTGTAAATTTTAACGCTGGTGGATCAGCGGTCGTCATAGGGTTCTTAATTGCGTATAGTGTTGTGCCGTTAACTTGCCGCAGGCTTCCTGCAGATGCAACTTTCCTTTATAAATTAGTAAATAATTATATAGATAATTTTAGTTTATTGGAAAATATCCGTCTAATGTTCAGCAGTGTAAACTTCGCGAAAATAGATTTTTCGTAGAGCCAAAGTCACGAAATAGTTATTTACGATACAAGTGTTAAAAGTGCGATTTTATTTCACGAGTAAAAGTTTGCGACACGAGCGTTAGCGAGTGTCGCAATTTACGAGTGAAATAAAATAGCATTTTTAACATGTGTATCGTACAATATTTTTTCTACAAACACATTTTTTATTATAAAATATAAAGAAACTCCACTGTGCTACGATCACAAAGTCGAGTGACAAAAAAACTATATAATAAAAAAACAAAACGCCCCTCGGAGCAGACCCAGTCTCAGTCGACTAAAACTGCCCCTGCCCGTTCTTGCCAACGTCCAACGGCCCACCCGGCTACTGAGGCTGCCTCAGCTCAGGGGGGTGGGGAGACCCAGAGGTAAGAGAAAAAAACCTAAATAAGGTGGTAAAGGACGCCACCGAATTTCTGCCGCTGGACGTGAGCCGCGACACGAGCGTTAGCGAGTGTCGCAATTTACGAGTGAAATAAAATAGCATTTTTAACATGTGTATCGTACAATATTTTTTCTACAAACACATTTTTTATTATAAAATATAAAGAAACTCCACTGTGCTACGATCACAAAGTCGAGTGACAAAAAAACTATATAATAAAAAAACAAAACGCCCCTCGGAGCAGACCCAGTCTCAGTCGACTAAAACTGCCCCTGCCCGTTCTTGCCAACGTCCAACGGCCCACCCGGCTACTGAGGCTGCCTCAGCTCAGGGGGGTGGGGAGACCCAGAGGTAAGAGAAAAAAACCTAAATAAGGTGGTAAAGGACGCCACCGAATTTCTGCCGCTGGACGTCGCAAATCCGGAAACCTGATGGCCGGGAGGCCGGTTCCAAGACCGAGACTCGTTCCACTCTCGAGGTTCTACAGACGAGGGAAAGAGAAGAAGTAATAACAATGGAAGTAAGCCTGGATATAAATTTTATTAATAAATCCCCTTGACAACAAAAAAAATTCGAAAAAAGGAACAAAAAAAAGAAAGTACACCCGGTACAATAAATTTACGAAGTATTCTAAAAATTAAAAGTTTGGGATATACCCTGTATATATGTTTTACGGAGCACACCCTGTATAATGAATGTGAGGGGAATACCCCGTATATAAGATTTTACGGAGTGCCCTATGTAATAAGTGTGAGGGATATACGCTGTATATATGATTTAGAACACACCCGATATAATAAGAAAAAAAACTATTTTAGGTATAGTAGAACTACCGATTTTCTAGGACAGAGAATTCGCCTAATTACTAGATAATCAATTACAAGCGGCTGACGGCCGTAAACACCCTAAAAAGAAGTAATACGTATTTTTTCTTATTCGGTTACATCACTGTTACAAAATTTTAACGATAAGTTGGATTTAGCGATCTCAACAAAAAAATTATTCTTTGTCTAAACGGGTACAATAAGTTTCGCAAAATGTATAATTTACAAGAAAGAAATGTCTTTAAGTAATAGCAAGAGATAAGCAAACAAAACAAAAAAAAAATAGGATAAAAATTCTCAATTAATTAGTAACTGACTGAACGCTACGGCATTAATATAAATGGGACATACCCAGATAAATATGTACTACAAGACTAACGTTATAATTATGAATTTACATGAAATAACAAGATTTAAAACCAAATGTGTAACAAAAATTCGAACGTAACGTTCGTAAGGAAATTGGTGAAGGTCACACAGGCTCTTTCTTTAAGAGAACACCTGTGCGGTTAATTCCTTCTTTTGTTTGAAATAAATAACAGGATCGAAAGAGTTGCCAATAGTGATTTGGAAATTAAAATGAATTAATAAGTTTTAATCCTTAACTGTACTTCCGCCTAGGCTCGTCGTTGATACTCCTCTCGACCGAAGAACAATGTTGGCCGGAAAAAACAAAAGGAACAAAGATCAGGTGGTTATTTTTTCCCTACGTCGAAGAACGGCGGTTATCTGACCCAGGGGTCGCACCATCTATTAAAAACATAACAACGGCAATCAGACAAAAGGAAGATTACACAAAAAAACTCTACATACCAATTTGGCACTTGATGGTAATTAGACGAAGAATTGTCGATATAACGTAACTCGGATAAAACTAACTAGCAAGCTTCACAAAACTCTTTAAAATCCCCAGCGGGGTATCGCTGAAAGCGAATAAACGAAGCTAGTCCCAATTAATTAAATATCCCCTACGGGTCCGTCAGTACTTCAGGTAACCGGAACGGAAACATTAATTGGGCTTCGAGTTAAGTGAAGAAACGCGGTGTAGTCAACGTTCGCTGGCGAATATATATTCTCCCAGATGTGTAAAATGCACGAGTGTAAGTTCTTTTGCGGCGAGAAAAAAACTCTAAGGTCAGATGCAAACAAGGGAAAAACTTAAAAAAAGAATTGAATATGAATTTAAATTTGCATATCGGAAAATATACAGGCAGATTTGATGCAAATAATACAAAATATATGATCAAGAGAATAAAATTGATTGTAAAATGAAACAATAAAAATGTGGAACGTTACGGACACGTAACAACTGACCAAATTTGACAGCTCATGAATACGTTTTGACACAACTGGACGCAGCCGTTAAATTACGTCAAATTAAGGCACAATTCATACAAAAGATGAGTTCGTATTTTAATAAAGAAAATGAAGTAATAGCTAGAATAATAATTCTGAAAGTAGAGTAGTGTCAATTTGGGAAGACACTGACGCAGAAACCAATTTGGAACTTATAAAGAAAAGTGTACCCCAAACGAGAGAGAAAGACATAGTTCTTGCATGTATAGACAGGCCGAATAACATTGACTGTAATATTCTCCAGTTGTCTTCTAGCGTCCGTGAGGTGTTGATCGTGTTCTTTGAGTTAATTTTATTACAAAATCAGTTGTTAGAGTTTATTTTATTACAAAATCAGTTGTTTCAGTTTATTTTATTACAAAATCAGTTCTTTTCACAACTATTTGGAATAGAAGGCCTTTATATCTGTACGTATTACATTATTTTTCATGAATTTTTAATAGGATTTGTTGAAACATGTACTTTATTTGTTATAGATTATTATGTCTAGTTTACCGTCCACATCTGGATGTTGTGATCCAGCAGATGTTGAAATGCCAGTGAAAAAAAGACAAATAATAGCAGAACAATCACGGGAAATCATTCATAACGTGTACAATTTTATCAAAAAGAGAAATATGAATAGTAAATTATGTTTTACTCTTTAAACTGTCATAATGTAATTTTTGTCGTATATTGCAAGCAATGCTAAACGATAGCAAGAAATAAATATTGTTTGTAGGTAATATTTTTAATGGTAAATTAAGTTTTACTCTTTAAATTGTCATAATGTAATTTTTGTCATATATTGCAAGCAATGATAAACGATAGCAAGAAATAAATATTGTTTGTAGGGAATATTTTTAATGGTAAATTAAGTTTTACTCTTTAAACTGATTCTGAAGATGCTATTTTTGATTATTTTTCTGATTAAGTTGATGAATGAAGTTATGTTTCATGGCAAACGAACATAATAAATGAAATATGTTTGTTTCCGCTGCACACGAAATAAAAATACAAAACGTTTTACGTAAAATTCGAATATTAAATTGCGCGCTAATTTAGACCCAGCCCGACCTATGTTTTTGAGGGCGTTAATACTCAGGTTGGGTTGTAAGTTCTATGTACTGCAACACAGTATGAAAGTGTGAAAGGAGATTTGTTTTTATTATTATTTATAAGTATTTTCGAATACAATTTTATGATTTATTCTGTAAATAAAACGAAAGAGCGCAAGGAGGTCGATCGAAGATAAGGCCACAGATTCACCTTTCTTTCGTGTAAACTGGCGGACAAAAAACTGTCATACTCATTTTGACGGTTGACAACATTTTAACAAAATTAACACGTTGCAAACAAAATTAACAAATTAACAAAATTAACACGAATCAGTTTTTAAGTTTCGAAGGTTATTGAGATGCAAAATGTCAATGTACGCCATATGGATCTATTTAAATATTTTATTTATAACCTATAATAATTCATATGCTATTTTCGAAATATTGATAAACCATTTTACAATGCAAAAAAATTAGTCGGACAGTTTTTTTATCCGCCAGTTGACAATTGCAATGCCGATTGTAATACAAAGCATTTATTGCTGTTAGGGTCGCATTGTAAAATATTGTTTCTCTCTCGTATTATCGTTGTTATCCAAATAAACGCGATTGTTTCAAAAACCGCTTGGCAGTGCCACGAAACAGCGGCTAATTTAGTTAACAAGAGGTGTGCGGTGGTAGATTGGGATAAGACACGCTGTAACATATAGCGTCGCGCATCTTTATATTCCTTGAATCAAGGGTTAAACTATTCTTATTTTATAAGAAACAAAAAGTCGCAGGTATATAATAACCATTTTTAAAAGTATATATGGCAAATAATTGGTGATAAAATTTGGTACAAAATTGAAAAGTTCTATCCACGTAGATAAACTTACAGAACAGAGAAACTGTAAATTTGTATAACATGAAAACACAATAACATCATTTTCTTTATCAATTACACTTAAGAAGTCCTCGTCTTTATTTGTTTTTAGTTGCAGATTCAGAAGCGTATCACAAACATCATTTCGAGTTTTTGAAAGCGGTGGTAAAACACTAAGACCAGAAATATATATATATATATTCCGGCGTAAACATTCCAACTCGGATGACACCATTGCTCCAGTAAGATCATCGTTCTGCTAAAACAAAAAAATCTAAATATTAGCAAAACATTTAATTCTTTATGAATTAGCTTTAATGGTGTTTCGGTATGATCGTCCAATGCCTTCCTTTTCGATGCATTGCTCACCTGTTGTCTACTAAGAGTAACATCTTCCACGTGATTACGTTAAAGATTTATTTTCAGTATAGTTATTTCGTCGCCCGCAGTGTAAATTTTCGAAAGACACTTTCTGTTAATACACTGCCAATGAATTTTTCCACATTTTTCTACATGAGCTTTAGAAAATTTCAAATTATTTAATAAAAACAACTTGTTTCCCTTTTCACTTATCATACACTTTAAATCCATTTTTCTTCACTTACACGTCTTCAACTGAAAAAAATATAATCAAACTGATTCTCAATATCCCCTGCCATTACTATGCATACATAAGACATTTTTTGTGATCATTGTCAATGTGTTATTGGTATTACGGTATTAGATGGAAAATACCCTACTTGAGGTCGAATTTTCTATGAAAAAATCGGATAAAATAGCGTCGTAATGTGTAGGAAGAATATTTACAATTACATTACTTCGCGAAAACGCAATTAATTTGCACAACTGCCGTACTACGGGCAAGATATATTCATCTGTTTCCTTTGATGTAACTCAAAGCATCCCTATAAAAGTTTCTAATTCACGCCTCAACAGCTCAGTGGTCGAGCAATGGTCCGGCAAGCCAGAGGTCGTGGGTTCGACTCCTACTTGAGTGCGAATTTTTTCTATGAAAAAATTCGCAAGATATATTCATCTGTTTCCTTTGATGTAACTCAAAGCATCCCTATAAAAGTTTCTAATTCACGCCTCAACAGCTCAGTGGTCGAGCAATGGTCCGGCAAGCCAGAGGTCGTGGGTTCGACTCCTACTTGAGGGCGAATTTTTTCTATGAAAAAATTCGAATAAAATAGCGTCAAAGTGTAGAAAGAATATTTACAGCGGAATAATACCCTCTTAGTTTAATTACTCCGTTTAATTGCTCGATGGCCGAACTAAAAGGTAGGATTAACTTGACCTTTTTTAATAACATATTATTCGTGGTTGAACTGACCTGTCCCCGTCTGACCAGCTACACTCGTGGGTGACGTCACAGCTCAAATGACCTCGAAAAGCAAATATGAAGCACCATAAGAAAATACATGGGATTTTGTCCAAGAAATCCCATTGCTTACCTACTTAAAATATTTAAAGATTACGTTCCACTTTGCTAACTTTTAAGTTTTAGTAAAATATCTTCTAATTATTTACATCATAACTACTATGTATTTTAGGCGTAATGCCGCACTGTAATATGAAATGTGATGCCTTACCATGCAAAAACGAAGGAATATGCATTGATGATTTTATAAATCAAACCCACACGTGTAATTGCGAACATACAAGTTATTATGGGGAATTTTGCTCGACTGAAAAAGGTGCTGACTTTAGTGGCGAATCCACACTAAGCAGGTCATACGTGCTAAATGGTACAGTAGATAATGTAAAAATCCATTTAGCATTTTCAAGTATGGACGTAAGAAATAAAGATACAGCACTGTTATTATTGCAAACAGAGAACAAGTAAGTACCTCATGTAAAAATTTAGCGGTTTGCCTGAAATTTAACTTTTTTATTAGTCGAAGTTATTACCTTTTGGTAGCATTAAGTAGAGAAGGATATCTCATTTTTCAAGAAGATCGCGAAGGTTCCGTCTTTTCGACGACGGTCCAAAATAAAAGCTTAATCAATGGTGCAAGGCACTTTGTATATTATAGAAGAGATGGAAACAATTCCGAACTGTACGTTGATAAGGAGTTAGTGCCAATGATACAAATACCGGCACAAACATTTATACCAGTTTCGGAAATTGGAGCTAATGAAGTTCAAATAGGAGGACACAATACGTCTGATCCGCGATTTGCTATTTACAAAGCATATAGCGGTTGTTTGTCAAGTAAGTTCGAAAAAATGAAATTACTAATATTTTCTATTCACATATCATTATTAATCATATTGTAAAGTTTGTCTTTTCGGGTTCTTAAATAAAACTAACAATAACTTTAGACACACACTATATTAATATTAAAACGTATAACAATATAAAACTAACTATTAACAATAAGCACATTTATGTATTTATATTTATGTATCTATATTTGTGTGTACTGCGCGAGACTCTAGGATTCAATGAATGTCCATTCCCTTCCTCGACGGCTTATATATGAATGGGAACGTCTTTTCTAGAATGCTCCAAATCTGTCGAGAAAACGTCCAGAGGGACGACGCGCCTCGCGTCATCGGATGAGTCATTACATTGCCCCCTTCTTAAAAATGAAGTTTCGTCCTGAAACATGTCATGCTTTGGTCTCCTCAAACTATGACGAAATCGACAGGTAGGGCCTTTGTTACATTGCGACGTCATATCGAAATAACAGTCCACGGTCTTATCTTGCCTGGATGGACAGGAATATTCAAGCTGGTAACTGCATACCAGGATTTCCATACCAGTATGTCGGAAGATTACTTCCAACATGCTCCTTACAATTCTCCAGTCCAGGCGGTCCAATCCACAACCTAATTTTGGAACTGCTAATTTCAGAATGTCTTGCTGTAACATTTGTTCGCGTAAGTGGGCCAGGGCCTCCCATAAGGCACGATAGGTTGGCTTCAGGCTCGACAGTTCTTTCGTGACCAAATAAAATATGGGCTGTCCTTCATTTAGTATTTGGAGACTCTTCCCAATTGCTGGTCCCTGTTGCCTTAATTTTTTGATTCTGCCAAATCTCTCTTTAAATTCCCTGGCAATTTCCTTGGCCATTCGTAGATCTCAGGCTACGCAATGAGCAAGCGCGTAGCCTGGCAGCGCCGTAAACAAATCTTGCTGTTTCTCGATGGTTACCCCAAATCGAGCTTTCTTCGAACCAGAATACTCTTCCATAAAGTCTTCGATGGTTGGTTCCTGGTATTGGCTATCCAATCGGCGCAAGTCAACGGTTTCGTCATTATTGTCTCCAGAGTATGGGACTAATCGATTAAAATGTACGACTCTTGGCTTAGTGTGAGGTGTTTGCCTGATGCGGTATATTACATCGTTGATCCGCTTCAACACCTCGCATGGCCCCTCTCAATTCTTTTGAAGTTTTGGAGATAGGCCCCGTCGCCGTTGTGGATTATATAACCGAACCCGATCGCCTTCATGGTAACCACTCTTCTCGGCGTTGATGTCATAGCTTTCCTTCATTCTGTCACTAGCATCTTGGATATTATGTCTGACTTGTTCATGGACATTATCTAGTCGTCGTCTGAGCGTGCTGACATAATCTTCTCCGGCAAGATCTTCACCAGGCTTGCTCCCAAACTTTAAATCACAGGGCAATCGGAGTTCCCGCCCGAATAGCACGTTTGCTGGTGATTGGCCAGTTGTCTCTTGAACGGAGGCCCGATACGCCATTAGAAATAATGGTAAATGTTCGTCCCAATCTCTCTGGTGTTCGGAGACCACTTTGGATAAGTGTCTGATCATGGTCTTGTTCATTCGCTCTACCATCCCATCTGATTGTGGATGCAAGGGAGTTGTTCTCGTCTTCCGTATGCCCAAAAGTCCACACATCTTTTCGAATAGACTGGACTCAAAATTTCGCCCTTGATCGGAATGAAGTTCCAAGGGTACACCAAAACGGCTGACGAACTCCTTCACAATCACGTCTGCTACAGTTCCAGCTTCTTGATTTGGTAGAGCATATGCTTCAAACCATTTGGTAAAGTAATCCATGACCACTATTATGTATTTATTTCCTTTGTCGCTTTCTGGAAAAGGGCCGGCGGCATCTATGGCGATCCTTTCAAATGGGCTTCCTACATTATATTGGCGCATAGGTGCACGTCGACGCCTGTGGGGACCATTGCTTCCGGCGCAATTAGCACACTTTCGGCACCATTCTTTCACATCTCGTGAACAATTCACCCAGTAAAATCTTTGGCGCACATTCTCCAGTGTTTTATGTACTCCAAAATGTCCCCCAGAAGCACCATTATGGAGTTCTCGCAATACATCTGATATTCTTTTCTTGGGAACCACCATTTGTATCTTGCGCTCACTTCCATCGTGATTTTCGACCTCACGTCTCAGGAGATCGTCTTCCATGGTTAAGGAATCCCATTGTGCCCAGTATGACTTCAATTCTCGTGAATGGGCAGCAATTTCTTGCAAGGTTGGTCTTTGCCCATTTCTCTTCCAAGCCCTGAGGACTGCAAGATCCGGATTAGCTTCTTGATCTGCGCGCAAATTGTCAGGTTACCATTGGTCATCAACCACGGTGGTTCGAAGAGCGTTGCAATATCGACAGTCTTCTGGACAGGGCCTTCTGGAAAGGGCATCTGCATTTTGATGTTTGAGGCCTGCTCTGTGTTCAATGTCGAAGTCATACTCCTGTAGCCTCTCAATCCATCTATCTACTCGACCCTCTGGATTCTTAAATTGCAAGAGCCACTTTAAGGCGGCGTGATCAGTGCGGATCAGGAACTTCTGTCCATACAGGTACTTGTAAAAGTGCTCAATGGTCTTAACTACTACCAATAATTCTCTCCTGGTTACGCAGTAGTTCCTCTCCGGTTTGAACAGGGTCTTGCTGAAGTATCCAATGACCTTTTCTTGTCCATCTTGGATTTGAGAGAGCACGCCACCAATCCCGACGTTACTGGCATCCGTATCCAAAACAAACCTCCCTGATGGCAGTGGATAGTTTAAAACAGGTGCACTGATCAACGTACCTTTTAACAACTCAACGGCCGCTTGGCATTCGTTGTTCCAAATGAATGCTCGATTTTCTGTTAGGCGAGTAAGTGGTTTTGCAATGTTGGAGAATCCAGGAACGTAGCGTCGATAATATGTGCATAATCCCAAAAAGCTTCTTAGCTGATGTTTGTCTTTGGATACCGGCCATTTTTCCACAGCTTTTACTTTTTCGGGATCCACAGCAACTCCTTTTTCTGTAAACCACATGTCCAAGTGTAATAAGGTGCGCCGTTTGTGTTAGTTCGTGGCAGGGCGCCATGTAATAATGTAGGGCCCTGTGTGATAAGGTCCTAAGTGCCTGGAGGATCGGCATGTAATGTGTAATGCCGTTTGGGCGGCCACATTGGATAGCAGGTTAGGGCGACTTATCGTAGTAAATGATACGCACAAAGTTTGGGTAACATCTTATAATTAATTTAACACTTCCAACTGGTTAACAAAGTATTTACATCGTTTACTATGTTCAACTCAGACAGGGTAGAACGTGGTTATTAAGTACAACACCGTTCGTACCACTGGCTGGTTGTAACTCTCTAACGTATAGTTACTATTACTATGACTGTATATGTGAATGTGAATATCTCTTACTTAAATTACTGTCTATATATATTAGAGAAGATCCTTGTAATCTTTTCTAGAATATAACACAAACCCTGACATATAGTCTTGTGTATGCAATATACACAGAGTACGGTCGTGTTTATATAACACGTTACCGTTTGTATTAAAAAGAGCGAGGTTGTAGCCTTGCCGAGAGTGTTATGCATATACATGACTATATTTCGTTATTACACAAGGTAATTTACCTCCTTGCGGAAAAGGTGACGCTTCTTTGGACTTAATCTCAGGTTGGCATCTCGCAACCTCTGGAATACTACTTCCAAATTCTTCATGTGATCTTCAAAGGTCTTCCCTACAACAATCACATCATCGAGATATACCAGGCAGGTATTCCAAGACAGTCCCCTCAGTACAGTGTCCATGAGTCGCTCAAAAGTAGCTGGGGCGTTACACAGTCCAAATGGCATGACTGTAAATTGCCAGAGTCCTGTACCTAAACTGAAGTCAGTCTTCTCTTTGTCATTGGGATCCATTCCCACTTGCCAATATCCGCTCTTTAAGTCGAGAGTGGAGAACCATTTTGCTCCTGCCAAGGTGTCTAGCGTATCGTCTATTCTTGGGAGAGGATAGCTGTCCTTTTTGGTCACACTATTCAAACGACGATAGTCCATACAGAATCTGGTAGATCCATCCTTCTTCCTGACAAGGACCACTGGTGAAGCCCATGGACTATTCGATGGTTCAATTACTCCTTGGCCTTCCATATCTTGTATAATATGCTCGGCTTCCTCACGTTTTGCCAGTGGTAACCTTCTTGGTCCTTGTCGAATTGGACTTGCATCGCCGGTATTTATTTTGTGCATTACAATATTGGTTTTTCCTTTCGTACCAGTCTCAGTTTCAAAGACGTCTTCATAATGTTTGATTAAATCCTTAACTTGGTTTTGTTCCTTCTTGCTCAATCCTTGACAGGCGGAGTCGATTATCTTGGACAATTTCTCAGAAACCTGTACGAATCCATTCTTCTTCGCCTCTATACGATGAACGACGGCCGACACTGGTGAACACCACCCCAAAATAGTACCCTTCTACAATGAAACAGGGTAATGGTTCACATTCATTACCCTTATCGGTACAGTCTTCTGAGTCTTAACCAGCATTTTGGCAACTACTATTCCTCGGCCCACCTCGTCATCATCAGCCTTTGGTTCCAACATTGTAACATTTCCGTCCAAATAATCACCTTCCATATACGCCGTCAAAAATGTCTCACTTCTTGCATCCAGAACAACATTCTCTGCAGTAATTATTTGTACATTCCCACAATCTTTCCTATGAAGAAACAATTCCTCATTATTTATTTATAAAGTGCCTTCTTTCATATTTAACTGGAAGCCGTAGGTGTTCATGATGTCTAATCCCAAGATTATTTGTTCTTCTATGTCAGCTACGAGAACACGATGTCGGATTGATGTTTGTCCTATGATAAAGTTGACATCTACTTCACCTGCCACAGAAGCTGCTTCTCCTGTTGCTGTCCTAAGTCTCCATTTGCTAGAAAATAACTTTTTATTTCTGGGAATTAAATCGGGTCGCACGATGCTTTTCGTCGATCCAGTATCTAGCAAGCAAGCATAGGTCTTTCTTTCCATAACAGCGTCCACATACAGGCCGTTGGTTTGATGTTGCAGGGATGCGACTTGGCCAGGCGTCCTTGGGGCTTCCTGTTGCTGGATCGATGATTGCCCCCGCTCATCGACCCGCTTTAGTTTTCCTGCTGCTCAGACGATGCTTTCTTGGCCACCTTACCACATTTACTCCGAACGTGACCAATCTCTCCACAATTCCAGAATCGCAGTACTCTTTTATTTGATTTGATCTGGTTTAGAACTCTCCTAACCACCTGCTCCATGAACTCCTCATTTTCCTGCTTGTCAACAGTGCAGACACGAGCATGGTTCCGAGAGGCTTGCTTTGCAGTCTCAAACTCAAGCGCGTGCGCCAAAGCATCGATCAAGGTTTTCGGTCTTGCCAACCTTAATGCTTGCTGCGTATCAATATCCAGGAGACCATCTATGAACGTCTGGACCGCTAGGTGTTCCATGAAATTATCTGGCGCCATCGGATATGCAAGTCGAACTAGACGAGCAATATCTGCCTCAAATTCCTGAAGATTCTCTGTGATCGATTCTTCAGTTGGGTATGGTATACTTGCTCCAAATGCGCATGGCCATATCTCATCTCTAAGCGTTTAATGAGTTGAGAATAATCTTTACGTTCCTCAGGAGGCATCACCCCTCAATGCTATGACTAAAGCGATCGCCTTCTCGGCAGAAGACCATGCGTTTGCTTCTGCGGCCGCTTCGAATTGCGTCAGGTAAGTTGCCCATGACGTCTTTCTATCAAAGGTTGGTGGCTTGATTCTGGTCTTTGAAATAGTCACAAGTTCTTCTTTTATTTCGATAGGCCGCGGTATGACTTCTTGGTTGACCTGCTTGGGATCAGAATGACCCGTGGTAGCGGGTAATTTCATCTCAATCATTATTGCCTCTAAAAGTCTAGAATGTTCTCCAATTTTCTCTTCTACAGCTATGAAAACCTCTTCTTTTAACGCTTCTGATTTTTTCCGCTAATCGCTGTTCTAGAACTTTCTCCACTTGTTCCAGACTTTTTTCGAAGTTTCTAGAATTTTCTAGTAATTTCTTTTCCAGATTTTTCTCGAGGATACTAGCGGTTTCTAGGTTTCTTTGTTCCATTTGTTGCATTTGTATTTGCGCATTCTCTATTAATCGTTGTTCCATATTTTTCGCGCTATCCAGATTCTTCTGTTCCATTTGTTCTAGAGTTTTTGCTAAGTTTCCAGAAGTTTCCAGGTTCTTCTGCTCCATTTGTTGCATTTGAGTTTGTGAATCTATCAGACGCTGTTCCAAATTTTTCGCACTATCTAGATTCTTCTGCTCCATTTGTTGCATTTGAATTTGCGCATTCGTTGTTCCATATTTTTCGCACTACACATTGCGAAGCCATTGCTGGAGGATCGACTTTTTGCCAGTTGTATCCTCATCCCTCTCTTCTAATTCTCGTTTTAACTCGGACACTTTTAATTCCGTCAGTTTCATTCTGTTGGCCATCACGATATTTAAAATAACGTCTTTCCGCACTGTATATTTATTTAAACGAATACTTAATTAACACTTAATTGTCTACTTAGTTTATTATTTATTAATTAGTCCACACCTGAATACCACTGTAAAGTTGGTCTTTTCGGGTTCTTAAATAAAACTAACAATAACTTTAGACACACACTATATTAATATTAAAACGTATAACAATATAAAACTAACTATTAACAATAAGCACATTTATGTATTTATATTTATGTATCTATATTTATGTGTACTGCGCGAGACTCTAGGATTCAATGAATGTCCACATCCCTTCCTCGACGGCTTATATATGAATGGGAACGTCTTTTCTAGAATGCTCCAAATCTGTCGAGAAAACGTCCAGAGGGATGACGCGCCTCGCGTCATCGGAAGAGTCATTACAATATTCATAGAATCTGCTTAAGAAACATGCAGCAGTAACATAACATTGAGTAAATTTTAAAAAGCTTCAAGATTACAAATAGTATTAATTATCATTCAATAATATTCAATTCAATTTTTAATTTTTAATGAATAAATACTTTCATAATGTGCAAAGGACAATACAAAATACCGAGATATCAAAAATTATCTTCGCCAACGGTGGTCATGGCAAGGAAAACGTCTGTCTCACCTCAGTTATACATATAACGGGTGTCCGTTTAATACTGAAACTGACAGTTTGTGTCAAATTTTGGTTAAGTTAGCACTACTGTACATGATTTTTACCGCGACAATTAACATTAGTTTCCTATACGGTAATCACTTTTGACGTAAATATAAAAATCGATAAAATCAAACACAATACCCTTACTTTTCGAAATGTTTGTTCCCAAAATTTACTAATTACAACTATTTAAGCAAATGGGATAGATTGTACTGCGTTCTAATCAAAAATTGTGAAAAATAAAAGCTAACGGAAAACAGGCATGTACGACTATGGCAAAATATGCTAAACATCAATTGATAATAACTATAATTCTCAGTATGGCAAATACAAAACAAATAAATTTCTAAAATTTGACAGACGTCAGCTTCAGTATTAAACGGACACCCGATATCATCCTTATGAAATAATTCAGATATTCTGTCAAAGTTGATAGTCTATATGATGTTTTTATTCTAATGTCAAAGTAATACAACTTCAAGGTTAAACATTAAATAGATTTAATTACCATTTTAATACCAAAAAGCTGAATTCAAGGAACTGTTGAAAATGTCCGCCTTCTTCTTCTTCTTCTGTTTTGGGTTGGACGCCAGCACGTCCAAGCACATGAGCACACTGCGCTTTGTACTATCCCCAATAGATTTCTCAGTTCCACTCTGTTAGTCTTGTATCCTCGATAAAAGCCACTATCCTCCTCAGGGGAAGTTTGAGTACACTCGAAGGATCCAATAGATCTCTCCCGATATATTTATGTCTGAGTTCCTTCAGTTCTTCACACGTGCATATTATATGAAGGCTAGTTTCCTCCTGTTTTTCACATCTCCTACACCAGGGCTCGCTAACCTAGCCCATGCTGTACTAATTCTTCCTTAAAGGACAAAGTCCGGTTATTAACCCGGTAATTATTTTAATTTCTTTTTTGTTACTATGAATTAGGTTGGTCGAAAACTTTCCGTCCAGCTCCCTTAGTAGTGTTTTGGTATGGAGTTGACCTTCTGTTAACCTCCATTTATTTTTATGTTCTTTTTCTAGCCATAACCAGATAGCTTAATCCTTAGCGAGTCCACATACAGGTTCTCGTCCTATGAAGTTCCTATTAGTACCTTCTTTGGCCAGTTCGTCGGCTATCTCATTGCCTTTAATTTCCTCATTTCCTGGCACCCATCAGTGACACAGTATTGTCTTGTGCCAGTTTATTGAGGACCTGTTTACAGTATTTCACCAGCTTAGGCCTGGTAGATGGGTTCATAATGGGTTTAATAGCTGCCTGACTATCAGTCAATATGTCAATATTTTTTTGTTTACGCAGCCGACTTCCCGAATTTCCTCGGCGCAGGTTGCAACTGCAAACAATTCGGGTTAGAAAACCGTCCTATGTGTTCCCAGACATATGGATATCTTCCTTCTAGGACAGATTCCGCATATGCCTGCACCTGTTTCCTGATTGAATTGTGGTCCATCCGTGTACCAGGTGCTGGCATCACAATCGCTCTAGCAACTTTTTGCCTGTTCCCTGGTCGGTATAAATATGTTCAGCTTAGTTTTAAACATAATCTCAGGTGCCATATTGTCCGCTGGCATTTGAAATATCGGCTCTTCCAGTATAGTTCCTATGATGCCTGTATCGCCCCGTACAACCTTATTAGGACACCATACGTCATTGGCCTTCAGCCTCAGGATTGCAATCATGGTCTCCGCTTTTACAAATAGTTCCAGCGCAGGGAGACCCACGATGGCCTCTATGGAGGCGGTTCCCGTGCTGTTCATAGCTCCCGTGATTCCCAACAGAGCCTGTCGCTGGAGAGTCGTGAGGAGCCCCACCGACAATATCCGCCCCGTCCTCCTCCACCAGACAACTGCTCCATAGGTAATCGCTGGTCTTACTACTGCTGTGTACAACCAGTGTACCACATTTGGTTTTAGTCCCCAGGTCTTGCAAACAGCTCTTCTGCATCTCCAGAAGAGCTGCGTCGCCCTGTCTGCCACTTTGACTAGGTGTCTGCTCCAATTCAGTTTCGCATCAAGTGTTATGCCTAGATACTTCACTTCATTGGTTAGTTCTGACTCTTGTCCAAACAGCCTTACGCTGCCCAGATCATTTAGTTTTCTCATGTTGGTAAAGGCTACCAACTTATTTTTTCGAGGATTGACAGTTAATCCCTCCTCAAGGCACCATCTTTACACAATTCGCAGAGCATTTGGCATGATGCTCGCCCCTGTCCCCAGGAATTTCCCCTGGGACACTATGACAATGTCATCGGCGAACCCCTGCGGTCATATTCCCTGGTCATTTAATGTCCTGAGGAGATTATCCACTACTAGACTCCATAGTAGCGGTGACAATACGCCTCCTTGAGGACACCCTTTTGTTGTCCTCATGGAGATCGTTTTGTTTTGCATTTGGGCATAAACTACTCTGCTACGCAGCATGTTATGAACCCAATCGCATGTGGTGCTTTTTATTTTTCGATCTCTTGAAGATCGAATAATGGAAGAGGTCGAGGTATTATCGAAAGCTCCTTCTAGGTCTAAGAAGACTGCAAGTGTAATTTCCTTATTGTGTAGGCTCCTTTCGAGCCCTCTCGCTAGCTTATGCAGGGCACCCTCACCTGATTTTCCCATCTGGTATACCCATTGCAGTGGATGTAGAGGAGATCTATCCAGAACCCCTTCTTTAATATTTAAATATATCATTTTTTCCGTAGTCTTCAACATGAAAGAGGTAGAACTAATTGGTCTAAATGATTTAGGGTAGGTATATGTTCTTTTTCCTGACTTCGGAATAAACACTACCCTAGTTTCTCTCAATGCGCTAGGGATATAACCCATAGTATGGCTAGACCTGAATATCTCCAATAGAGTATCCATAATTTCTCCAATTCCCTCTTGAGGGAGCTTGGGAAACACTCCGTCTGATCCTGTGGATTTATATGGTTCAAACGATCCTATCGCCCATCTAATTAAACGGGGCTTGAAGATCTCGTTTGATATCTTGATCTCAATCATTCCTAGTCGCCCTCCAAGAGGTGACAACTTGATTGGTATCACAATCATCCATACGCTCCGAACCTGGAAAATGTACCCCCAGAAGATACTAAAGTCTCTTCCACGGTACTAGTAACAAGTGTTCATTTGAAAAGTCAATCTAGTAGCATGTGATTTACTGAGAACATTTTGAAGTATGTCGTAAATTAAAATTTACTACTTAACCTACGAACCTATATTTTGACAGTTTCATACATACAAATAAATAACAAATAATAGGTATTTATTGAAAACTATAACAAACTATAAAACTATAGAAAACTATAGAAATAACAAAGCGTTATACGTGCATAAACGTATAGATATACTTAAAACCTTTTTGTATACTATAACACATGTTGAAAATGTTGTCCTTCAAGATCAATACACTTTAAAATCCTCCGTTCAAAATTTCTGATGATATTCTGGATTGTTATTAATTTCCATGCATTTCTGTTCGATTCTCTGTAGCATATCATTAAAATTCAGTATAGGTGTTCGAAATATGTTATTTTTTAGATAAGGCCACAAAAAGAAGTCGCAAGGTGTTAAATCGCATGAGCGTGCAGGCCGGCAATTTCAGTATTTCGACTAATTATACGCTCATCAAAAAATTCTCTTAAATAATCCAAAGATTCTGAAGTACAGTGACAAGGTGCTCCGTCTTGTTGGAAATATGAATTTTGGAGTTCATTATCATGCAACTGATTCACAAATTGTTGTAAAATTTCGGTACGGTACCTTTGAGCAGTTAACGTTATCTGAAAAAATATTGGTCCAATGATTCGCCTTTGGCTTATCGCTGTCCACTACTCCAAATTCTTGTATTTTGTGAATTTAGGTATCCCGTTTTATAAAACCATGCTTCATCAGTAAAGATGACTCTTTGCGAAAGTTCTCCATTATTGTTCATATTTACAAACCAATTACAAAATTGTAGTCTACGTGGGTAATCAATTTCTAACAATTCTTGTACTGCTGTGACACGGTATGGATAAAGTTGCATATCTTTTTTTAATAACTTGTGAGTTGTACCAACAGAAAGGTTTATTTGTTGACTCAAATGTCGAACAGATGTTTGTGGTTCATTTTCCATTATTTCTTCAACACGATTGACAACTTGAGGTGTACGTTTCTTAACTGCTCCGCTGCCTGATTTTCTCAAGAGACTACCAGTTTCAGAAAAAAGTTTTAAAGTTCTATCCAAAGTATTCTTAAATTGTATATAATCTATTACAAAATGTGGAAACTCAACTTGAAATTCTACCATGCAATCTTGAATTGAATAAACCCATAAACCATCAATTTTATTACCACTTCGAAAATAAGCCTGGACTAAAAAAAATTTATGTTCTAAAGTGAAAGCCATTTTAAAACTGAGAAGCAATTTATTTAAACCAGAATCGACGCACGATTATTTTATGCACTAACTGATATTTGTGATTGACATTATCAAATGTTATTTGGATTTACGTTTACGGAACAACAAACACATATTAATATATTTGCGTCTTATTCTATCAAAATTTCAAAGTAACCTAGATTGGCTTTTCAAATTAACACTTGTTACACCTCCCTTCCGATTTTTGTATAGATCTAATTACGTTGAAAGGATCTTTTTTGAGAATTGTTTTCCACCTTGTTCAATGTATAAATGTATATGGGTCCAACTCTTCTCCGAGAAACTACCAGACACCAATTTTCTGGCTATGTAGTGAGTTTTCAACAAAAGAATGCAGCACATAAGCTCACATTCGCATATTTTGTGAACTTACGTACCATGAAAGATGAAACCACGCTTCATAGGAAAAAGTCAAATTCAGCAGATCATCATTAAATTATATTATTGACAAACTACTGGGAATAAGTAAAACGTCTGTTGTGGTCTGCCAGCAAAAGGCCTTGATAAGATTGCATTTTATATGGATGCATATCCAAGTCCTTCTTTAAAATACTTCGGCATGTGCCATAAGTCCAATTTCTGGAACAGACGTTTGAATGGCTTTGTTGGTTCCATCTCCATACGATGAGGAACGTTTTCAACAACCACTTCCGTCCAAACTGTGGGTCTACCAACCCTCTTTTTATGCAATACGGCACCAGATTCGCGAAACACTTTAACACAGTTTGAAAGACACGCGCGTAAAAATCCTTTGCTGCTAAATCTAGAAAGCTGCTAAATCTGGAGAGAGAGAGTTCACGAAAATTATCCCAACATAAGCGCTGGTTATAAATCCAAATACCGCATTTACTTCCACTTCATTTCAAAAATATCCTTCTAGCATGATCAATTTATGTTATGTTGTGAAAACCATATAATTCAAAACATAAACTGTTTGACAAATAAATTTGACAATTCAGAATATAATTGATATTAAGCTAAGATATACAGAGAATTTCACTTAAGATGCAATATACAAACATGTATAGGTTTTTTATTTCCATAGAAACTAGGTAATGCATTCTTACATTGTCCCACGTAAAATGAAACATATCAATATAATTTGACATTAGTTAAGTCAAAAGTAGCAGTATTTCTATTTCGATATTAGCTCAGTATCAATCTTAGATGATATACACAAAGGAAGAGAGAACTCAGTTAGTGACATGGTATCTTTCGGGATTCAATTCAATAAACGATATTTATCGGAAATGTAGTTTTAATCCTAAAACACTACATTGAATTAAATAGGCTTTACTGTCAATAATTTGACAAAACAACCATGAAAGATATCATATCGATCATAACTATTACATATTGCATTTTATGGGGGACAGTGCAAGTGCATAGTATTTTCGAATCTATGGTTACTACATTCATATATTGCAAGTTACATGAAATTCTCTTTATATGTTTCTTAACAAGACCTTTGACCAGGATAATTTTTGATATCTCGGTATTTTGTTTTAGTAATATAGTATTATTGTAAAAGAGCAATTATTACTTTTGCATAATTACAAATATTACCTACTTGAAATTTTTGTAATCCTAAAGCGTATTTAATTTTTCTGGAAGTCATACATAACTTTGAATTGAATATTACACTTTTGATTGCTTCATTAGGTTAAATACGCTATGTATAGTATGACTCTTCTGTTCGGGCTCGATTAATAAAACACATGGTAATTAAAAATATCTATATCGATAAAAAGAATAAGTAACACTTAACAATATCTAACTATAATAACAATATTTATATTTTTATTCATATTTATTCCTACGAAATTTATTTGACGACGATTACTAGTTGAATGAGTTATCCTTTCCTTGACTGCTTATATACTCCTCGGATCATTCTAAAATGTTAGCTTTCTAGAGAAACCGGGAGTCCTGTGTACAGCCGGTAACGTCATCGCTTAGGTCATCGACTGACATAACGTCGCATGACACATCACAATATATTAAGATGATCTTCCATAAAATTAACTATTTTTGAATTATTTAGATTTTTCTAAAGTTATTTAACCCATTAATAGCTTTTCTTCTGGTGAATATTCATACCAAACTGCCATTTGCCGTAAACATTTTCTTCATTTTTTTAAATTTCTGCAGCCTGTGTTTTCCCGATATTGAACTAGTGCAAAAATATTTATAAATGTGAAAAATTGTTTTATTTTTTCCTAAATAAAATACCTTACCTTTCCGCTACTTCATGAACTAACAACTTTTCAAAGGTATTTTTAATAATACAAAATATTATTAAAAAATCTGATGTGAAGTACAAAAATACAGGTTCACTATTAATATGTTTGTGAACGTGTCCGAACATATCCCTCCCCAGAGACGTAGATACGTATTTCGCCTTTCTACAGGGTCATCGGTACGCCCCTGCTGGAGAAAGGATATCTTCAGACACATTCACAAAAAAGAACCACATTGCCACATCACAGAAATTATCCAGAACGAGCGTAAAAGTAAATTCAGCGCTGCCTGTTGTCAGACAGCCGAAGTACCTTGCCCCGTCCACATAACCTGTATGTTTCAATTATTCTGATACATTACACATGCGGTTAATCCGTAGTATGAGTGAAGACACAAACAAAATTCAGTTTCTAGAGAGATGGCTGTGCCACCTTTGGAAGGGCGTCGTTACTTCACATTGGTTATGTGGACTGCGCAAGGTACTTCGGCTGTCTGACAACAGGCGGCACTGAATTTACTTCTACGTGTGGTTCATTTTTGTGAATGTGTCTGAAGATATCCTTTCTCCAGCAGGGGCGTACCGATGAGCCTGTAGAAAGGCGAAATACGTATCTACGTCTCTGGGGAGGGATATGTTCGGACACGTTCACAAAAATATTAATAGTGAACCTGTATTTGTGTTCTTCACACCAGATTTTTTAATAATATTTTATATTATTAAAAATACCTTTGTATTATACAAAACTGGTGGGGTTTACCTACTCATGTTTGTTTCAATTACATATTCTGATAACAACTTTTCTTTCTCCAACGTGTTGATTATTTCAATTTTTTCGTTAACGAAAGTATATTTCTTCGCGGTACCATTCTAATATGAACATATCTTTACGAGATACAAGTTGTGATTGATTCAAAAAGAGTATAAACAGCAAGGCCAACGTAAACAACACCCAAAAGCTTGTAAAAATGGGAATTACCGAGCATACTACTATGTAAAAAGGGGAACACCGGATTTATTACGATTCTTTTTTTGGGTGTTACATACTTAGAAAGTGTTTTGTGTCCGCTTATGAGAGACGTTTTGTACGAAATGTATAGAAATATAGGGTCCGCGTCCGTCCGTTAAAGCGACCGCTTATCGAATAGTAATTTGTACTAACAACGTAACAAAATACTTGTGTTTAGAAAATTTGTCCGGCTACGATAGATGTCCGTTCATAAGAGCTGTCCGCGAGTGGAGCTTTCACTGTATTTGTTTATTTTAGATATATTCATTGAAGTCAATGAGCATGCCATGAAACCATTAGAAGAATATATGTTATTTACAAAGACTGGCGCTGAAAGAGTAAATGTTACGAATTCTCATGGTGTGAGAAGTGCTCAGTGCAGTCCAAACTTTGATGTTCCTCATAAAGTACCTACTGGGCCAACAAATTTAAACATTAGTCAAGTAACAAGTAACATTTTTGTTTTTAAAAAAATATTGTAGATATTATTTTAAAGGGTAAAGATAAAACATGGGTCGAAGACGCACCACAACGTGTTCAATACAAATCTATGTATACCACAAAATCTGTCGAAGAAGATGGAAGAGGAAAAATGGTCGTGATAATTCTGTCTGTATTTTTTGTTGTTGTCATCGTTTGTTGTGCATACGAATTATATAGAAATGACAAACAATATAGAAGAAGAAAGGAAATGGAAACAGATGCCAGTATATTATGGTCGAAAGAACAAGCAGCTCAAATTTTGGATAAGGTAAGGAGAAATATTTCCGGTATTTATAAGTATTCAACTTATTTGACTTTGATATAAAAACAATCAAGTTTATTCAATTCCGTTTCAAATTCAATTACAGACAGAGAAGTCGTCACAAAATGGCAAAATACCTGTAAAAAACGGTTCAG
This sequence comes from Melolontha melolontha, assembly GCA_935421215.2. Classification (NCBI taxonomy): domain Eukaryota; kingdom Metazoa; phylum Arthropoda; class Insecta; order Coleoptera; family Scarabaeidae; genus Melolontha; species Melolontha melolontha. The sequence goes on from OW285235.1 coordinate 106,648,766, forward strand.
TAGACACTTCCAATAACAAAACTCCACCTCCTGTTGCAGAAACACCAATAAATATTGAAAAAACAGAAGAAAATCAACCTTATAAAAAAGCAGATAAAAAAGAGAAGCGAATAAGTTTTAGAGGTAGGATAATCATTTTCATTTTTAGTGATTCCAGTTAATCGTTTAAGTTGTTACACAAAAATTTTTATTTATTCTTAAAAATTAAATTTGATGAAACTTTTAATAGGAATTCAATCAAAATCAATTGCTTTACTAGCTTCTAAAATGCCATACAGGGATTAGAAAATAAAAATAAAATATATGTGCGAAATAGTATTAATATTTTATTCTAATCAACTAATAAACACAAATCGATCACCGTTTTCGGATATGTAATAATACATATAAGTCTGCATTTAGTTACTCTAAGTGCAATCAAAATTCTAATCTAGTTAGCTCCATAAAGGCGATACATCGTCTTGGTTGCATTATCTTCTTTAGTTCAAGAGAAACATATTAGTCTACTTCTTTAATATAAAAGAATAGTTTGATGAAGATAATGTACAATTAGGCAACATGAAGTTTACATTTTATATCGCGAAAATATGTTATCGCATTTTAATTGATTATAAAGTGTTTATATTGTACAAATTAATGAAAAATTCGTGAAAAGTCACATTTATCCTGGAATGTGTGGATGCATTTCGCTCTTATTGGAGCTTGTCAACACACAATATCCCGGATAGACATGACTCCTTCTATACTTCACGTATATATAGTTAGTATAATGAACTTACTGTAAATGGGAACTAATGAGTATTAAATCTCACATTACATGTAAATGACGCCTTATGTGCTGCGCTAATTTATACATTTCGACAAACTGAGTTTGTACTAGTATGAAGAAACGCTACACGTCGCGATCCTCCTTCTTGGTTGTTAGGATAATGAAAAATTCGTGAAATGTCACATCTACATATTGGTACAAGCTTAGTTTGTCGAAATGTACAAATTAACGCAGCACATTGGGCGACATTTACATGTAATGTAAGATTTAATACTCATTAGTTCTCATTTACAGTAAGTTCATTATAGTAACTATATATACACGAAGTATATAAGTGAGGTGTCATGCTTCTCCGGGATACTGTGTGTTGACAAGCTCCAATAAGAGCGAAATGCAGCCACACACTCCAGGATAGATGTACCTTTTCACGAATTTTTCATTATTCTAACAACCAGGAAGGTGGCATCGCGACGTGTAACGTTTCTGCATACTGATAGAATCTTAGTTTGTCGAAATGTATAAATTAGCGCAGCACATTAAGCGACATTTGCATGTAATGTGAGATTTAATATTCATTAGTTCTCATTTAGAGTAAGTACTACTTATACTAATTGTACAATTTGCTTAATTAAAGAGCTATGTCAACGTATTTTTTGTTCTTAGCTCATATTTTTAAATTGATGGCCATTCCGGTCTATACAGCGCCGGAATCGTGAAGCTATGCAATCGCGCACATTTATTAACATATTATTCGGAATTTCAGCACATTTTTTTGATCCGTCTTTCAATTGATCACCAATTGCAGATTTTGTACCATAAACTGTATTCTAAAACCCCACAAGAAACAATCCTCTGCGTCCTATCTACCTGTTTTGCAGGTTCTCATTATGGCCCTAGCATTATGATGGTAATGTGGTAGACTTTCATCTTGTTGGAAATAAAATCCCTAGTCACCAAAATCTTCAAATACCACTCACAAAACTCAACTCTTCTTTCTGCATCATCTTCATTGGGAGCAAGTAATTATAGTAATCATTAAAAAAATGACAAAATAGTTAAAAAAATATAATAGTTATATTACATGTTCCTATATATGTCTTCACAATTACGAACAGCGAAGCGGCTAATATTAATAACCGGAGAATTTCACGAGATGTTTGTCCTCACTGTTGGAAGGTTGACATTTGTGACTGATCAAGCTGCAAGATTAGGAATACAAAAATCGACGCTTAACAAAAGCTCAGGGTAGCAAATTGTTCCAGGAATTAATTTCCATAAGAAAGTGTGCTACGGGCTTTCCTCCGAAATGTGAGGGAATTTGTGAGTGCATTTATGCCTTTTCAAGCGTAGATCTCTGTATGTAACTTTTCCGCTTAAATCGTTTCACAATGCGATGGACACTATCCTCTTAGTTCACGAGCAACTTGCCGAAGCGACATTCTTGGCTGGAGACGATACATTTCCAGCAAATACCCTTTCTGCCGCATCTGTGTCTGTCGATTATATTGGTCTTCCGATCTCTGAACATTCCAGTTTTACTTCAAACTTATCTTCAATTCGTTCATAAGGAGTCTACTAAGCAGATCAGAGTTAAATTCTCTCCGAAATCGTCTTCACACATCTACAACGTTTTCGCACTTCCAGTAGCATTTCGGCACAAACTTTCTTTGGTTCATTATTTCTCTACCGTCAAATCTGTAACGAAAATAAAATTCAGTGTTTAACGAGCTAATAAATTGTGGTAATATATTTTTTGCGATACCTTGTATACCGTATATACTATTTGAGAAAGGAATATTTATATCAGCTATAAAATTATTTATTTGCCCAACAGTATATAAATACTAATTACTGGACAGTACAAAGATTATTAGTATATAATATATAATAACGCTAAGAAATAAGTATTAAGCTTCTAGTTTCAAAAATTCCTTTATTGTAAATTCACTACAATGGCTTCATCTGGTGCCATTGTATGGCAAAACAATATTGTAGTGAATTTACAATAAAAGAATTTTTGAAACTAGAAGTTTAATACGTTATAATGAAGTTTCAACAAGTATCTCCTTCGTCAATTAACTATTTAATATATAATACATCAATATTTAGAAAAAATAAAATTATAATAATCATATTTAGTCACTGTGTGCCCGACTATATTATAAAAAGTATTAGAGACAACAGTAGTTGACTTTCGTACCAGGTTATCGAACCCTTACCATATAAAACTCGTATGCAATTTTATCTTATTTTTTATAAACATAAACATTGCAGCGTGTAAATTCTGGCATTCTGAACCCATATTAACATTTCTTACTTCTCGTAACAAAAAAAAACGCGTAATACACATGAAATTATGTCAGTTCTAAGGCCACAAATTATTTTTAGTATGATTTTTAAAATTGGTTTGTAAATTAATGTAACACACATATTAATTTTAAATAATTCACGTGAATGTATAAACAGGTGATTTTGTACGAGGTTGTTAACCTTAGCATACAACAATGTTATAGTTTGTATAACATCGACAGCTATTACATATTGCTGTGTACAGTGGGTTTAATTGAAAGATAGTCCACTATTCACCACTATATGTCCAAACTCGAACTCAGTCAGCTATACTTTTTATATGAGACTCCTCTTCATCCAGGGTTTCCCGTAAAGGAACGTGGAAATAAATACGAATTAAAAATAATACAAGCGATCTGACATAATATTTTATTTAAAAAAAATTAAAAAAAACTCTTTACCAAAATGTAAAGAATACTACTGCATCATTATATAGAAGCACAGAGGAAAAAGATTGTATGATAATTAACACGCATACAATGAAAACCTCAATTGAAACGCGAGCAAAATTAATCCTAATAGATTGTTTAGAAAACTTTCAATTTCATTAATTACTTTAACCCCAATATAACGTAAACAGATTCAACTGTCAAACGCGTAAATAACATTCACTCATACGCAATAACACGAGTATAAATTTCCCTCCAAACCGTGACTTCAAAATTCTAGAACAACGTGACAATAAAAAAAACCCTTTTATAAAAATGATAGTTTTCTTCACCATCTATCTATTAAACTAAAATAGATACAAATCAACAGATATAAGTTAAATCAGTTAACAATACAATTTACATATCATAGAAAAATATAATTATCTGGTCTGGAAAAATACTTACATGTGCACACGATTTTTCACACACAAAAAAAAAACTAATAAGAGAGATTGCAAGTGAGGTATAAATATTTCAAAATACGAGAAAAGAAAAACTCGTATAAAATACGGTAATGACTAATGACTTACTAAAGCACAATATCACAAAAAACAAGTCAACCCGAAATTACTTTAAAATCAAAGATAAAAAAGAAGTTTTTATCTCCACACAACTCTCTCACTTGAATGCAAATCAATCTCTGCCGGAAACATTGACCGCACATGAAAGGTACAAATAAATCAAAAATGCAGTGCAGATCGAACAACTTCCCGGACACTGCCCAAGTCAAAAAACCTAAATATAAAAATATAACGAGTACAATCATAGGCAACAAAATTGGTCCAGCAATAAAATTAAATAATTTTCAAAATATATCTATATATATGGTGACCTACAAAAATAAATGTACATAAATAAATTATAAATTTTAAAATTGTCTTCGGGGAAAAATCCATTACAATATGTAAACATACGCTGTAGCGTATATGTGTGTTTGTGTAACTTCAATAGAGGTATTTATTATTTATACACATTCTGAATACAACAAACAACAACAAAATTAGCGCCTGTAACTTTTCTGTGAGTAGAGAACGATTTTTTTTTCATCTTTTCTATTACTATCTGGAATGTTTTAGCTAAGCGCAAAAGAAAATTACGTTGATACCCTTTTTCTTTTTTTCCTTAGATGTTCAAATGTAAAACATTACCCAAAACAAAATAGTTTTTGTTCCTTAAACAAACAATCAAAAGTTTTTTAAGTTAGTTTTTTGACATTTTAAACGTCTATTTTGACTGTCAATTTACTTCTAAGATTAAAATGCCTTATTTAAGTGAAATTGAAGTCGCGAGGACGGTTGCTTTACTTGAAGATGGTCGATCTATACCATACGTCGACTATCAACTACAAACAAGTCCATCGATTATATGCGGACCATGTGTAGGTATCAAGAAACGGGCAGATACTCTAAGAGAACTGGACAAGGACGTGGAAGAAACACTAGTCGTCGGGATGACCGTTACATCATGAATTATTATCTTCGCTTTCGTCCACCGCTCGTGACTTACAAAACCTACTTCGAAATGCTACCAGTATAACAATCTCTGATCAAGCGGTTAGAAAAGACTTAAAGAAGCAAATTTGACTTCTCGAAGGCCTGTGCGAGCTCTTCGCTTGACCAGGGATAACAAACGAATCCACCTAAACTTTGCTCGCGAACATATGAAATGGCAACTTTGACACTGGAGGTCTGTGCATTTTAGTGTTGAATTTCGGTTTACTTTAACTCGTTACGATGGTCGTGTACGAATGTACAGACGTCCTGGAGAGAGATACACTACAGAGCGTATACAGGCAGTCTATCGATTTGGATCAGTATTAGTTATGATATGGGGTGGAATCAGCATAGATAGTCGTACCGACTTGGTTGTTGTTCCTCAACGTCTCAATGCACAGAATTATGTTAGCATGATCCTACGACAGCATGTTATACCATTTGCCAACAATTTTGGTGATAGTTTTATCTTCAAGCAAGATAACTGCCGAATTCACGCAGCAAATTTTACGACCAATTTTCTTCGAGAACAAGAAATCCAAGTGATGGAGGGGCCGGCCATGAGTCCAGACTTGAATCCTATCGAACATGTTTGGGATTCACTTGATAGAAATATCAAAAAGCGCCCTCATTGCGCCTCATACTCTTCAGGAGTTCAGGAGTGGCAAAATTTACCACAAGACATGTTAAGACGCTATATCCGCAGCATGCCTTGACGATTCCAAGCTGTAATTAATGCTAACGGAGGGCACACACGATATTAAATCTGGATATTCCAGTGTAAACAAATTTTTTAATAATTTTAAGTAATAAAATACATGTTGATTTTGGTAGTATTCTTAATTGTTTATTATAGTACAAGAAAATTGTTAAATTAAGGCATAGTTATTATTAAAATCTTGTTAACTAATGTTGAAAATTTGATATTCCAAAGTTGATAATTATGTATCTCTTTTAATTAAAAAATGTTACAGTATTAAATTTGTGTTCCGCTAATGTTGTTGAGCAGTGTATTTTAAATTCAGAGGCAGAACATGACACAATTTTTAGGGGGTTTTAATTTTGGGGTTCGCATCGTAATTTACTCACAATATTTTGAATTTGTATTGTATATAATTTCACCTTTCCATTCTTCATGCGTTCTCTCTTTATTTCAAGAACACCTGTATATATTGAAGTGATTATACAAGATACTTTTATCATGCTAATAAAGTTACTAAGCTTCGTTATTTTTATAAAAGTAAATATTACCATATTTGGATATGAATAATACAGTAATCCTAATAAATATCTAAATTAAGATTTAAACAAAGGATGACTAGCTAATACTTATATTAAACGGGGAGGGGAGTATATGTGTATTTTTAAATTAAAATTTCCGCCCCTACCAAAAGATTAATTTTAATGTTAAAAACTTTATTAACAGAATTAAATATTTAATTATAAACAGAATTAAAAAAATTCAATTATTTATGAAATACTATAATATTAATGTAATTATGTGTTAAGTATAATTTACTTCTTAATTTAACAGATAGTGCCGCCGAATTAGATTGGGATCAACCAAGCGAATCATCCGAACTTTTAAACAAAATACATAACATAAGCGAAGAGGATGAATATAGAAATGAAGAAGATGAGAAAGACAGTGTAGATGGAAAAGAAGATAGCAAGTCCGTAAGTAACTTACAAAACCTGGCACCACTGAGCAGTATTAGTGAAGTAACACTTTCTTCGGATGGTTTCCTTGAATGAAACGTTTGCGCATCTAACAACCTCATCCGCAATTTAACACGATTTTAACACTTAAGTCTAGTCATTGTAACAAAAGGAAGTATGCATGAATAAAATTAGTATTAGAGCTTTACGACTTGTGCTTATTTTTACATTGCTTGTCATAAATAGTTTACTGCTTGTATTAGAAAAGTGAACTTGACTAACAAAGATAAATACTGTTATTCAGAATTAGTTTAGATTTAAAATTTTAAGAAAATATTTTTGTTATTTTGTAAGTGAAAAAGAAGAAATTTTAGTTTTTATGTTACAATAGTTGCTTTCATCTATTTATTATTTTCAAGTATTTAAATTATTTTACATAGACACACACTGCATTAATAAACAATATATGTCGTGTAACTTAAAACATTAAATCTTAAATAGTATACTTAACTATGTAATTAATAGCTTTACATAAATTTATATAGTTTTATAATGACGAAATTATAATAATAATGTATATAGAGATTAAACCATACATGGTAAAAAACAAACAAGTGTGTATAAGTTTGCATCTGACCTAGAGCATCCTCACCAAACACTTGTTTAATCATTTTCAGAGTTTCTGCTGCCATTTTACCAAGTTTGGAACAGAATTTGATGCACTTTCCTTGCTCTTTCACATAAGACATTACAGCGTCGTAGAATAACTTAAACGGAACTCAACAAATATAAACACAAAAAGTTTGTCACCACCTAGCAAAGTACTGTTTAACAAACTGATTTAGTGTAGACATAGCTCACACCATCTAGCGCTATAAAGCTGTACTACCATCCTTTCGCGGGCCATATTGAAATTCCTGAAATTTATAGGTAGCACCTCGTAATTTAATTTACCCGTTCAATTGATGTAATTACAATAGTTATTTCTTCAACGCCTACTACGATTAGATATTCATTTTATGGTTTTCCATCTGTCTTCAGCATTTGCATATTTTAAATTAGACGTTACAAATCAACAAAACTTCAATAATAACAATACATAATAATAACCATAAAAAGAACGCGCCAAGGAAGAATAGAACTTGTAGAGAGAAGAAAACTGACTAGACTACTTAGAGGAGAGTTGTAATAATATTTTAATTATGGTTAAATGTTCTTGTCCGTCCCGAAAAATAAGTTTAATTAATGGAAAATTATTAGTATGTCAGTAGTAATTTAGAATTATTTTTTTTCAATTGTGTTGTTACATATCTTTGGAATAATATATTTCATTTTTCAGTTTTATTTCTTTTGTGTTTTATAACTTTTCTTATTCAAACTTCAATGATTGATAATTTTATATACATTTGATAATGTGTAAACTTTCGCAAAATATTTACACTTATCGAAATAATTGACTAACTAACTACAGTTCCTAAAGTATTTCTTTGCAATCACATGACCAAATTTAAGGCATAAGAATACCTTAAATCGACTAACGTGTGTAGTATTACAGCCCGTATTTATGTGTCAGAAAGAGATAACATACAATTTGCGGTTTACACTTTGGACAGTACGAACTACAAAGAAATAAATGGTGTCTCAGAATATTTTTCGTTTTTGATACTTAAAAATAAAACACCACAATTAGTTTAAACTCGTTTTAATTTTTGATAAATTAAAAAGTAGTTTTTGAATTTTTATTTATGAAAAACCACAATTTGTAAATGCGCTGAAGCATTGCTCTTGTTATTGCGTTGCTTTCGTCAGTGATTCATTGCTTTAAAACATTTAAGTTGGTTGGCAATGGATTGTAAACTTTACCTCTTAAGTAACCCCACAAAAAAAGATCAGCAGGCGATAAATCTGGACTCCTCGATGGCCAGTTCCAGACTTCTTGGCGATTAATTACTCTTTCAGGGAATAAATCGTGAAGAGCAGCTAGCGTGTGCTGCGGTTGTAGCCAATCTGGTTTTGTAGTTCTAGAACCAAAGAAGCCCGGATCATATGGCAATATCGATCAGAATTAAAAGTCTGAGAGCGACCACGGTTATCCTCAAAAAAGTATAGCCCCATAATTCCTTGACTTGATATGACAGCCCAAACGATAACCTTAGGTGAGTGTAATGGTTTCTGATGGAGTTCCAGCGGATTATCGGAAGCCTAATATCTGCAATTTTGTTTATTCACGCACGTGTCCGTTGTGCTACACTTTTCGCGACAAAAACAAGTCAAACCAAGTAGTCTACGTTGCAGCAAGATGTTCAGCTGGGTCACCCTCCTTTGCCCCAAACCTACCTGTTGGTAATCGTCCCAAGAAAATACTCTGCCGGCCATCTCAAACGTTTTTCGGAGTGTGTCGCGAGTCCAAGGTCGCGAGGTGGGGTGTGGCGCCACCGTATTTTCCTGCAAATACCCCCGTAAATACGGAAGCAGGTGGGATGCTGGTAGTTCCAAAAGCAAAACAGTATGACCCTTTACCACTTGTAACCGAATCAATATAAACTTTGCTTATCTCAAACACTTGAGGGAAGGGTATCAAATAAACACGTGTCATCAACAATAACAAATTTATTAACAAAACAAAGTAGGTTCAGTAAATTTATAATGACAAATTAATCAGTCGACGAATGAGCAATAAACAAAAGAAAGTAAGAATGTATATAGCAAAAGCGCCAAGGCAATAATTAAGCTTTGATAAACTTAAAATTTAGCATAAAGTCTCCCAGATTAATCCCCAAAATTCAATAGTAACGCACCAGGCGCATTACAGTGATTACTATAAATCAGATTCACATGTCAGAGCAACACCCTGTATAATCAGAAAGAATTACTGTGATCAATTTATGAATTAAATACTTACAAGTCTAAACAAAAGTTCAGCAGAACACAATTAGGTATACATAATCATGGGCTCTTTACAATAAGGTTATAATGTTTTAATCAAAAGTAATACAAATCAGCAACGTACCCCAAGTTATTGAATAAACTGTAGGTAGGCCCGTCTGAAGGATCTTAGCCTCGTACAATAGAACTAAACTATCCACACCTGGTTGTCAGTGAAGCCAGTCATCCAGTTTAATAAAATAATTCAGTCAAATGCTCGTAACCAGATGTACAAACACCTAACTTCTAAATTCATCGAATAATCCCTTGTTCGCTATCAAAGTTTTACGGTAAAAGTTAATAAGTGACACTGAGAAATAAACAAATGTTGTAAAGTTAAGAACTGTCTGCAAATTATTTCTGAATTCTATCAATTAGCAAGTTCATGCATTAATCGAACCCTATATTAACTAACCTGAATACTACAATCATATTCTTAAGATACTATTACATATGAAAAGTTTTCTTTACAACGTCTACCCAAATAATAAGTGAACGGCTTCTCTAGAGCCCTACTTAAGTGTAAACAAACTGATAATTAGTTAAATTTAATTGAATTGTACATGTCTAATAAAAACCAAATACAAGAAAAAGAAATTCTACACCTACTTTAAATTGTCCCAGTTATCGTCTAATTTCAAACTTTAATGGGAAAGCCTTCCAAGGGGTTGCACGTGTTAAAACAATTCCAAAGAATAATTTCGTCCCAAAATGTCGCCAGATTCAAGCGGCCATTGCGATTTTAGCACGCCATCTTGGACGCGTCGGTATTCTCTCTAGAAGGTTTTTTTTGTGAAGCCACGCCGCTATCAAATTCGCTGATGAAGGTGGAATGTGGTTATTTCCGCCGGGTTTTCTACCAAAAATCCAATATTAAAATGATTAGCTATAAGGGAAAACGTGTCCGCTTGCCTAACCTTCTCACGAGGTATTTATCTCCGTTGGAATACAGCAGTAAAAATAGGAAAATTCTCAAACCAATAGGCGATAAAATAAAATTATATCCTACAAAGGATAAAGGACACACATTAGACAATGTTCAATAGATTAAAATACTTCTTACCGCAGAGACTAGGTTCTCACACAAAAATAAAGCACAACTAGCGCCGTCAAAGATCTCGGACCGAGTGCGATCGGTTGAAGATTCGCGATAACGCACACGGCCGGTCTTACGTCACACACGATCGACGGAAGATACAACGATAGGGCGACATCTATTGCTCAAAAATAAGTAAGCAAAAGAGATTGCCGATCCACAGGGTTCGAAAATGAATTAAATGAAAAGAGTGGAAAGTTGAAAGACACGAGGTTAATTCAACCAATAATTAAAATAAATGAAAATATTCCAATTGGCCCTTTTTTCTCTCAAAACATAACAGTTAATGTGAAAATTGGAATCATCAGAGTACCATATGTTACTGAAGCTCCTAGAGTGATTTCTCATTGTCATGCTGAATTCGACTCAGTTAGCGGGATCATCGGGCTTGATCTCCTGCACAACAACAATTTTGTAGGGGTGAAAATATATATCTTTGCGAGTAATGCGATGAACGGTGAATGTGTTTAAATTTAGAGAAACTGCGCGCAATCGTAGTTACTGTTGTGAATCGCCCATAACAGACTGGCGAACGCGGTCGACATTCATGTTCGTCCTTGTGTCTTTTTTTGCCCAGTTGATTTATTCGGCATTGTGTTTCCAGTCTCTTCAAACTTGCGCACCCAATGCTTGATTAAATTCGCCTTTGGCACATTTCTCATGGTTCTTTAATTAAAATGTGTCCGGTAAAGGCGTCGAATAACAATGTAAGAATCGTTATTTTTATAAAACGCTCGGACGCAAAATGCGCGCTGCGGTTCCTTGAAACAATTCAACGCTACTAAACTAAACAAGCCCGCCAAACGTTTGTTACCCACCCCCTCCGCTATCTACGTTTGATGCATAACGGTCAAAATAAGAAAGAAAAGCATTCTGACTGTATACAATAATCATGTGTTTATACGAACGAGTTTGAACACATAAAACATTTGCTCAGTAAGAAGCCAGTTATATATAACTGATATGGTTCCAAAAATTTAATTGCTTAATTTAACTGCATTTGTCAGCGCCCCCTCAATTATATATTCCTGGTACATAATTAACAGTGTAACTAAATCCTTTCAAAGTATTTTATTTATGTTTTTTAATGCTGTAAAAAAAATTTCTTGGTACTTGACATATCTATAAATACTACTACTCATTCACATTAAACCGCTCTTTCCGAATTATACTACTATTTGTTTCTTATCGTCAACAAGTATTGCACATGAATTTACATGTATTGCATGATCGATCTCTGCATGTTTCGAAAAATAGTATGCATGAATTTGAATAGCATACATTTGCCATATTATCACTTACTAACTTACTCTATTAATCTAAAGTTATTGCACAGGTGAAATTTTCAACAACCAGACCTCGAATTAAAGGACCTCCACCTCATAGTAATCCACTAGCAACACGGTTACCTTTCATGATCGATGAGGTGACTAACGTTGAAAATAACAATATTTAAGATAACTTGACACTTAAATAGGTTTTGGTTAAAGCTTTTTTGGGCCTCTATTGTGTATTATGTATATAAGTTTATCTAGTGTTTAAGAAAATATTTGTTAACTACACTTACGATTGTAATTCAGTTAAATACCATGCTCCTTTTGATATTTTCCAATTAAATTATATACAATAATTACTAAGAGGCTTCGCATTATCTGAAAAACTCATGCACCAATTAACAATTTCATCGGCTTCTAGATTAGATTACGGTGTATGGGTTGACCTTAATACTCCTTAGACAAACGAACATCTATTTACCAGTATGTTCGTTTAGGATTTTTAGGATATATAAAAATAAAAGAGGAATTATTATGTATTGAAATTTGAATTATGAATAATTGATACAAAGTTATTAAAGTGGAGAAAAATTTTATCATTTTTCTAAGTATCTTCATTGAAACTGTCAATCATAAAACTAATTATAATATAGAACAACATTTAAATTATTAAAAAGGCACCATTCAATTAAGAATGGAACGGTTGAAAACATATGTAGTACATCTTCAATGGTTTAATTTTTTTATTTTTTAATCTACTTTATTCTGAAATTATGCCTTGCTATCTACACATTTGTGCATAAATATACAAATAATTTCTTCTGGTTAATGTCTAATTACTACTAGATAGTAGTTACTTTAAACTTTATAGTGAATTAAAAAAGGATGTAGAAGAAAATATAACATATTATGACTACTTTCACATACATACGATATACATACACTATGATTTTAAATATCTTGAATGCGTACGTGCATATCTAAGGCACATCGATGTAACCACGTCTTGATCAGCTTACGAACATACTTGATAACTTATCAATCAACTTATCAATCAAACTTATCAGTGATAAGTTAATATTTTCAAAATGTTCTCGACATAACTTCATACGACATTGTCCAAGAAATAATGCATGAGCGAGTGAGACGTGGTTTATTTACAAGGTGCCTTTATATTTTGTATTTTATAATATAACTGGAGGACGTATGATCGCCATTTTTCAAGATAATTTTTAAATCAGTCGGTATGTATATGCTTGTGTAAATAATAGTGCTTGTAAATAGAAGTTCGTCAATGTGTCGCATGAGCCTTTTTTTTACAAAACATCGTATATACACATAGTAATATAAACCAAAGAACTGATTAATCGTTTCAAATAAACGAAGTATAAAAAAGAATGTTTGTTTTATTCCTTTTCCTAAACACCTGCTTTTATATTTCATAGGTTTCATAGTACACTAAAATATAATTACGTTATCAGTACATATCGCATCATATTTACTTGTTAAAGGTCATATCATTTCTGACAATATAAAAAACTGCTTAGATACCATAAGGCAAATAGCCCTTGCATCAATATTCACTATCAACTGAAAATTACTTTAAAGATAAGACCTAATTATTTTTTGCTTAGTTATTGGATTTACAATGAAGTTCTTTGAAGATTAGAAGAGTTTATTTCAGAATGTTAAAATCAATTTCAGAAATATAAAACCGGCGATCTTTGAAGAACTGAATTTTTATTTTCAAAATCTACAATATAAATATGCAATGTAAATATATTACAATAAATATATTACATTGATTACATTGATTGATTACATTGATTGATTACATTGATATTACAAACGTTTACATCTCTCGAGTTTACTTACCGTAGGACAAAGTAATATAACACTGTTCTACAAATTTTAACTGTTTTTCAACCTGAAAAATAAAATATACCTTTTATTTTGATTTCAAATGTGTTAATCCTTTTTTTTCAGCATGTAACTCTTTTTAAAGTTAGAATAGTAGGAAAGTTGATATATTTAAGTTTTTTTAAATATTTTCAGAAGTAACAGAAACATTTCGTAACAAAACTTCCATTAGACATAAACTCCTAGTTTAAGTACATCCTTTTCTTGAAACCTAGAAGTTCTACATTTTCTTTGGAAAAAATCAAATCCTTACCCAAAAGATTCAATTTGATAGAATTTTCAGGCATCTCTGAAGAAGTGGCAACAATGTATTTTGAATCTAATGTGTTGTAACCGTTGTATCCATTTTTTCTTCCCGGGAAAGTTGTGCATCTGGCGGTAGTATGGGAAATGGCATTGTATCACTGTGAGGACCTACTCAGTTGAATGAGCTATTTTCTCAATTTTTCACAGAAAACTCAGTAACATCTATTTTGATAAAATTCTAATCTTAAAAATAATGTTTTGGTTTCCTCCATAAAATAAATTTTGCAAGTGATATTTACATTTTTCTTCGCTTCAACTAATCTTGTAATCCATGGGAATACAAATTACATATAATATGACCTTATCCTGATGCGCTGTTAAAAGATTGAAGTATAAATGAATTTTCTTAAGTTTTGTTGTAATTGTCCTTTGCTAAGACTTAGGAGTGAAATTCTCAAACACATATCAAAAGTAATCACGATCAAATAATTTTTAGCAAGACAAAGCATCTTAACAAAAAGTAACAAATTTCCGGTTTATATTACTGCTTTCTGGGGAATATGAAATAATGAAATAAGGAAAACAGAAACTGAACCCTATATTCTTTTAAATCTCCTAAGAGATAAACCCTGTCACTGATTTCGAAGCACAGTTTTTTTTTTTTTGGAACTCTATGAATTAATTTTAGTTGGTTCTGCCCTGCGCAACACGCATTCAGTTATATAGGGACACCTCGAGGGCGATATAATACTTGTGTAATTTTGTACAATATTACACAAGTATTGGATAGAAACATTGTACAATCTTTCTACAAGAAATAAACGTCTTTAATTATTAATGTTTTAACAAAATTATAGGCATTGGAAAATTCCGCTTTCCGAAACACGTAATGGAAAGAAATAGAAATCAGATTTGTAATCAGTATCCCAAAAATAGCTACCCCAAATTGTGTATGCGATGATTTTGCCGTGTAGATCGCTGCAAAAAAACTTACTCTATTATTTATAAATTAATATTTAGAAACATTCGGAGTGAATACGTATTCAAGCTTTTCAGTCTTTGCAAAAAATGTTTGAATAAAAAAACACTGCGTGTCGAAGAGAATGATTTCAAGCGAGTATTCCATTGCAATAAATTCTTCTAAATGGGTATAAATCAACTTCCTGAAACACAAAGGACTGCCGTTTGATTTGATCACGGATGCCTGGCTGGAATTGCACTGCTTCTTTCTTTGCCAATGTTTTGCCCATTCTTGTAAAGGACATCTTTAGAACTGCGATCAACATCAGTAACGTTGCTGGCCTGGAACTGTAGTTTTAGTACCGCCCTTTGCAAGAGTGGAGGAAACGTCGGAAAAGAAAGAAGCTATGCTTCAGACCTAGTTCTACCTAGAAATCCGCACAATGACCAGGAAAATTTATAAGCCAGATGAAAGACTATTGTATAAAAAAAGGCAATAAATTGATTTTAACACAACTTCAAACAGAATTTCAACACAACTATCAAATAAATACCATTAATTGTTCATTTAAAAAATCTTGTGTATAAGTTGGTACCAATATATCATTTGTTAAGTAGAGTTTTGGCGCAATTTTTCAATCCGTTTGTTTACAGCTGTTGGTTTTGTTAGTCGATCCAAGTATGCTTCGCAATTTTTAAAATAGGTAGAAATACCAAATAAAAAATTGACCTTAAATTTTATGTTTTCTACCAAATTTCATATGCTGAAGTGTCAGCACAAGAGCATCGAAAATACAGTCATACGACTAAACACAAAGCAAAATAAGTTGAGAGGTGGTTGAAGACTTAGTTCCAAACGACTTCCAACATCAAGCATTGACAAAGCAATGGAAATTGTTACGGATTATCGTCATTTAAGCTCAAAAAATATGGCTCAGGCCTGGGCATGTCTCACGAATCCGTTCGCACCATTTTAGTTAATATTTTTGGAATGAGATGCGTCACGGCACGACTTATTCCGAAAGAATAGATTTTTTCACTTTCTCTTCACTTCAGCATTAATGAATTGAACGAGCCAATTCGAACCCTACATTCATGAAACGTATCATAACGGATCACGAGACGTGACTTTATTAATTTGATTTATTAGTTTGAAATTCAGCAAATTGTGCTTGGATAGTAAACCGAAACCGAAAAAATATGTCAAGGTCACTCAAAAATGAAAGTCAAGGGATCGTTTCCTTTGACTATTGATGTTGATGTGTTAAAATTCCATTCGAAATTTCTTCTGAAAAGACGAACTGTCAACAAATGATATTATCTATGCATTGAGAAACGTTTGAGAAATTGTGTTCGTCAGAAAAGGCAAGATTTGTGAAAAAAAAATTAATTTTGCATTGCGATAATTCGCAGTCCTATACATTAACCCTTGTACGCGAATTTTTAATAAAAAATTTAACGAATATCATCCGTTAAACACTATTCGTCAGATGCGAGTCCTACCATTCCCCAAGCACAAATTACCATTACAATTTATGGAAAATATTTTGAAACTATTAAACATAAAACAAAATTCGCACAAGGAGCTAAAGTCATAATAGGATAATTCTTAAAAGAAAGTTTGCAAGATAGGAAATTGGGATTGTAGGATTGTATTAGGAAAACTCTTTTTGCTTCTGTGCTACTACTCCAATTTCAATATAACTCCTACCAACCAAAATAAATAACCAGCTTATACGGAAGTTACGCTCCGTGAGCGGTGGGTCACACACAAAATGGTCTTTCGCGAGCCGAATATAACCCAACATTTGGTTCTTCGAGAGCCGGATGTAAATTATACAAATATTGTTAATTCTTACGTATTCGTTAGATTCTTTTCTTTGCTTTTGAACATAAATCAAACTCAATTTCTTTTATATAACTTTTCCAAGATTCTTCTCCAACATTCTAGTTCATGTTAACACATATTCATTATACTTTTCTTACGTTGGTGTACTTTTATATACTAGAAGTTATGTTTTCTGTTCTTTTGCAATTTTTTCACCCGTTCATCAAACTGATTTATTTTGTCCTGTAGTTCTTATTCCGAGCACATTTTATTTACTCATTACATTATTATCTGCTATAGATTCTATTTTAATGTATTGGTTACAATAACTGATTACAGATCTTTTGTACTTTCTTTTGATATATGTATTTTTAATGTTGATCTTTTTTATTTTTACAGGCCTCATTCATAGATCGAGCTTGCACATTACAAATTAATAGTCTGCATCAATATTATCGGAACATTCAAACGTTTTTCTTGAATATGTATTTCAACTTACTACTACTCTATACAACGTTCATTCATCAGCAGCTGGATAAGTTTTCTTTATTCCTTTAACTGGTGTCACCTGCAAGTGCATTAAATACCCCTTAATATTATTGTCTCACCTTTTCTAGGTAACATGAAAATTATATCTTGAAGTCTATTGTAAAAAACTTTCCTTTTCTCGTTGCTCTTACTTATATTTGGCGCAATAACTATTACATGTAAAAGAAAAAATAAAAGCGAAGTTTTCTATTTCGCCACATCGCCAAAGTTGTCAGCAGTTTTTTATATATAACCCGTAGTATAGTATTGTGTTCAAATAAACCCATCTTAAAGTTTTCTTAAAAGATTCAAAAATCTTTTTATTGTAAACAGCTTGTAATATAATTATGTTTTTTTTTCTATGTTTGCACCACCGCTAATTTTGAAACAAGAACAAAATTTGTTCATCCTATCGCATAAATAATAAACAACACAATAACTGTATATATGTACATTTAATTTTTACATTTTTTCTAAATATCGTCCAACGACGACAATATTACTTTTGTGTTTTGGATTACATAAATTGTTATTATTGTTGTTTTCAACTTTAAATTCATTGCAATGCTCTTGAATATACAATGTATTTGATGATTCCACTTGGCATATATTCAAACAAATCCCTTTGTTTTCCTACACGAGAGCAGGCAACGTATAATTGTCCACGAGAAAAATATGGATTCTCCAAATTTGATCCACAGACTTGCAATGATTGACCTTGTGATCTATTTATTGTTATTGCAAAAGCCAGTTTAATTGGAAATTGCAATCGTTTGAATTAGATTGGCATATCTGTTGGTATCATTGGTGTACGTGGTATTAGCACATCCTCTCCTTTGAATTTGCCAATTAAAATTGTTGCTTCGATGAGATTGTTTAAGCTTTTGACTGCCGATCTGGTGCCATCGTAAAGACGAGGCGGGTCCATACTTCTAAGAAGAATGATAGGAACGCCAACCTTCAGATTAATGATGTGGGGAGGGGGGCAATCCAGATAAATCAAGTGAATTTAAGAGTTCAGTTGAATAATTTATTGTTTGATCTTGATCTATAACACTGGCCTACAACCATTTTGGTGCTGGAGATTTTAGACCCGATTTTAAGTATGTCTTACATGGCGATATCAAAAATGTTACCCATTTTCTTCTGTCAGCTCTAGTTCCCGAGAAAAAAAAACACAATTCACGAAAAAATATATATTTTATTGACATTAAACATCAAGAAATTGTCTTTTGAGTGATTTTCTAGAATGAAACTGACTCGGGCAATCTCGCATGATTCCCCAGCAATAGTCAGCCATCATATGACTGTCCCACCTTCCTTGGTATCTATTCTCCATTGTTTTTAGGTCTTGGTGGAAACGTTCCCCTTGTTCTTCGCTTAGATCTCCTAAATTGTGTTGGAAATGATGTAGATGACTATTGAGATTTGAAAGAGATAATTTTATACTCATATTACAGCCTAAATCTTTGAATCGCACCAGCATTTCCTCTACTAGTTCTACATAGTTGTCAGCCTTATGATTTCCGAGGAAATTTTGTGCAACTGTTACAAAAGATTGCCAGGCAAGCCTCTCCACATCATTCATACAAGTCTCAAAATTAGTTGTGTCTTTCATCAATTTACGTATTTGAGGTCCATCAAAGATACCTGCTTTTAGTTTTTCAGTACTTAAACCAGGAAATTTGTGAGAAATAAACTGGAAACATTGACCATTTCTATCGAGAGCCTTAACAAATTGAGAGACGCCATTCATTGGGCTGATAGATCGTTAAACCCATGAAAGCCAGCAAACCACTCACATTACAGCAATACACAAAATTTTCATCAGATGAAAAAACTTCAATAACTTTCCCTCTCTCGTGCGATATGTAAACACTCGAACATCTGAGGAAAGACAATTTTTTTTCTTTTAATCTTGACGCTAGTAACTCAGCACGTTCCTTCGAAAGATCTAAGTCTCTGATGAGGTCACTAAGCTCATTCTGCGAAAATGGCTTAGGATCTGATGTTATTCCGCAGTATTGAAAGTCATCATCTACTTGGGAAGAAATAGGTATTTCAGCTTCATTCTCCTGAGATTGCTGCACTACCTGGTGAAAAGTTGGTATTGGAACATTTTCTGAATGAGGAACAGGTCTTTGTACTGAGGAAATATTGGGGTATTTCCATTTATGGCGATTGTTTTTGTTGATGCCCACTATATTAATCATACAAAAGTAACAGTCGTCATAATGATTTTTTTGTTCTCGCCATATCATAGGCACTCCAAACTTCAAAGACTTACGTTTCCCTCTCTCCCATTGTCGCAAATGTTCAACGCATATTTTACAAACACTATGAGGCACCCACACTTTATCTTGGTGTAGAATTTCAATACCGAAGGAAGCAAAATACAAACAACGCACTGTGTTTGTAATCGATTTACGCTGATTTTTCAATATGTATTCACCACAAACATAACAAAATATATCAGGATCGTTAACACAACGTCTGAACGTACTAGCCATAATGAAATAGTAACACAAACTTTATCGATGATATTGTAATAGTGACTAGTTACGAACAAGACCATAACAAGACCGACAACAATTCACAATGAGGGTAGTAGGTAAACTAGAGCTGATGAGTTAAAATGACGTATGTCAATATACTGTACATTACCTACTTTATCGACTATTCAAACAAACAGAGATGCACCAAAAAAAAAAATTTTTTTTTATAGGCCTGTGTAATAGTATCCATTGATTTTGTAAGTAGTATGTTGAATACTGATATTAGTAATGATATTTTCATTCACATTTATGCAGCTAGTATTGCTAGTATTCATTTAACCATTGAAAACTTTTGTAATTTTGTTTGATATCTGAAAATACGCATTAAACCAATTCTTCTCGTTAGTGAGTGATACTGTCAAAATCGTTTACTAATTTAATGCAGCTTTTTATTTCTTCAATTGTAATTTTCCCATTTCCAATATCCAATAATTGTATCCTAAAATTATATGCAGATGGATCGTTTTGTAATTTAACACGCATGTTTGTCGTCAATGAATATCTATTAACATATCTCCACAAATGTGATGCTTTTAAACGCACACTTAGTTCATCAGCTCGTGTTGAACATGGAATAACATGTAATGTCTTTCGAAAATCACCTACTAATAATATTAGCGCACCATCGAATGGCCTGTTGTTTCCACGCAAATCTTGCAATGTTCGATTCAATGCTTCCAACGATGTTTAATTGTGCATTTATCCCATATAATTATCTTGCATTGCTGGAGTACTTTACTCATTCCTGATGTTTTTGAAATGTTGCAAGTTGGTGTTTCACTATTTTGTATATTTAATGGCAATTTAAGTGCTGAATGTGCTGTTCGACAACCATCCAAAAGGATCCCCGCACGATACAATTGCCAATGCGATGCGCCGATGCGATATTATTTTGTACACGTATGGTTGCTAGTACCATAATAAAGAATGTTTTGCCTGTGCGACCTGGCGCGTCCAAGAAATGAATCCCACCACTCTCATCATTTGTTACTCGCATTATCACATCATAAACGTGTTTTTGTTCTTGAAATAATTTTCGAATATTTGATCGTACAAATATATTTGATCATTGATGTCGAAGTTATTTTCGCGTTGTAATTCAGTATGAAATATGTCATTAGCTAGTTGATTACGTAATATCATTTCCTAATGTCATTGTGGCAATATTTAAGTACTGTGTCGTGGCGCCATCTACATTTAAATAATGGTACTGCTACTATTGATATTATCTTATTAGGCTCCTAACTTTCTATCTACTAGTCAGATCGAGGATGTCAATAGCTTTAAACCTGCTCCAGACAGCGCGGTTCATTTTGCAATAAACCGTAGTTTTTTTAGTTTATAACGGACACACATACGAACATTTTATATGCATATAGAAAAGAGATTAACTTCTACTTGAGTACTTAAGAATCTTCACGATATCCTTTGAGTTATTACTGTGTACTAAAATATTTTATTTTATTTATAAATTGCAGTCTCAAAAAAAAATTCCGTTATGTTCAATAATTCTTCTAAATTTTGATCAAATCTTCCGTTCCTGCTGTACAAAAGCAATTTTAGACCATAGACCATAGACTTTTTCAAATTTAGACTCTCTTGCCGTTCCATTATAATATATTTCTGTCTATTCTAGGCGCTTTTCTCGATTTGATGCACATTTCAAATATTCCTTACCGCATTATACTAATCGCTTTTGTATACTCATTGAAATTTCGTTTGAAATTATAAAACATTACTACTAGTAAAGTTTAGCAGATTCAACTTCTACAATAACACACTATTTCAAGAATTATGTTATCGCTTAGTAAATATTCGCAATTCCAAGCCGCTCAACCCTCCATTCTACATGATACCAAGCTTCAAATGATTGGATATCCTCGTGCACTAAAATCGACGGCATGTAAAGTGTGTTCAGTAGAAAAGGTCATCTAATTTACTTTGGCAATTTTCTTTTAAAAGAAACGGAGCTACAAAGGAACGTGTTTTCTTTTTCCATATGTATAAATTCAAGTGACACTTGACCAGTGTCATCAATTACAAACAATATTAAGATGTGTTGACCAAAAAGAACAACATTCTCAACATTTATTATTGATATTGCAGATATCAAAATGCGAAAACATAAATTACTGTAAAAGTTAAGTAAGTTAAGTTTAATTTGAAACATTTTTAAAAATGTTCAGACTAAATCAATTAACTTTTCAATTGAGTACATGATACTGTGATGTTTTTTCTTTTTTTCACTATATTGATAATACAACGAATAACAATTTAAAAACTAAATACTAACAATAAGCACATTTATTTATTTATATTTATGTAAGTTCACTCAGCGATGATTTGGTATGGAATGGCATAAATCCCTCCCGACTGCTGTTTATATTAACGGGAAAACTTCTGACATATTCGATGTTCACCTAGACTTTTCATGTGTTACGCATTTACATTTTCTGGACGGTTCTCGACGTATGTCCTGTGCCTAAACTGAAAGCAGTATTCTCTTTGTCATTGGGGTCCATTCCCACTTGCCAATAGCCGCTCTTCAGGTCGAGACTGGAGAACCATTTCGCTCCTGCCAGGGTCTCTAGGGTATCGTCTATTCTTGGGAGAGGATAACTGTGTTTCTTGGTCACACTATTCAGACGACGATAGTCCAGGCAAAATCTGGTAGATCCATCCTTCTTTCTTACAAGCCCATGGACTATTCGAAGGTTCAATTACTTCTTGGCCTTCCATATCTTGTATAATTTGCTTGGCTTCCTCACGTTTTGCCAGTGGTAACCTTCTTGGTCCTTGTCGTATTGGACTTGCATCGTCGGTATTTATTTTGTGCATCGTACCACTGTCAGTTTCAAAGACGTCTTCATAATGTTTGTTTAGATCCTTAACTTGGCTTTGTTCTTTCTTGCTCAATCCTTGACAGGCTGAGTCGATTATCTTGGACAATTTCTCAGGAATCTGCACGAATCCATTCTTCTTCGCCTCTACATGATGAACGACGGCCGACACTGGTGAACACCACCCCAAAAAAGTACCCTTCTTCAATGGAACAAAGTAATAGTTCACATTTATTACCCTTATCGGTAGTCTTCTGAGTCTTAACCAGCATTTTGGCAACTACTATTCCTCGGCCTACCTCGTCATCATCAGCCTTTGGTTCCAACATTGTTACATTTCCGTCCAGATAATCACCTTCCATACACGCCGTCAAAAATGTCTCACATTTTCCATCCAGAACAACATTCTCTGCTGTAATTACTTATATATTCCCACAATCTTTCCCATGAAGAAACAATTCTTCATTATTTATTTTTAAAGTGCCTTCTTTTATGTTTAACTGGAAGCCGTAGGTGTTCATGGTGTCTAATCCCAAGATTATTTCTTCTTCCTTGTCGGCTACGAGAACACGGTGTCGGAGTGATGTTGGTTCTATGATAAAATTCTTCTCCAGTTGCTGTCCTCAGTCTCCATTTGCTAGAAAGTAATTTTTTATTCCTGGAAATCAAATCGGGTCGCACGATCGTTTTCGTCGATCCAGTATCTAGCTAGCAAGCACAGATCCTTCCTTCCATAATAGCGTCCACATACAGGCCGTTGGTTTGATGTTGCAAGGATGCGACTTGGCCAAGCGTCGTTGGGCTTCCTGATGTTGGACCGATGATTGCCCCCGCTCATCGACCCGCTGTAGTTTTTCCTGCTGTTCAGCAGATGCTTCCTTGGCCACCTTCCCACATTTACTTCGAATGTGACCAATCTCGCCACAATTCCAGCATCGCATTACTCTTTTGTTTGGTTTGATCTGATTTAAGACTCGACTAACCACCTGCTCCGTGAACTCATTTTCCTGTTTGTCAACAGTACAGACACAAGCTTGGTTCCGAGAAGCTTGTTTTGCAGTCTCAAACTCAAGGACGTGCGCCAAAGCATCGACCAAAGTCTTTGGTCGTACTAACCTTAATGCTTGCTGCGTATCAATATCCCGGAGACCATCTATGAACGTCTGAACAGCTAGGTGTTCCATGAAATTATCTGGCGCCATCGGATACGCAAGCCGAACCAGACGAGCAATATCTGCCTCGAATTCCTGAAGATTCTCGCCTTTTTTCTGGGACCGATTCTTCAGCTGAGTGTGATATACCTGCTCCAAATGCGCGTGGCCATATCTCATCTTCAACCGTTTTATAAGCTTTTACAAGCTGGGAATAATCTTTACGTTCCTCAGGAGGCAAAATATCTCTAGCATCACCCCTAAATGCTATGATTAAAGCAGTACCCTTCTCGACAGAAGGCCATGCGTTTGCTTCTGTAGCTGCTTCGAATTGCGTCAGGTAAGTCGCCCATAACGTCTTTCTATCAAAGGTTGGTGGTTTGATTCTGGTCTTCGAGATAGCCACAGGTTCTTCTTTTATTTCGATGGTCCGCGATATAACTTCTTCGTTGACCTGCTTGGGATCAGAATGATCATGGTAACATTATTGCCTCTAAAAGTCTAGAATATTCTCCAATTTTCTCTTCTACGGCTATGAAAACCTCTTCCTTTAATGTTTCTGATTTTTCCGCTAGTCGCTGTTCTACAACTTCCTCCACTTATTCCAGACTTTTTTCTAAGGTTCAAGAATTTTCTAGTAAGTTCTTTTCCAGATTTTTCTCGAGAACCGGTTTCTTTGTTCCATCTGGGCTTGCGAATTTATTAGTCGTTGTTCCAAACTTTTCACACTGTCCAGATTCTTTTGTTCCATTTGCGTTTTTGAATCTATTATTTTCTGTTTCATTTGTTCTATTTTGATTAACAACGAATCCACGCCAGCATCCCCATTTGGAACTTGGAAGAAATAATTCTCTAGATCCTCACCTTCTTTGGCTAGTTGTTGCTGGAGGATTGCCTTTTTGCCGGTTGTATCCTCATCCCTCTCCTCTCGTTTTAACTCAGTCACTTTTAATTTAGTGAGTTTTACTCTATTTGCCATAACGATATTTAAAATAAACGTCTTTTCGCACTATATATTTATTTATATGAGTATTTAATTAACACTTAATTCTCCACTTAGTCTGTTATTTATTAAACTTCACACCTGAATACCCCTGTGATGTTTTTGTCTTTTCGGGTTCTTAAATAAAACTAACGGTAACTTAGACACGCACTATATTAATAATAAAACGAATAATAATTTAAAAACTAATTACTAGCAATAAGCACATTTTGTATTTATATTTATGTAAGTTCACTCGGCGATGATTTGGTATGGAATGGCATAAATCCCTCCCGACTGCTATTTATATTAACGGGAAAACTTCTGGCATATTCGATGTTCGCCTAGACTTTTCATGTGTTACGCATTTACATTTTCTGGACGGTTCTCGACGTATGTGATCATCGGTGACTTATCACAATACATATATTTGAAGAATATACTTGGACTAGATGGTACTGGGTATTAATACTATGAATATTTCATAGGGTTAAGGCTTTGTAAATAACGGTGTGACTTTCATGAGCTATAGTATACACGTTAGCGATCCTCCATCTAGTCAAAAAAAAAAATAGAGATATTAAAACAGATTTCCATTATATCAGTCATTCACTTTATAGTAAACATAATTTGATTTGAGGATGTTAATCACCCACAAACACATAGAATACAACTACATACTTGCCTTAAAGCATTCGTGTTAATATTTATCAGTTAATCATGTCACTCATGTTGATGTATTGATACAAAAAAAATATGATTCAGTGCGACAACGGAAATTCCAGAACAAAAATGTTTATCAAATATGTTTATGTGATTACTAATCATTGTGACGAGATATTTTAACAAACAATGGAGTAGTATAATATATCGACTACTACGTTTAATATTTTTATATTGCGATTTTTCCTGTACTGAATTTATGTATCTATATGTAGAAGCTGAGTAAATTATACCAAAATAAGAGCAAAACATGACAAATTTTAAGAATTATTATAATTTTTTTAATGAAGTTTTATCAAGGTTGCTCTGCTTTGACACATAAATGTAACAAAAGAAAAAATAATGACATGAGTTCTGAAAAGAACTTATACCTACTAGAAAGATATCCACTGTTCCGAGAAATTAACACACCACCAGAGGATCCTTTATAAAACTATAGTATATGACTAGATAGAGAAGTATATTCGATTCTTTGATAATTAACAACCTTTAATAAATAAACTTTGTTTAATCTGTTAATAAATGAGCCTTTACAAATTAATATACAGTGAAAACCAATGAAAAAGGGAAATTTCGAAAAAATATTAAGTCATAATTTTAATGAAATGGCCTCAATATCGAGTATTTCCACCTCTTCTAATGATGGCTTGACACCGACGACTCATACTCAAAATAAACGAACTTATGCCATTCTGTTCCAATCCATTCCATATTTCCACAAGGCGACACCCTACCTCTTCCAGGTTGTTGGCTGGTTTCGGATAATCTTGCTGGCATTTACTAAGCATGTCCCAAACATGCTCTATTGGATTGGGATCTGGACTTTTGCTGGCCAATCCATGGTGTCGATTCCAACCTCCCCAAGATAATTTTGAACTATGCGAGTACTGCGGGGACGTGCATTATCTTACATTATAAAAAATGTGGTCCAATATAAGGCGCGAATTGGACAACATGGTCTTGAAGGATGTTAGTTATGTACCGATCAGCATTAATGCTTTCATTGTTTAACACTACTAAGTCCGTACGAGCTGCCAAAGAAATGCCTCCCTACATCGTTATCGTTACAAACCTCCACAGCTCTTCAGCTACATTAATAGCTTTGGATTTTGTGAGAGGTAATCCTAAAAATCTGTTCGAAAACAAGAGTCGAACTAAATATGAATGCATCATTTCTTTCTTATATTTATGCAATCAACAACATAAAATTGTATAAACCTATCATGAAAACTATCGATTATGCTAAATAAAATTGTAAATGATTATCATCTTTAAAAAAAAATTCCGATGAGTATTCATTTTTGAACAATGAACAATGAGCATGTATTTTCTCAAAATTAAATTTCTGTAGTGATGAAAATTCAAATTTAATCAAGTATTTCCAATATTAAAAAAGTTAATGTTTGGTGTGTGGTAATACACGATAGAATTACTGTCCTCAATGTTCTTAAAACAATTCTCAATATTTAACCATGCTAAACAATTTCTTCCTATAGGACTTTCAAGTGCTTGGCCTCAAATATTTTCAGAATGTTTACTTGTAACAATGTTACAAATGTCATGGATTGTTCTCCTTCGGTCTTGCAGAATAGCATCGCACCACATTTCGTGGCATGTTTACCGTCAATGGATGACCGGAACGTTCATCGTCATCAACCAACACACGTCCATTTTTAAAGCAGTTGTACCACTCTTAAGTTTGTGTCTGGCCTAGAGCATTCTCACCAAACGTTTGTTTAAGCATTTTCAGAGTTATCGTTGCCGTTTTTTCAAGTTTGAAGCAGAACTTGATGCATGTTCTTTGCTCTGTCACATCAGACATTGCAGTGTCATAGAATAACTCAAACGCAGCTCAACAATTATAAACACAAAAACTGTTTGTCGCCACCTAGCAAAGTACTGTCCGACAGATTGTAGTAGTATAAACGTAACTCACACTATCTAGCGTTATAGAGCTGTAGTACCATTCCTTCGGGTGCCTCATTCAAATTCCGGGAATTTCTGGATAGCACCTCGTATATAACGGAATAAATAAGTTGTGCTGCACTTGCTTCTTCTTTAAATGTTGTTTGTTCATTAAAATATTATAATTAATTGCAAATTATAACCGGCTTCGATATGAGGGCTTGAAATATTTCTGGAAACAATGCAAAAAATAAGCAAAATTCAATATTGTTAAGTATTCGCCTTTGACATCAATAAACATTTACATAACGTTCAATTAACTTGCGAAGTATTTTTCCTACTCTGAAACTGAAACTTCGAAAACTAGTGATCGGAATCTTCAACAGCTGCTTCAAGCGACGACAATTGCTCAACCACGCAATTATTTTTTTTATGTTTGAGCGCAAATAGAAATCTCAATGTGACAAATCAGCTGAACACCATCAATGAGTCGGTAATTCAATATTTTAACTAACTAGAAGAATCAATGGTTTGATGTGGCGAGTAAGAGTTGGCGTTGTCATGATGAAGAATAATTCGCCGATTTCAATTATTTCATCGATGACTTCCAGCAAACAAATTGCTATATATCAATCAAGATTCATATTTCTTCGATTCTCTAAACTTACGGTTGAAATAAGTGGTTATTTGCTTCATAGTACTGTGTGCGAACGAATAACTTTCTTATTTTAGCTCGCTTTGAAAGACCCAAATGGTGAATTCCTTTTACTTTCAAAATCGTACGAATAAATTCAAGTTTCACCAATAATAATGTAAACTAAATTCGAACGGCCTCGGTTTATTTTCTTCTTCTTTTTCTTCTTCTTCTGTTTTGGGTTAGACGCCAGCACGTCCAGGCACTTGAGGCATACTATTCCCAATAGATCTCTCAGTTCCACTCTTAGTCTTGTGTCATTGATAAAAGCCACTATCCTCCTCAGTGGAAGTTTGAGTACCCTCATAGGATCCAATAGATCTTTTCAGAAATGTTTCTGAGTCTTGTCTGAGTCCCTTCAGTTCCTCACATGTACATATTATATTACATGAAGGCTAGTTTCCTCCTGTTCTTCACATCCCCTACACCAGGGCTTGCTAACCAAGCAAATACTGTACAGATGCTTACTTAAAGGACAATGTCCGGTTATTAAGCCGGTAATTATTTTAATTTCTTTTTTGTTACTACGAATTAGGTTTTCAGCCAACTAAAACACTACTAAGGGATTAGTAGTGTTTTAGTATGGAGTTGACCTGGCGTTAACCTCCATTTCTTTTTATGTTCTCTTTCTAGTCATTACCATATATCTCCTTTTTAGCGGAATCCTTAACGATTCCACATTCAGGTTCTGGTCCTATGAAGTTCCTTTTAGTACCTTCGTTGACCAGTTCGTCGGCTATCTCACTGCTTTTAATTTCCTCATGTCCTGGCACCCATATCAGCGACACAATATTATCTTGTGCCAGTTTATTGAGGACCTGTTTGCAATATTTCAGCAGTTTAGACAAGGTAGATGGATTCATAATGGCTTTAATAGCTGCCTGACTATCAGTCAATATGTCAATATTTTTTTGTTTGCGCAACCGACTTCCCGAATTTCCTCGGCGCAGGTTGCAACTGCAAACAATTCAGCTTAGAAAACCGTCGTATGTTTTCCCAGACATATGGATATCTTCCTTCTAGGACACATTCCGCATATGCCTGCACCTGTTTCCTGATTGAATTGTGATCCATCCGTGTACCAAGTGCTGGCATCACAATCGCTCTAGCAACTTTTTGCCTGTTCCCTGGTCGGTATAAATATGTCCAGCTTAGCTGTAAACATAATCTCAGGTGCCATATTGTCCGCTGGCATTTGAAATATCGGCTCTTCCAGTATAGTTCCTATGATGCCTGTATGGCTCCGTGCAACCTTATTAGGACACCATACGTCATTGGCCTTCAGCCTCAGGATTGCAGTCATGGTCTCCGCTTTTACAAACAGTTCCAGCGGAGGGAGACCCACGATAGCCTCTATGGAGGCGGTTCCCGTGCTGTTCATAACTCCCGTGATTCCCAACAGAGCCTGTCGCTGGAGAGTCGTGAGGAGCCCCACTGACGATGTCAGCTTCGTCCTCCTCCACCAGATAACTGCCCCATAGGTAATCGTTGGTCTTACTACTACTGTGTACAATCAGTGTACTACATTTGGTTTTAGTCCCCAGGTCTTGCCAACAGCTCTTCTGCATCTCCAGAAGAGCTGCATCACCCTGCCTGCCACTTTGACTAGGTGTCCGCTACAATTCAATTTTGCATCAAGTATTATGCCTGGATACTTCACTTCATTGGTTAGTTCTAACTCTTGTCCAAACAGCCTTACGCTACCCAGGTCATTAATTTTCTCATATTGGTAAAAGCTACCAACTTATTTTTTTGAGGATTGAAGTTAATTCCTCCTCAAGGCAGCATCTTTCCACAATTCGCAGAGCATTTCGCATGTTTGTCGCCACCGTCCACGGGAATTTCCTCTGAGACACAATGACAATGTCATCGGCGAACCCCCTGCATCCATATTCCCTGACCATTTAATGACCTGATGAGATTATCCAATTACTAGACTTCATAGTAGATGACAATACGCCTCCTTGAGGACACCCTCTTGTTGTCCCCATGAAGATCGTTTTGTCTTGCATTTGAGCATGAACTACTCTGCTACACAGCAGGTTTATTATTTTTATTCCGTCAAATATTGTGGGACTCAATGACTGCAAAGCTTGGTCCGTGCATTCAAATATTTATTCGAATCGTGTGTATCGTTTTCATGATAACGTCCAAGGATGCTTCAATTCCAATACCTGTTGCATGATGATCTTGTTCAATCATTTCATATACAACATCACATTAATAGCAATAACAAATGTCTGTGAAACCTTAACGAAATTCATCACTTAGAACGGTGAAATTCGGTAAAGCAACTGCTAGTTTGGAACGGTACCCAAGAGCCAAATAAAGTCGATCAATTGTTTCGATCATTGTTTCGGCGTTGGAACACATTTAGAATTATAAAAAATCAAGACTAGAAAATTTGTACACGAAAGTCCCATTTTTACACAAAACTATTTTCTTTGAAATGCCGAGTAAACAAACTAGTTCACTTTAGTGCCAACTATCAACTGACATCTTGATTAAAAATGTCAATTTTACGAATGACAGTTGAAAAACACAATCACTATTTAAATTACTAGATTCCAAGCACTTTCCCATAGTTTATTATTATAGTCAATAAGTTTCGGCTTCTTTTTCGCCGTTATCATGTCTATTTATAGAATAAAGTAAATATAATGTTCACAATAACTAAAATCAAGCAAAAACCTTTCACCGTAACCACGTTATTTTATTTTTTGGCCATGTGCACCTCATGTTACATCTATTGGACGACAAACTATATTACCAACAGCAATCATTGATAATCTTTTCATCTCTTAATTAAATTAATTAATATTGACTTATATATAATAAATGCATTTTCACATCATAATTATACAAAATTTACTTTAAGAGTGCAGTTTGATGTTATTATTTTAATAGGTTTCGAATGGTGAATGCTCTATCTATATTACCACTCCAGAAGACTTTGAAAAAGGTAAATTTATCATGAATTTTTACTTAGTCTGGATAGTATAAATACTAATTTTATTCAGCTAAGGAAACAATACGAAGACGATCTCTGTATTTAAGGCCAGTATTTCTAAACGAAAGTCAACGAAAATATGGTAATCCAATTAGTTATTTGGGAGGACCTCGTCTGCCACCAAAAAATAGATCAAGTATAGAAAGCATACTTTCCGTAGACTAAAATTTTACAAAATTTATTTATTATTGATACTGTAAATAATAAAACATTTTTTTTTATATTAGAGTTTGATTTATGCACGACTTTTTGTAAGTACCTACGTAATTATTGCCATAATAAAAATAATTTTATCGTACTTGATTGTGTATTCCTAACAATTCCTAACGTACCTAATATCTGTGTTAAAATGGCAAGTATAGCGTTTGCATAGCCTTTCAAAGAGAAAAAAAGAAACTATTCCTAAAAGTATGTTAAAAAAATATGAATAAATGCATTTTTATAATAAATTAAAAGCCGTCGAGTTCAGAAAATACAAAATATAAAAAGAATACTGAAAATAATTACCTTACTCAGTAGCGGCTTTTAGATTGAGTCATTTGGTAAATGACTAACATTTTAGAAATAATGAAATAATAACTAAAATAATGTATTACAGTAAATTAAACAGAAAACAGAGTATCCTTGAAATAAAGAGACAACATATGAAAAATGGAAGTATGAAATTATATAGAAATATTGTAAGTCAATTTCGACGCGAATCCAAAAATTAAAAACCTTCTGAAAATTATATCATGTTCCTTGCGAATCAAAATATTCAGAATGTGTATAAATAATAAATACCTCTATTGAAGAAAATTAATACTGGTAGCCGTAACTTTGTGGTAATTCATTTTTTGAAAATAAAATAAAATAAAACAATAACTTTGTTATATATACCACTTTATTCACATATAATCGTGACCGCGGTTTCGACATACAATGTCATTATCAAACTGCAAAAGTTACAGGCCTACATAGAACTTATAAATGACACAAAAATATATGGGGGTGGTTTATGATGTTATTTAAAATTACTACCTCTATTGAAGTTGCAACGCTACAGCGTATATTCATAAGTATCGATGTTATAGAAACTCTAACATTGTTGTATACTAAGGCCAATCAATATCTTCGTACAAAATCAGCTGTTTATACATTCAAGTGAATTATTAAAAATTAAGATGTGCATTACATTAATTTACAACCCCATTTTAAAATCATACTAAAAATAATTTGTGAACTTTTACAACTGACATCATTTCATGTGTATTCCATTAATGTTTTTTTTTGTTACAATAAGTAAAAAATATAAAATATTAATATGGATTCAAAATGCCGCTATTAAATTTACACACTGCAATGTTTATGTTTATAAAAACGCTAGAAGATAACATTGTGTCTAAGTTTTATCTGGTAAGGGTTCGATAATCTGGTAGAAAGGTCAGCTGTTAAAATTGTCTTTAAAGACGATGTATTAAAAGAACATCTAAGATGTGTGATCTGCGGGCATTTAATGTCCTATTTGGTACCAATCTATTTTTAATCGAAGACTTAAAGTAATGATCGACAACTAGATGAGACTTAAGGCGAGATCAACAGTAATAAAACTATTCTTTTTGTTATTGTGGGTCGGCTTTAAGATATCGTTTCTGATACTTTTTATAATATAGTCGGTCACACAGTGGCGTGACATATATTTTTTTAATATCTTTGTCATTTTTTCTCGCTTATGAGAGGAAATTTTTGGAAAATATTTTGGATTTATATTCTATATAATTACATCTCTCCATTTTTCATATGTTGCCTTTTTATTTCAAGAACACCTATATAACAAGTGTTCATTTGAAAAGTCAATCTAGTAGCATGTGATTTACTGAGAACATTTTGAAGTATCTTGTGAATTAAAATTTACTAATAATAGGTACTCATTGAAAACTATAACAAATGTTGAAAATGTTGTCCTTCAAGATCAGTGCACTTTAAAATCCTCCGTTCAAAATTTCTGATGATATTCTGCAACATTACTGGATTGTTATTAATTTCCATGCATTTCTGTTCGATTCTCTGTAGCATATCATTCAAATTCAATATAGGTGTTCGAAATATGTTATTTTTTAAATAAGGCCACAAAAAGAAGTGGCAAGGTGTTAAATCGCATGAGCGTGCAGGCCGGCAATTTCAGTATTTCGACTAATTATACGCTCATCAAAGAATTCTCTTAAATAATCCAAAGATTCTGCAGTACAGTGACAAGGTGCTCCGTCTTGTTGGAAATATGCATTTTGTAGTTCATCATCATGCAACTGATTGACAAATGGTTGTAAAATTTCCTTACGGTACCTTTGAGCAGTTAACGTTCCCTAAAAAAATATTGGTCCTATGATTCGCCTTGGGCTTATCGCTGCCCAAACACCAATTTTCTCTGGATGTAGCGATTCTTCATTAATTACATGTGGATTTTCACTACTCCAAATTCTTGTATTTTATGAATTTAGATATCCCGTTTCATAAAACCATGCTTCATCAGTAAAGATGACTCTTTGCAAAAGTGCTCCATTATTGTTCATATTTACAAACCAATTACAAAACTGTAGTCTACGTGGGTAATCAATTTCTAACAATTCTTGTACTGCTGTGACACGGTATGGATAAAGTTGCATATCTTTTTTTAATAACTTGTGAGTTGTACCAACAGAAAGGTTTATTTGTTGACTCAAATGTCGAACAGATGTTTGTGGTTCATTTTCCATTATTTCTTCAACACGATTGACAACTTGAGGTGTACGTTTCTTAACTGCTCCGCTGCCTGATTTTCTTAAGAGACTACCAGTTTCAGAAAAAAGTTTTAAAGTTCTATCCAAAGTATTCTTAAATTGTAT
The DNA here is from genome assembly GCA_935421215.2 of Melolontha melolontha. Lineage (NCBI taxonomy): Eukaryota > Metazoa > Arthropoda > Insecta > Coleoptera > Scarabaeidae > Melolontha > Melolontha melolontha. The sequence goes on from OW285235.1 coordinate 106,682,965, forward strand.
ATAATCTATTAGAAAATGTGGAAACTCAACTTGAAATTCTACCATGCAATCTTGAACTGAATAAACCCATAAACTATCAATTTTATTACCAAATTACCAATTATTTTCAAATATTCGTGTGTACGTCATCAACAGTATTTTCGGAATCACCATCACAAAAACAATAAACGAAGTATAATATTTATATATCAACATCATTGCGAATGCATATTTATGTTGGTGCGAATGTCTAGTGTTGACACATATCGTTCTGTCATATGACGTGTTTGTTTACTCTTGGTTTGAAATGCGGAAAGCGTTTTGCAGCCAATGTAAGCGACTTGTTGCATCCGCGATTGCAAACTGTGAAGCAGAACACGATAATGATGGACCATTGCTGCCTTTATTAGTAAGAGAAGTAAAATCGTATTTGTATTTTGCTATAATTTCATATTACATACTGCACTTTTTTTGTAGTGTGCAGCAAAAGTTTTAGGCGTAAACGTGACATCTGTCAGCAGAATTTCCTCGGAAATACAAAAAGAACACGCAATTTGCAGCCGCAAACAGAAACATGACAAAAAGAAAGAAAGAAGATGTAAAGAAATAGTAAGATATTTGAAAAAATTGACTATTATAATATAATTGTGGTATAATTATAGAACAACAGATTACCCTAACTCTTCAAATACTATACTTGCTGAAAGCGATATTTTTATGGGTGGTAGAACATCTTTATGGAAATTGTTGCGGAAGATTGGGTTCCAGTATAAAAAGGATGATCCAAGAAGAGCGCTAATGGAATTACCACCTATTGCTCTAAAACAAGTAACTTATTTTTAAGTTGTTGATTTATAATACCTGGTATCTTTCATTTTCTAGTATTCTATTTTTTATTAAATACGTATAAAGTTTTCACCTGTTTTTATTGTTTGATTACTTTGAAAGAGAATTAATAAATTCGACTTTTTCTAAATTATAACCTAAATATTGCAAGTTTGATATAAGCGTTTAATTCCTTAACCTAAAATGTAAACAAATCGATTTCGCCAATGGATTTTGCAAATGATTTCGCAACATTGTTTTGACATCATTGATGACGTGCACGTCTTCGAATCATCTAGTAATTATATCTACAAAAGTTTAATTAGTTTTGAATTATTCGAACGATTAAATTTAAATAAAATAAAAATTTTTAAATATGAAATGCATAGAACTACTAGAATACATTCATTTTTATATTCGGAATTTTATCAGAGCATTTTAAATATATTAATCTTCAATTATAATTTATAATTTATACAATTATAAAAATTCTACAAGTACTATACTATAAGTATATATAATGATTAAGCATATCCCTGCCGATTTAAGCAATGAATTTTTAAAAACTGCTTATAAAATATATAAACAGTAAATACAATTATTTCAATACGTAAATACACCTAAACAATGAATGACAATAGCCAGTATATTCTTTCAGTGGTAATTACATAATACAAGATATGGACTATATAAACTTTTCGTTGAAATATACTAACCAAGGGAATATAAACACAAATTTTATACTAAACTAAGAAATTGATTATTCTTTATTTTGTATCTTGAAAGTTATATTTACCAGCTTTTAGACATGCGCAATAACCGAACAGCAGGTCATTAGTCATCATTATTTGTATTTTGGTTACTCGAATTGTAAACAATAGTCAGAGTGTTGTTGAAAGTAGACATTTAATTGGACATTATCCTTCTCAAAATAATGCAAATAGAGCAAAATCTGTCAAGTAGGTAATGTTTTAAACATATTTTAAGGTTCTGATCCTTGACCTATTTATATTTTAATAATATATTTTAAAGGTACTGAATGTAGAGATGGTAAAAGAAGAGATCACTATCGTAAGGAGTTTACAAAATTTAGAACTGGACGCGGAGAATAGTCCTAGAAAAAAATCCCAAGAAGTTGAATTAGCTAATCCATTTATAAGACGTAGAAGATCAAAGTCGTTATCCAATGTGAACATCTTTCTTCCTACATGCAATTGCAAGAAAAATACATCAAAAATCAAGCATACAACATCCTTTAAACATAGTGCTGTTAATAAAAAAATTATTCGTGAACCAATTTTAAAACTTGTCAACAAATGTTCGCATGTGACTAGTGACTCTAATTTGGTGTCTAGTAGTGTTAAAAATGAAAATTGTAAATTATTTGGACAATATTCTGGAATGCAGGATCAAGACTTTCGGTCGATCATACAAGGTTGTGAGCAACTAAGTTTAGCAAATGCCAATGATGGAGTACAAAACTATACCCTCCCAAGTTTTCAATGTGCCCGTATCAATAATAACACATCACAACGAAATGAAAGCTCTAGTGTAAATACTAGTTGCTCTCATCAAGCCAGAATGAGTGTAGTTCCGCCATGCGATGTCACAATTGATGAACTTGCAAGTTACTTTGAAACTTTTGTACATATACCAAAAAAAATGAGTTCAATGGCAGAAATGATGTATATTTAACTGTAAATGATTGATATCTAATAAAAGACTTACTGAATTTTATTTTTTTTTAATTTTGGATATAATCTAGTTTGAATATTAAAGTTGTCAGACTTACTTTAATAAATGTTGGTCACACTGTTAATTTTGGAGGGGTATTGTTTACAGCAATGCGCGTGTGCAAGCGCGGTTATGGTATTTCAAGTTAAAAGTCGTGTGTATGTGTGCGTGATTATTTATTTACTTACATAAATTTAATTTAATGCCAAGACATTTATATATTAAATAAATTATGGCGATGCAACCACACAGTAAAAAACGTGTATGCTACTATTATGACAGTAAGTAAATCTTCCATCTCTTAACCTCACTTTATTTCTCAAAAGCAACATTTAACGAAAGAATTGTAATTTATATCTCAGGTTTTAGTAATAAAATAATACTAGTAATGTCTCAATACATAGAATCCAAAATATATAGTATGTTTTATCATCAGCATAGTTTTAACATTTTTAACATCAAAAATTTACGACAGACTTTATGTTACCGTAGATTCGCTGATCAGTCATTGGTTGTTGTTTCAATGGCGACAAAGATGATGCTCTTCTATACGGTACTATGATAATATTATAAAGTCTCTCGTAAATAGTTTTGAACTCCAAAAAAAAATTAATTATAAATTTACTTTTCAGGCGATATCGGCAATTATTATTATGGACAAGGACATCCTATGAAACCACATCGTATACGTATGACCCATAATTTATTATTAAATTATGGATTATATAGAAAAATGGAAATATATGTAAGTTTAGGTTTAATTTTCTGAACTCAATCTTGTAAACTAACTTCAGTAATTAATACGTTTTTCTTTCTACCCACATTAACCCAGAGTAAATAAAATTATACATTAATGCTGCTGGTTAATTATTTGTCTTTAAAATTTTTAAAATTGTAAGTATGGTTGTAATTGTTAAATGCTTAGATATTAATTATACAACGCCTAAATTTTTTATTTGAACATAGTTTTCCTATAAACACATATTTGTTTAAAGAGTGCATATGCTAAAGTTTCTAGTTTTGAAATATAACTTAAAAAAACTAATATGTGAGAATTATAATATACAATTTTTCATACTTCCAGAGACCACATAAAGCCACAGCAGATGAGATGACCAAGTTTCACTCAGACGACTATATTCGATTTTTAAGATCAATTAGACCTGATAATATGTCCGAATATAATAAACAAATGCAACGATTTAATGTTGGAGAAGATTGTCCTGTATTTGATGGTCTGTATGAATTTTGCCAGTTATCTGCTGGTGGTTCTGTAGCAGCCGCTGTTAAACTGAATAAACAAGCATCAGAAATATGTATAAACTGGGGTGGTGGTTTACACCATGCTAAAAAATCAGAAGCATCTGGATTTTGTTATGTAAATGATATTGTGCTTGGTATTCTAGAATTACTAAAATATCACCAGAGAGTATTATATATTGATATAGATGTACACCATGGTGATGGAGTGGAAGAAGCTTTTTATACAACAGATCGTGTTATGACTGTGTCTTTTCATAAATATGGGGAATATTTCCCAGGTGAGTAAAAAACTGGATAAGCTTGTTCATAACTTTATATCATGCGACTCAAATATTGTAGTTGTAAAAATATCTCTTTAGTACCTAAATTGCACTGGTATATATATACAATATTTCTCGTATTTTAATATTTACAACAGAAATGACTATTTAAATTATATCAAATGTTATAGATGGCTTTCTCAAATTAAAAGATATAAATATTATACATCTTGAGTATGTGTAGAACCATTTTTAATATATATACAATTTTCGTTACAAAACGAAATATATCTAGGTACCTTATTGTAATTAAATTTTCGCCTTTTTCGTTGAAGAATAAGGAATTATTATTGGTACAACATTTTTTACATTTAATGGACATCATCTCTGTTGAGTGATTGTACAATGTATCAAGTATCGATACCCTAGGAAACAGTTGATAGCAACAACCTTTTGTATTTGACAAATCATGTATGTATTTGTCATGTAGAATGAAATAAAAAGTTAATCTCTAAATTATGCTGGTAATTTATGTTTTGTAATTATCAACATTTAAATAGACACATAAAACCAAACATTAAGCATAAAATATCTCTCCTAAATTTGAAAAATAAGTCTAGTTTAACACTTTTAACTTTTAGTTTTGTTTTGTAAAACATTTCATTGTCAATTTGATAATGTGTAATTATAATAATTTAAAATGCTTGAAACGCCAAGAAGACTTAGAAACACCATCCCTTTGAAAGTGAAAGAAAATTCATCCTAATTTTCTTTAAACGGCAAATTAATAGAAAAACAAAGTGAATATAGATACCATATTGTAACAAAGAAGGATCACTTATTTGAAGATCAGAAACTATCCAAGCGAATATTTACTTAAATATTAAATTTCGGACTTGATTTTTAGGAGAATGATCATCTTTCCTAATGAAAAAGTTCAATAGTGGAACCAAGCATATTAGTAAACCACAAAATATAAAACTTGTTGAATCAATAAAATATTAACAATATTTTTCGTAAATTTGTATTTAAGAAGTTTTTTTTTTTTCAATAAAAATAGTTAATGTATACATTAAGATACAATATTTTAAATTTTCTCTTATCCCACGTTATGCTTGAAAAAAAGCAAATTCACTCAACAAAATGTAAGAGTTTAATATTTTTTGGTTGAACTGGATTTATGCAACAAAAATTAGTGTGTTATATGCCGTTCACGATGCGAAGACGTGCACGTCATCAACAGAATTTTCGGAATCACCAACACAACGACTATAAACGATTATAATATTTATATCAACATTACCGTGAATGCATATTTATGTTTACTCTTGGTTTGCAATGCCGAAAGCGTTTTGCTAACTGTGAAGCAGAACGCAATAATGATTGAGCGATGCTTCCTTTATCAGCTGTGAGAGAAGTAAAAGTATTTATATTTTGCTATAATTTCATATTACATATTGTACATATAACCTAAATATTGCAAGTTTGACATAAGCGTTCACTACCCTAACCTAAAATGTAAACAATCGATTTTGCCGATGGATTTTGCAACATTGTTTTGACATCATTGATGACATGCACGTCTTCAAATAGTGAACGGCGTATAAATATTTATCTTCAAATAATTAGTTCTCTACGTAAACTCAAACGTTCGGATTGCTTATAATTTACGTAGCAAAACATATCGGACTACACAGGTATTTTAGATACTACACATATATCAAAATGAGGGTACAGAAAGTGATACATGTTCAGATTCATAAACATTCCCATACCTACATAAACATCCACATAAGGTAGAATTAGCAAGTGTTTCATACAAGCCAAAGTTATCAATAATATCTTCAATCAGAACTATTAGATCTAGGATGAAAGTAGGGTAATTAGCTATATCACTTAAAAGGGCACTTTTATTACTTTTTAACATATACAATGCTAGTTGTGTATAGTGACCAAGAAAAAAAAAGGGTGAAAAGTATATGTGAATAATGCTTTCATACACAAAATCGCGATCCAATGTTCACGTAGTAACGAAAAAATGATTTTTCTTTATTCGAGTCCAGACCTGTCACAGTTAATGGTATGGGCGGCAATACGGGGATCCACCGCTAAAACCAACGCTGAGATTTATATTTTAGTATGGGTATAGTCTTCGATGTGGCTAAGTGGTACATATTTTGAATTATAATATTCACGGCTACGAAAATTCTCACGATATACACCCAAGTTACTTTTATTAACTATATTTCCAAAGGTTGTTGACGTTTTCAATGTAAATACCGCGATATCATAAAGTTTCTGGGTCCAAGATGGCATTGAAATAGAAAATATATGTCTGAACTTTATCCATATTATCATACTGGTAACTTAACCTTAATTTTAGAAAATTATTTTGATAGTGTCATCGTGACATCAATAAATATGTCATTTGATTTAATAAAGATACAATAAAACAACAAGCTCAGCTTGTATTCAAAATTTTATTAATAAAAAAAGGCAAAATTAAAGCAAATGTTGAAATTGTTGTCCGTTATTTTCAATTCCCAATGTGACACGCCTTTTCATGCTGTTAAAGGCATTTTGCAGCATTGCGGGCGTTATTAATGCACATTCGTCAATAATTCTTTGTTGCATATCTTGCAAATTAGCAACAGGAGTTTTAAATATTCTATTCTTTAGGTGAGGAAACACGAAAAAGTCCATAATTGTCAAACAAGGTGATCGTGGTGGAAACTCAGCTTCCGTATGTAAACTTATGATCCGATCGTCAAAAAACTCACGAAGAAAAGCAATATTTTCTCGTGTTGTGTGTGCCGTTGCACCATCTTGTTGAAAGTATCCATATTGCAATTCATCATCATGCAACTGTTCAATAAATTCATTCAGAATGTTTCTATACCTCTCAGCATTAATTGTGAAATAAAAAAAAATAGGGCCAACAACTCTGCGGCGAGAAACTGCTAGCCAAACACCAAGTTTCGTATTATGGAGAAACGATTCAATAAAAATATGAGGATTTTCACTACTCCACATTCGAGTATTTTGGGAATTGACATACCCCGAAAGATGAAACCATGCTTCATCAGAGAAAAATGACAAATTTAGCAGGTTCTATTAAGTTATTTGCAAACCACTGACAGTACGCACGACGTCTAGGGTAGTCTACCGGCAAAATAGCCTGATGTGATTGCATCTTATACGGATGCATGTGTAAGTTTTTCTTTACAATTTTCTGACATGTTCCATAAGAAAGTCCAATCTCTTGAGAAAGGCGTTTCAAAGGTTCATTTGTCAAGGTGGGTTCATTTACCATACGTTGACGAACATCATTTATAACTTGTTCCGAACGAACAGTTGGTCTACCAGTACGTGATTTATGACCCACAGAACCAGTCTCACGAAACACACCAACACAATTGGAAAGGCAATTATAAAAATCTTTGGGAATTACAGCTAACTCTGGAAAGTGCTCTCTAAAATCATCCAAACATGCACGTTGACTGTACACCCAAATTCCATCAATTCGCACTCCACTCCGAAAATAGGCTTCAATCATGTACGCTTTTTGCACTATATTGTAAACCATATTTGAATTTACTCGAATGTGCTATGTTTCAAACTCGACGTTCAAACTTGCTTTCAGCAATTCTAACACATTAATGGATGACAGATAATGTCACTGTCAAAGTAATTTACAAAACAGAGTTATAGTTCCTAACTTAAATTCAGACATACAATTTATATTAGAAAGCCATCTTCGTCCTAGAAACTTTATGATATCACGGTATATTGATATCGACAAAAAATACATCAGAATAAAAGAACCAAATGTTCGGCTGCTTTTATTGTATAAATCGTTTGCTAAACAAACAACAATGTTCACTGTTCATAACGTGTAACAAGTACATGTTTAGAGATTCCATCGATTTTGTTGTGGGGAGGTCTATGAACTTGAATTTTCAGCTGTACTTACCTAAAGATAGGATAGGTAATTAAGGATATGGACCGACTTTAACTACATTTTGGCCCTAAAAATAATTTTTGAATGAATTACAAATTTCTTTTTTTATTTTCAGTTAGACATTTATACGTATTCTTCAGATTCGCATAGCTGGGACGCTATTCAGCGGTAACCCTATATATTTTGCATTTACAGTGTTATCTTTGCTGCCATGTTTACAAAATCTATACTTGCCATTACATATAACGTCAATATATTAATATTCTAATATATATTCAGTATATTTAAGTATGTAAATTATAATCATCCTCTAATTATCAGTTAGATCCTTTTAATAAATTATCCAATTCACTTTTAACGATATTTCACATATTCTTTATGTAATGTGGTTACGGATTTATTCTGATATATAAAATAAACTAACGTTTATTTAACTGTGTATTTCTCTCATACATGCGTAATGTTAGTCAAATGTACCCACTATTTGATATTTAAAATATATGCTATTGTTTAAACTTTCAATTCCAGGAACAGGTATCTAAATAAATTAAAATCTCTAAACGATAAATGAAACTTTCGCTTATAGTTCGAATTCCTGTATACATGTGTACGGATATTAAACAATATACCATGCCTTCAAAATCTTTCCTGATTATCACCAATATGTGTGCAAAAATAAAAAATTTAACTTTACTAAAAATTTTTATTGGTTAAATTTAAAAGATAATACTAGTACTAAAGGTTATGCTGAAAGTGTTGTCCATTATTTTGAAGACAAAATCGAATTCTACTCTTCATGTTCAAACCATTTACCAGAAGTTGTGGGGTTATGTCAGCACAGGAATCCCTAATAGCGTTGGGAAGCTCTGTGATTGTATGATGTCTGGTGTTAAAAATTGTATTCTTTAAATATGAAAAAAAAAAACAATTTAAAATTGTGAGATTTGGAGATCTTAAAGAAAATTCATAATTCTATCGTCGAAAAATTGTTGCAAAAAAGCTATTGTATTTCGAGATTTGTGTGCCGGTGCATTATTTTGCTGAAGAAATCCTGTAAGTTCGTGATCACGAAGTTTATTAATAAATGTGTCCCATTGGCAACAATACATTTTCTTCAAGTTTGTTCTGATCTTATTTGCACTCTGTTTAATAATATTACTACTTATACTTCTGATTCTGTTTTCTCATGTCTTCTGGTGTTGGGTCACTAAATATAAAATTTTTTCTTAATGGAGCTCCATAAAAAAATCTAGGTCATTCACCTTTTCCTACTTATTACTGTCTACTTCATACAGATACTGAAGTTATTCTGGAGCTTGATTCTGTTGTAAAATCAAATTTTGTCTCTTTTATAAGTTGATGTTCTTCAGTATAAGCAAAAAGTCAATATAATTTATTCCTATTAAATTACCATAAAAAAAAAGTAAGAACCTATTATTTACGTATCTAGAATGAACCAACTGTTTATTAACAACCTCACTTCTCACAATTCCTCAGTTGGGGTAACACTCCAATAAATCATATTGTATCTATTGATGACATCAGTGTTGTGGAAACTACTTTCGTCACAAAGAACATTTCTAAAATATTGTTTTTTATTTTTCAATAACATTAAAGCTCTGTTACAATATTCTACTATTATATTCAAATCTCTGTTATTTCTTGCAAAATATTATATGATATCCATAGAAATTGTGTTTTTTTAATGTGCTTGACAATTGTGCACAGCACATTAATTAGTATATCTTCCTAAGCAACACTCTATACTAGTATTATTTTCTAACATCAAATTTTTCTTCTCATGTACAGTTGACTATGTTTGATTCTTCTATCGCTGGGGTGAAAACGATTAGGATACCACTAAGAATTGCGGCTGGACAGTAGTTTCGTCAGCACTCTTCTATAACTAAATATTGACATGTAATTTTATTGAAAAATGGTAATATTACCTAACATTCACTGATGAGTAGAGCTGAGGATGTTTGCGGTACGGCAGGACCGTATGTAGTGCATCCCCACATTTAACTATTTATCTAAATATTCTCTGAAATGATTTGCCGGATCTCATAAATTAATAGAGTGATATTTTAGTATGCACTGGATATTGTTATTATACAAAATCATAATAGCCATTTGTATTTATGGATCATAAATAATAATACGCATGTATTTGTATTTGGTTGTGAATTCAATTTAAACTTAAAACGAGTCGTAATATTTTAACGACAAGCCGTCCTTACAATACATGCATTCGAGACAAAGTGTGCAACTCTACGAATAACTTCCATAATTGATCGAAAATGGACATTTTGGAGCTGAAGTAAAGCCCCTATTCTTAGAAAATTTTATTACTGTCGTTAAGAACTATTATTATAAACAACAAAGGCCTTTTATTAGTGTTGAAGTTTTAGTTTCATTGAATTTCCATGTTGTAAGTAGTCAATTGTAAAGTGTTCATTCACAATATTCTAAAACAAGGTGTAAATTTAACTAAAATCCAGAAAAACACATTCTGATAATATATTACTAGATTAGAAGCTGTGTTTATTACTATTTATTATATTATTTTTATAACCAAATGCAATAAAAGCTACGAAAACAAAAGAAACCTCGATTTATTAAAATCTTGTCACACAGCCTTTCAAAGCCTGGCAGCACATATTTTGCATATATTTTATATATACTACCTACTTGAACTAGGTGAATGAAGTTTTACTGATTAGTTTTACTGATTAGTTGCTGGTATATAATTATATTCAACATTATTTTGTAATTTGTTACCCATGTATTATTTATTTGTAAATAGTAATACTTATTATATAAAGTTAAGAACTTTATATTTGTATATTGAATAATACTTGTGAAATATAGTACAAAAACCTATTGAGATATTAAACTCGATCTCAATAGAAAATAGAATCATAACTTGCAATTTGTTAAAATTTTAGGTACTGGAGATTTGAGAGATATTGGTGCTGGCAAAGGAAAATACTATGCTGTGAATATTCCACTCAGGGACGGCATGGACGATGAATCTTACGAAAGCATATTTGTTCCTATAATTAGTAAAGTTATGGAAACTTTTCAACCTAGTGCAGTAGTTTTACAGTGTGGAGCCGATTCTCTAACAGGTGATAGGTTGGGTTGCTTTAATCTTACAGTCCGAGGCCATGGAAAATGTGTGGAATTTGTTAAGAGATACGGACTACCTTTCATGATGGTTGGTGGTGGTGGATATACGATACGAAATGTATCTAGAGCGTGGACATACGAAACTTCAGTCGCCCTTGGTGTAGAAATAGCCAATGAACTGCCCTATAATGATTACTTTGAATATTTCGGTCCAGATTTTAAACTACATATCAGTCCAAGCAATATGGCAAACCAAAACACGCCAGAATATTTGGAAAAAATAAAGACTAGGTAACCAAACAAATTTACTTTTTAATATCAAGTTTTAACAAAATCTAATAGACACTTCCTACCAAAAATTTGTTTTATCATAAAAGAAATTATAATTTATATTCTTTAGGTTGTTCGAAAATCTGCGGATGTTACCACATGCACCTGGTGTTCAAGTGCAAGCAATACCCGAAGACGCTATTAATGAGGATTCCGATAACGATGATAAAGTGGATAAAGATGAAAGATTACCCCAAAAAGACTTGGACAAACGAATTGTACCTGAAAATGAATATTCAGATAGTGAAGATGAAGGAGAAGGAGGAAGAAGAGATAACAGAGTTTATAAAGGACGGAAAAGACCTAGACTAGAAAAAGGTTTAGAAAATAAAGATGGTGCTACTGATGATAAATCTGTTAAGGACGAAATCAAACCCGAAAAAGGTATATAGATTTTTATTACATGAAAGTTAGTAAGTAATAAAGACTTTTATAAAATAACATTTATTATAAAGTGCCGATTAAAAAAAAATGAGAAAAATTTTTTTTAATATTATATTTACATGAACAGCAATTTTTAAGTAGTGATATAGGTTTAACTTTAGATCATGTACATATTTGATCGTAGTTTTATTTGGGTACAATATTGTTAAAAGTCAGTGAAAGTGTCGACTATCCATTACATTCTCCTAAGTTGGTTCTCTGATTATTACTTATTCACACTGCTCAAGAAAACCCTAAATGGACGAAGAATTACGTCAACTGAGAAAGTGATCGGTGCTGTGAAGACCTTGATTGCCGACTAATTATTTTTTTATCTCAAAAAGAAAATAATGCTTTATAAACATTGTGTTGAATGTATAAAGTGAAGAGTGATTATATTTAATAAAACAAAATTACTTGTCTATGTACTGCCTTTCCAGACTAAACCAGAAACTTATTAAAACCTTTTTATGCATCAAGAATATGGCTTAGACGAAATAATACCCTACGTTTTCTGAAAAATTCACGTCTTATACTATAATATCCCTATTCGTTAAAAGAATTAACATTTCATACTACAAATTTATCAATGTTAGTGTGGTTTACTAATCCATACGAATGAATATTTCTTTACATCTTACAACATAATACTATTCTCTGTATGAACTAATATAAATTCAGATAGATTCCCCAATTTTGTAGTGTATACAGTAAGCGAAGCCTTAAATAAGAACATTAGCTTGATACGAAGTCGGCCGAACACGGACCTCGCTACTCTGTAAACAGCGAATGTGATTTGATTTGCATCAGTATCAATCAGTATCCGTATAATGTCCACGTAAAGAAAATGTCGCTCATCTGTAAATAGAATATTTTTAATAAAACTTCCATTTCGATTGCATCATTCTCTCGCTATCTCACAAAATTTCATACGTTTATAAAGGTCTAATAAATATTACTTGCTTTTTTTTAAGCTTTGTAAGAACAAAACTTGTTTCCTTTCAAAATCTTATGTACACTTCTGTCAGAAATATTAAACTGATAACGCAATTTGTTTGTCGGTTTGGTCCGGACTTTCTTCCATAGAAGACAAATGAGTATATTATGTTCATTTAAATTATTATTTCTAGACCTTTTATGCTGTTGTGACGCGAAACGCTTTGAAATTTTTCAAAATTGTAAACGCAGAGCAAAGTACAGAGAGAATGTTGTTTAGCATAATTAGTTTTGAACAGAACAAATACCATGCAGAGGACATCCCTGATAATATAATTTTATTATCGTTTTTTTTCCTCAAACGTAAGCGTTGTCATTATAAACAAGGGTAACAACAATTTCCTTACACAACTGCAGTTTAACTATGAATCGAATGCAAAATAATGGGCAAATGCAATTTCTGTTTACTATCTATCCATATTACTACTTTGAATCGTGTTTAATCATACGATCCCTATGTCCTTATGTAAGCATCCGCATACTATACTATACTTACTATATATATATAATGTTAAAATGCTACAATATATTTTATTAGATGTAATACTATAAGAAATAATAAGCAGAGGATATAATAGGTTTGTTCCACTCACTAAGAAAACCGTTCAGTGAAGGCCCGGTACATGCGCACTACAGAAAAAGCGTTCAAAAGCTCGAACTTCATTTTAACCGTAGTTAGGTGCACGGAATTTTACGATAACCAGCATTTTTTTTCCAACTCACTAAGAAAACCGTTCGGTACATGCGCACTACAGAAAAAGCGATCAAAAGCTCAAACTTCATTTTAACCGTAGTTAGGTGCATGGAATCTTACGCAACCAGCATTTTTTTTTAAGTTGTTTAAAACTGAATTTTTATCTGTCAATTATAACATTTTATAATTGTCTACAATTTTTAAGCAGCTATTAACTTTATTTATTGTGTAAATCAATAACGAAATTTTATTTATTCAAATTAAAATCAATTAAACATTTTTAACTTTCTCAACGACTTACCGCTGTTGTTTTCCTAAACATTCTATCCACATCATCCTGAATAAGTTACAAGAAGATTAATGTTTAAGAAAAATATTGTTAGTTTTTATTCACCGAATGATCATTTTATCATTAATATTAGATAGTATACACTACTTAAAGTAATTTAAACAGTTTTTTCTTTTTATAAATTTCTAAACATTCAGAAAAAAATATTTATTCTTGGAATGCTCTCAAAGAAGATCCACATTTTGTTCGGCCATTTATACTTTCAATGCCGCGTTGCCTAGAATCGGTGATTGAGAATAATGGTGGAATTACAAATTAAAATTATTTAAAAAAACCTGTTTAATTTCTTTCATACTTCTCTTTAGTTTCTTTCATTTTATTTAGTATTTAATAATTGTTTGTTTCTATTTTACGTTCTTTTATACAATTCTACTAATTAAAATTATATTTAGCGTATAAGCTGATTTTACCAACTGTCAAAGGAAGTCAGTTTAATATAATAAAATATGAGAAATGCACTGTCACTATACATAAAATTTGATCTTCCTTGGTTATCCTAATAGTACATTAAACGATACCGAAAGTATTCCAACTAAGTTTTAATCGTACCACAAACCAGTCACGAGACGGTCAAAACAGTTCGCAGATTGAAGCATGTACAGTTTGTACTGTCATCCGTATTACATAACTTCATCCTGTGAGAACAATAGCGATACCACACTATATTATAGGACAGAACAAATTTAATTATTACCATTGGTCATGCTACAAAATAAGTTGGTAACCAAACGACCAGTTTCAACTTCTTTATAATTATCTCCGGTCCAAAGGCAGTGCAAAACTAACGCTTGCGACAAAATGATCAAACGATACGCGTACCGTAACAAAATCGTCAGTTGGAACAAACCTAATATTTGGTAAGCAAAAATAAGTTTAGAATTCAACTTTATTTCAGGTTTGATGTGTTGCAAAATCACAAACTTTTTTTTACTTTGTGTAATTTATCTGCAACGAATATTGATTTCGCTTTCATTGTATTCTTATACCTTAATTATTCTTAAACAAATTTCTTCATATTAAAATAGGAGACCTGAAATGAAAGTTTCTATTTATATGACGTAATATTATAGTCCTTTTTATTAGAGGATCATTTGTTTTTGATCAGTTTCCAAAAAGTTTCAACTTTTTGTGATATTTACCAAGTTTTGACATTTAAAACTAAATTCAAGTAAGCCCATATTAACAGCAAATGTGTGGAATTATTCATTTTCTGCCACCAACTACACTTTTGAAGCCTAATATATTTTACTAATTACTTTCTAAAGAGAAATATGATTCCCTTCATAACATACTTTGACTTTGTTTTTGAAACGAATAAACTTGTTTATTTTATTCTCATTTACTTTCAAGATTCCAGAATTTTTGAAGTAAATGATCCCAATAATAATGATAGTGTTATAATTAAAGACGGCAGACTATGTACCCACACTGTTAAATTTAATAAATAATACACATAAGGTGTATTAGATAAAAATGTAGATTTTACAAAATTAGGGCTACTTTTTACCAATACTGAAGATCCATTGTTCAGATACAAAGAGCGCGTTAACTATGCAAATATAACATCCTTTTTACCAATACTGAAAATCCATTGTACAGATACAAAGAGCGCTTTAACTATGCAAATATAACATTTCTCAACGTCGAACAATCCTTTTCAGTATATAAACATATATATATTAAATTTATTATATTATATTAAATTTTACAGTGTGGGCACATAGTCTGCCGTCTTTAGTTATAATTCATTGTTATAAGAAATAGCAATAAATATACCATTATTGTAAATATATTTTGAAAGTGTATAAATTAGTTTTTTTGCTGCAGAAAATTTTAAATAATTCATATCTAGTAAGTGAACCGTTTTATAGTGAAAATGAATACAAAACAAATTTCCCAAAATGCAGAGAAAATATTCTTTATGAATGCCAAGTCTCCGATTTGTTCTATTTACTAATAAAATTGCACATTGTCTTGAGTATCGTTACAATTTGGTAATATTTGTTTTCATAACATATGTCATATTTCATAACACTATGAATTATCAAACAACCTAAAAAATAGTATTTTTCTTTTTCAGTGTACTTGCAGGATATACAGCTCGAAAAATAGACTGAATATTATAAATTTCTTATAATTCTTAATTTACTATAAAACAAAAGATATATAAATGAGATTTTTCTTCATTGTTTTCCTTCTGAATACACTTCCGTTTCCTACTAACTTTTAGCTCCATATGCACAAAATGATTTAGATTTATTCATAACATAAGAAAATACTAAGCGCCTCAGTTACATATTACTGTTCATTTTTGAAAACATTGTACTAATTATACATTTATAATAAACTTAAAGCTTAGGTGCATTTCATACCTTTTTCAAGCAAAGATATAAATTTTTCTCTAACTGAAATTTAATAGATATTAGCTACAAATTAAAGATGCCTAATAAACAGCTTGTTAAAATAATACTTGAGTATTAACACTATCAGCGGTAAATTTTACATAAAGTAATATCTTAAACATCCGTTAATTGATATGCTTTCAGTTCATTTTGTTCGAGCAAATTACTGGTACAAGTATTTTTTTAATTTTATTTGGTAAGAAGGAAATAACTTACATATATTTTTGCCAAGGGTTTACGTTTACTAAAAACGTAATTGTAACTGTTGTTTGTTGAACAGTTCTTATTTAACTTCAGCCAAGTGCTAGGATTTATGTGTGTTAAACATATTGAACTTATCCATGACCTTGAAGAGTTTAAGTACTAACAAATGAGCCATTACTTACTATGCTCTATAATTTAAAGCTTAAAATGATCTAATTGTTAAACAAATAGTAAAATGATATAGTATTAAGATATATATAAAAAATAATTCCCTAGAAAATAAAGTCTAATCAAAATTAACACAAAAAAAAAACACCATCAACTTAGAATACCAGGGACGCGCTATATATTTTGAGATGCCACGAAATTAGAGAAGGTAGAGAGTTGGCAACACTGCATTTACAAATAACATCACCCTTAAGTAGTAAACTCTGAACTGTTAGTTGAGTCGCTGCTGTCATAGAGCAAATGTAGTAGCTACGATTTGTCATCGACACATAGACTTGCCAAGAGAACATGTACGCGCAGTGATCTACTACGATTTCAAGGTCGGTTTAAGTGAACAACAAAATCTTGAACGATTGCAACTCGCATTTGGTGATGAAAGTCCTTCACGTGCAACTGTGTTTCGCTGGTCTAGAGAATTTAAAAGAGGACGGATATCGCTTGGTGATAAGGAACGTGCTGGTACGCCCTGTTACCACTGGAAACATTGAGAGAGAGATGTATGATCGACGAAGATCCAAGATGCACATATCAAACGATTGAGGCAACTCTTGGTGTTGGGTCCGCAACAGCAAATTCAATTTTACATGATCATCTTCGGATGAAAAAAATTGTTACTCGTTGGGTGCCACACACGCTTAACGATTTCCAAAAAGCAGAGCAAGTAAGAATCGCTCGGGAAACGTTAGAAATGTTAAATAATGGTGGACATCGCATTCTATCAAAAATAGTAACAGGTGATGAAACTTACATCCCATTTTACGATATTCCTACCTGCAGTTCTTGAGTCAATCAACATTCGCGGGTTAATGTTGCACCACGACAATGCATCATATCTCAGTGCACAGGCAGACAATTGAATTTTTACGTGAAAATAAGGTGTAAAAGTCATTGAACATCCACCCTATTCGCCTGATTTGGCCATGTGTGATTTCTGGTTGTTCTTTAACTTAAAGAAACATTTACGTGATCGACGTTTCACGTCGGAGGATGAGATAGATGAAGCAATTTATCTATTTTTTGAGAGCATTACAAAAGATGACTGGCTTCAAACTTTTACGTTGTGTAAACTTCGGTTACAAAAGTGTATTGATGCAGGTGTTTATTTTGAACATAAATGAAATCATTATCATAAAGTCTTGTAGTTTTCTAGTATCTCAAAATATATAGCGTGACCCTCGTATAGGTAACGATTAGTGTATGCAAGTATTCAATCATAATAAAAATGTATTTAATAAGAAATTATGATTCAAATTGATAATTTTTAAACTGGTTGTGGATGAAAGTAATGAGTTGATTTGTTGAATATACTACATGATAACAATACCTGTATTATAGGTAGATAATTTAAAATAGTGCTATTTCTGAAGGAAGGAGTAACAATAAGAGATAGTGAGTAAACACCTGAAAAACTACAAAGAAATAAAATACTTATTCAAAACAGAGTTAATGGATTTGAGAATTGCGGTAAATAAATTTAGATGCCGTTAGTGAAAATAGCATGATCGATAACACGCACAGCAAGAGATTTGAACTTAATCAAATAAAAAAGTAATATTGATATGCGAAAAAGGAAATATATATGTGTATTACGTATATAATATGGTACAGTAAGTATATTTGTCGATATAAGAAAGTAATCATAAGAGCCTCAAGGAACTGGAATAGTAAGAAACAATACACGTTCCCATCATACATTAAGCAAAAAATAGATTTCCTGGATGTCTTTGTAAGGTTGGGTGTCCTAAAAAATCCAAGTTTACAAACTCCAGAGATTCCCGACCTTGTGTCATATTGTATTAGGAAAAAATGTTAATAATCATGAAAACTTCTATGAATATATTTATTCTCAGGCATTTTTTCACGTTATTAATTATATACATATCGAATTAAATATTTAATTTTGTTCTTGGATTGCGTTTTCCTATAGCCCGCTGTTTCGTGATACAGAGTATAGTTTATGTAATCATGTATTTCCTGTTTTTAACACTAATATAATTCAAATTGCTCCAGGTGATGATAAAGATGATAAGCCATCCAGCACTGAAGATTCAAAGAAAGATAGTGCAAATCCGTGACACAACAGTACCACACAACAATATTCTAAATACAAATGACATTACTAGTATATATATATATTTATAATTTTATACTTGTGACATTTGTATTCGTCCATTCATAATGAATGTTGTAACAAATTTGGATGTCAAAGATTACCTTTTAAATAATTTATTCCCGTAAATAATGTTTTTGATATGTACATTTATCAGAGAATAGACAAAATAATATTTAAGTTATCGATATTATTTTTTGTAAGATAAAAATATACTTATAAAAATGTCATGAAAACTTGTAATGAGTTTTTATGTAATAATTATTTTAGAATAGTTTTACATATAATAAAGTACTTTTCATAAAAATATTAGTGCTTTCTTGTAACTGGCCTAATGGTTAT
This sequence comes from Melolontha melolontha, assembly GCA_935421215.2. Classification (NCBI taxonomy): domain Eukaryota; kingdom Metazoa; phylum Arthropoda; class Insecta; order Coleoptera; family Scarabaeidae; genus Melolontha; species Melolontha melolontha. Next base: position 106,702,197 of record OW285235.1, read on the forward strand.
AGCTTCTTCTAAGATAAAAGTATGTAATTATAAAAATACTTGAATTCAAAATTCATCATATCGGGTGAAAGAGATAAAGCTTCTCAAAAATTCAAGTAACTAAATGAAACAACCATAACTTATTCTAAAATATAAAACATATATTACTTCAATTACATATGACTACACTTTTGACTAACTTGGTTATTATTGAACACTGAATTTCAAATATGTTGTAATTCACTGTTCATTAATAAAAAAGTTGGTTGAAACTGTAGTCACACATTTACTGTTCAGATATAAAAAAGCATTTTATTCTATCACATTGTTCGGGTTACAGTATTAAACCTTTTATTTTGATTTTAAAGTGCGTTTTAAAACTTAAAGTAGCTATACACTATAAGTTTATAGTAGGCAACATTAAGCATTAAATATTTCAGTGTATGAAATCAAAGTTATTAGGGACTGGAGCAACAACTATGGGTAATGTTAAGTATACGGGTAATGAAAGTTATCGGAAAAGAAGTAGTGGAACACGTAAAGGACCTAAAAAGGAACAACTTTGAGTATGGCGAAACGTAATTTGAAAAAAAAATTACGAGGTTATTTAAACAAATTAAAGTTTAATATAACAAAAATACGTGAGAGTAATGCAACGTGCCTTCAAAAACTTTTCTCATTAGAGACGGCCATGCTCTTCGTATAATTTTGAATGAGCAAGTTTTTGAAGGCACGTTATAATTAATACATTAGGACATTCAAAGAAGACCGATTATCCGAAATTTGGCCTGTTTTGCTTGTGTTGAAAATAGGTTAGTAATTTTTTTTTGTTTCAAATTACGTTTGCGATTTTAAGTTTATACTCAAAGTTGTTCCTTTTTAGGTCCTTTACATGTCCCACTACTTTTTATCCAATTACTTTTTCTGCCCATATACCTTACAAACTCCATAGCTATTTTCATAAACTCATCATAATCTTTTTTTTTTACATTTTTATCAATGCTTTTACAGTAAAAATGGCGTTTGTAGATTTTATTCCCAGTAATGCCATTTGTAGTTTTTACTAATTTTAATTTATATTTTGACCATCTAGCTATGTTGTATAATCTATAAGCTTTATACCTCAAGAAAAACTTTTCTTCTTTAATATTTTTTTTTAATAAATTATGCATCATACATGATCAAAAATAATACAAAATCTTTGTATAGTTAAATTATAGGTACAATCACTGGCATAAAATAACCATTTACAAAGAAAAAATAACAAGTAAATTAAATTTGGGATTTGAGGTACTGTATAATAGCATCTTTATCTCTCTTTAACCAAGCTGCATTCAGTCGAATTGTTTCCACTCCTTGCTGCACAGTTCTTTCTGTACCAGGCGACTTATGCTCCTTAAAAAAGACTTCTACTTCATTAGCCATTTCTTCACTTGCAAAATTTTCGGTTGTAAATTTAACCAATCTAGCTAACAGAAAACCACCCTGATACCTATTAATTAATTCTTTCCAATGATCTTTGAAAAATTGCCATGCAAGCTTTCGACCCGCTCTTGTCATAGCGACCGACATTATAACAAAAACAGTGTCTTGAGAACGAACTTCACCCTAAAAAGGAAATAAAATTATTAAGAAACACAATATAAAGTTATATTTCAAATCTAAATTGCCTAAAGTAAGGTCTAGTTTATAATAGCCTAAAATATACAATTATTGATAATTGAAATAATAAAAACTTTGAAGTATTAAAATGTAGAAATAAGCAAACAAATCCTAAATAAAAAATAAGGTTATCCCAGTTTTCAATATATTTTCGGAATATACAGGTGTCCCTGAATATAAGAAGAAGAATATGAATCCAAAATTCTCTCTGATAAGCGAGAAAAAAAAATTACCGATTTATAAAATATTTGTAAAAATACTTTTCGTATGAGGTTATCGAATCCTCGACAAATGTCGACAGCTGTTTCGTGTGTAACATACGCTGCAGCGTATGTGTTACATACGCACACATACACTAGATAAGACATTCTGAATTCATAGGCGGGCACGTACTACTAATTTTGAGCTTTGCAATTTTTTGGATTTATATTCTATATAATTACATCCTTCGATTTTTCATATATTGTCTCTTTCTTTCAAGGGCATCCTGCATACAACAAAAATTTATGCCCGTTTTATGACAAAACCCGTTGCAACGTCATAAAACATGCCGGTTCATTACCATCCCAATATCATCTTCAAACCATAATAAAATGATTAGAAAGTTTGCTAGTGTAAAACGTTAACTTTGATTGATAACACGAATCCTATTAGACATGAACAGAAGTACAAGTATTTACAGTTACAGACATCCATTATAAACCAAATTTAACAGTATTCAATATATTCTTTTAATTCAACATAAATATTATAAAATTATATTATAAAATCGGAGACTGTAGCTTACTCTGTAAAAGTGAATTAAAATAACCCTTACCACAATATAGTGAGTATTAATACGTCGATGATATAGTTAGTGATGGTCTTTGCTTGTGTAATGTGTGTGCTAGAAATCCGAGAATAATACGTTTTCTACTGCTAATAATAACTTAACAACGTATATTTAAAATTACGTTTTGGTAACGGTTATTTTAGCTCATTAGAATATATTTAAATATATAAATCTCCCGATATTTTAGTAACGACAATTCTTCTTAAACATCAGCCAATTATGAATATACATACATATTGTTAAATTATATAAGTCTGCAAACTTAATTATCTAAATAAATAGAAAACAATTACACAGAGTAATTCAATTAAATAAGAGTGTGTATGAGAAACTGTCAATTTTACAGATTTCACACAACAGAACTTTTAATTTACTATATGATATAGTTTGAACAACACCCAATGAACGAATTTCATTTAAGATATATTTGATTAAATAAATAAATGTAACAAATATAACGAGCCATCGAAAAAATTCATAATTGGGTTGGTACTTTAGCCACTTCCACATAATGACACATTACTTGATGCTTGACAGTTTCATTTGGTTTCATTGTAGAAAAAGGTTATGGCATTGAAATGACACTACAACAAAAAAGAAAACAAATAATTTATTTAATATCGAAATCATAATCAAAATTTACATATAGCTACAGAAGTTGTTGAAAATGTTGTCCATTTACATCTAAACAAATTTAATTTTCTTAATAAGAGTTTTGAAAAATTTGACACAAACTTATAGTTTCAATGTCAAATAATAAATGTCATTATGTGGAAGTGGCTAAAGTACCAACCCAATTTCACAGTCTACTCCAATTATGAATTTTTTCGATGGCTCGTTACTACTACTTGAAAATCAACATACCGACATGGCAAATTCCAAAACTTTTGATAATAGCGTAACGTCTTTTGCTGCACCTAATGCTCTGCTAATTCTATCTTTTTCTTCATGCAAATCTGCGGAACGATATAACTTAAGTAACGTTTCATAAGTATCTTGATTTCCGGCACGCAAAACGGCTTTATAACAAGCACTTCTTAAGTCTGCAGGCAACAATAATCCACCAGTGATGTGGTTTGAAAATCGTTTCTTTGCTTCGTTTGCGATAGTTTCTTCATCTAGCCATGCTAACCTGCCTAATATTAATCCTCTAAGTAAAGTATTCAAATGCGTTTCCCCTTCTATTGGATCCCATCCTAAGCGGTGATATACTTTTAACAGCAATTTTTTTTCATACTACAACAAAATATGCTTTATTGACAAAATATAAACATGAAAATAAAACTTATTGAAGTAAGTCCACCTGAAAATATTGCTATAAAAATAAGCAAATTACCTCAATGAACTGTTCTTCTCCCTCTGTGTGTGATAAAAGAACACTTAGTTTAATAAGTATATTGCTGATTGAAGACCACACTGTATAATCAACTTCTCCTTCAAACGCTTTCATTAGCTTAAGGACTTCAACAGTGCTAGTATGACCAGCTTGAACCATAGCAAAGAGATCATCTAATAAACCTAATCTGTCTAGTGGAGGTAAACTTAAATCCCTTATTGCAGGAACTAATCTTTCCAACATATCTGAGGGGTATTGTGTTCGGTAATATCCAATTGTACCAGGATTAATCTTAATCCAATCTTTGGGTCCAACATCAGGTACAAACAGTTTGCCCTCCTTAGACTGCAGTACGGTACTAGCCACCTCCTTGCCAGGATACTTTGAGGTAGAAACGGAAATTGGTATCATCCACAAATAATCGTTAGATGGCTGTGCACCATCGGCACAAAATTTGCACTGTGATAAATTTAAGTGGTAACCGGCACCGTCCTCGCTTAGTTTACTGGTAACTTTAACAACGGGAAAACCCATTTGCTTTGTCCATGTTGACATGACTGCACCTACTGGTTTTTTACTTGCTTCTTCTAATGCTGCCCACAAATCTTCCGTAAATGTATTTTTGTACTGATGACGAGTTAAGTATAAATTCATGCCTTTTCTGAAATCATCATTTCCTATATAATGATGAAGCATTCGAATAACAGATGCACCTTTGTTGTAACTTATGTCATCGAAAATTTCGTCAATTTCTGATGGATGCCCCACTGGTACTTCGATAGGATGCGAATTTTTTAAACAGTCAAGTTCCAACGCTCTTATATAAATATCGTTTACAAATTGTGTCCAGATATCGTATTCGGGGAATAGATGGTTAACACAAAGAAATTCGACAAAGGAAGCATATCCTTCATTAAGCCATAGATGAGTCCACCACTCCATTGTAACCAAGTTGCCAAACCACTGATGAGCTAACTCGTGACCCACTACTAAAGCTATCCATTGTTTTCGTACTGCAGAAGTGTTTTTTGGATCCACAAGAAGACACGTTTCTCTTAAAATAGAATACTTTATATTAACGTCATTGCATATATTATGTTTTAAGTAATTTATGAAAGTTCTAGACAAAATGTATTTCCATGTAAATGTCCTTTTTAAATAATAGTACACAATAGTGGGTAAAATTAAAATAACTAAAAAAGAACGAAATTGCAGTGAGACGAAAGGAGCACTTTGAGAGAGCACAAGCTTTACGAGTAGAAGTTTAGATGTTTATGTTAAAACAATATTTTAATTCTTTGTACTCATTTACATTTACTTTCACTAACGCGATAACGAAAGTTATTTTCATTAACTATTTTTATTACCATCTATTGAGTCACAAGTCACGATTGCACTTATTAGAAATTAATGGAAGTAATATGTATAACGTCAGTTACACTAATTTAAAAAAGGGGAGCGTCTGCAGGTATGGAGAAACAGCTTGTGGTTTCCCCAAGTTATGTTGTAGCAATTTTAGATCAATCATTTCGTTTGCAGTAAAAATCATTAAACAAGTATATTCGAACAATACACCTTCAAAAATTATGACATACAATTTAAACAAGGCAATAAGCTAATCAAAGCTAATAGTCAGTCGTTACAGAAGCTTGTTAGCAATATAGTGAATCAATCACGAGTATCAACTTCAAAAGGAATTGAAAACTCAAATGTTACATCTCGAGTGAAAAAAAAAAACGGATTGCGAATGGTCGTAATTTAATTCTTAAGATAGCTAACAAACGATTAAGTTAAGACCAGTTAGTTACAGACTACGCAAAATAGATGCAAAGTAAGGGTGTCCAACATAAATGTTGAAAATGGCCAAACGAATCCGCTTAAACCGCCGAAAAGGGTGATCTGCATCCTAGAAAAGTATTATTGTCAGTGATGAGATTACCACGCAATTGCCATTAATCCAAATATGTATGTACTGTCGTTAAAAAACTAAACCAAAAAATTTAATCATCACTATAATATTAAACCGCCTATATTGGTACTAAAACTAAGTAGAATTTTATTTATTTTCGCTCGCTTTGAATACAAAACACAATAATAACATGATCGTTAAGAAAGGTTATCGAAAATCGTGAAAATTATATAATCGATTAAATAAATTAAATTATTATTTAGTTTTCATTTACTTTATTTAAAATCGTAAAATACATTATCTTCAGACCTTGGAAAAAAGTTACTAATACTGTGTCATTATTTGAATGGTAATGCGACGTTTATGCTATAACTAATCTTAGTACCTATTAAATATATGATATGAGTAAGTCGAAGATAAATTACTAATGATGTTTACTACACTGTACTCGTATAGTGGTTGTCTCATCTACGCTTATCCACACATAATTATGCACTGATAGCGATCAGATAATTTCTTAACACTGTTTAGAATTCATTAAATACTTAGAAGTATTCCATTTATAAACAAAATACGTCCAGTATCAAATAAATAAGTATGCAATTGAAGAAATTAATTTTGAAATTGTAAAAATTCATATTTCAAGTGTAAATATTTCTGTTAGTTTTTTTAATAAAATAAAATCGGAAAATTAGGTAATGAATTGGTTAACTACTATAAGTTAATATACACATTTTTTTCAATTTAACAATGTAAGACATAGATATTATACAAAATTGGTAGGTTTTACTTACTCAAGTATGTTTCAAATTATGTTGTTATATACACAGATATTACTTTAGGAAATGTTTACCATCGAGAAAAGGAATGAAATTCCTAAATGAAAGTACAACTTTCGTTTGAACAAAATACAATTTCCCATAAATAGTGGTATATCTACTGCTATTACACATTTTGAAAGACTGCTGCGAAAGAAATCTTCTCACGTCTACTAACTATGGTTAAATTCAGCAATCCATACCGTTCAAAATAAAGGTCGTTTTATATAAAACGACCTCGTGAAATATTACTTATTAAACGAACTGTACAGTGTTACTTCATTGTTTTATCAACATGAATTAAGGAAAGCAGAACGAAGGTAGATAATTTTGAAACACTCGTGAGAATAATTTCAAACAAAAATTGCAAGAATAATAAAATGATCACATTATGCTGTACAGCTCACAATAAAACAATTTGTAAAGCCCGGTGCTTATGAGAATCAGCCAAAAAATGGACGGATGCGTAAAACAACACCTAAAGAATGCCGATGTTTGGAACGTGTATGTTTAGACAAGGCGCATGTAATTAAAAGAAAATTATGTGGGCATCGTAGAAGTTCCGCTTGAGCTATACGGTTACAAAACAACTAGTAGAAAGAATTTGTCCGATCGGTAAGCTCATCAGAAGCCTTACCTAAGCCAACAGCAAAATAAAAATAGGCTATACTTATAATTTTACTTTATATAAAAAAAAACGGAGGCCAAGATATATGACCAAGCCTGTATATATGACTACTTTCACTTAAATTAAGAAATACTGCAGCGCATGCTTTTTTTACTCATATTCTGAAATATTTTCAAATAATCCTTATATGAAAACACATAATACATATCATATAGTCTTGTAATTCGTACTTTTTTATATTTTTAAACAATTTTTTTATGCAACAGTTTGCAATTCAAGTGCTAAATCTTATCAAGTATTCAAGCTTGGCTATTAACATACGTGTTTGCAATGGAAATGCAAATTATATTTAATTATTTAAATTAGGATTGTATTGTGTACAGTATACATTATCTTAACGTATATGTTTTATGTGTTATAAAACGTATTTTTGTAAGAAGTTTTACAGATTCAGATTATCTATCAACTACGTGAGCAACATTATTGAGCAAAACTTAATTTTGCTCAACAATGAATGACTCTGTTAAATACTAAAATATATTAATATTGCCAATTTTATGTTACAAATATTCTAAAAAAGATTGCGGCAATGTTCAATTTTGTTAAATTTGTTATTCATAACAAAATTTGGTGCTATGAAATTTCTAAAAAAAACGCCCAGATACAAAATATGGCAGTATCTTGTACTTACTGTACCTTTAATTTATGTCATTATGAGTCTTCCATAAAGAAATTAAAAAATGGTCCAAAAAACATGTTTTTTTTAAATATCATTGGATAATCTTCAAAATGCTACTACTAATCCTAAATTTTGTTTTAACACGTTACTGTCACAGTTCAAAAATAAAACGGACTGATTTAAAAAAAAAAATTTAAATGTTCAAAAAAATTTCTTATACTTTTTGACCTGCAATCCACTGCACAATTGGCAACGTTTATAAAATTTATAGTCTGGAAAAAAGTATCAGCAGGAAATGATTTAAAGGCCATAATAACTCGTGCTTGGATCGCTTCAACTTCCTGAAAACGTGAGAACAGAAAAAGTCAAATGAAGCTAAATCTGCCAAGTACAGGAGTGCATCATCGAACGGACAGATTTTTTGACGAAACTATTTCCACGAGGAAAGCAGAATGAGTCGGAGCATTTTTGTGCAAAAGAAACCAGTCCCTCGTTTGATAGAACTCCAGTCTCCGGTACTTTTAATTCGCTTCAATAGGCGATTAATGATATTTCTTAATACGCAACATTGGCAAGACAAGAAGAACACGCACGCGTTTCACATCTTCGTCATGAATGCTCATTGTTGATCTGCCCAGGTTCCGAATCATCTTCTCGGGACGTATGACTTGTCTTAAAACGTGATAACCAGTCATAAATCTGTGTAGGACGCATATCACCCTGACCATATGCTTGGTTCAAATTCTAGTGCAGTAACAAAATCATTTTGTTATCTTGGCAGTACAACAAAAAAGAGAAATTTTGTGCAATCATTGTTTGCCAACTACTACACCTTTTCTAATGAAATAAACCTCAGATGATGGTTGTGGCTTTATAAATAAACAGTATCACTAGATGCCATAAGATGTCACTGATATTTCCTTAAAAAAATTGGTCCGATTTCTTTTTGATCAGACTATGTATTAAGAATACTTTTCGAAAATCGTTTAGAGCATGCTATGTAAGATTAGCTTTAGAGAAAAAGATAAATATATAAATTAAAATATTGCTTATTGTATTTTTAATCTCACGTACATGAAATACGCCGATCATATGTGCTAACAAGTAAAAAATGTTTGAAGTCCTGTAATCTTCCTAATTACCATGTTACGAAAATACTACAAATGGGCATAAATATCACACGAAAAATTATCAAATACAACTTAGATTTTACTTCCAACCGTTATAAGTAAATTATTGTTAGTCAAAGGAATTGAAAGTAAAATATAAACATAATTACTTTAGGATGTCATATTACAATATTTTGCTGATTACTGTTTGTTTAAATGTTTGTTACTTAATATGTTTTCTTTGCATATATAAATAATAAATTAAACATTCTATTCGGAATTATAGATTTGTTAGTTCAGACAGTTCTTATTTCTTTATGAATTTTTTAAATGGTAGATTGTAATTTAATTATGTATAATTCGTTTACACTCATATTCCAATTGCTTGATAACGTATCAGGAAATATAATGGTTTCTTTATGTCCTTATTGTTTATTTTCAATCTACGTTTAAAGTTTTCATAGATGGACAGCATACAATAAATAGACCTAAACAATATTTTTTTTTACATAGACAAATGATATTATTTAATGCTGTACCAAGATTAGATACATTACGCTTTAATCATTTAAGATAAGATATGTTTCTTTAAACTAAGAAATTTTATAACTACATATATGCAGAATGTTATAAATCAAAATTCCATAAAAACAACCGATACATACCTACATATATTATACAGTATCGTCATAAGAAGAACAGTATATATACCGTGCCTTCCATTATTTTCTGATTGGCCTATGATGTTCATATACTGCCGGTGACATTGAAAAATATTAATTGATGACATTTATCATCTTAGAGTTAATTCATTAAAATTTGTATTTTAAAGTAGAATATTTATTATCCATGTTAGAATTACAGCAGAAAGTTTTTTTGAACTGGGGAAATTAAAAAACGACACGAATTTATCATTAATATTTTTCAATGTCACTAACTTTATATTAAAATCACAAGCTGCTTCAGGTAAAAATTTGATTGAGGTATATTACCCGTATTTAAAAAAAAAGATTCTTTTGTTTTTTAATTGTATTGGTAAAGCATACCTATAATTTCTATTAAGATACATTTGTAAAAAAATACATGAAAAGTTGTATTCGTTAATTTCTCATTTGTAGACGTGAAATATAGGTATATTTGGCATAGAGTAAGTTAAATAATATGAATACATGTATTAAGTATTTTCTAATTGAACGTTTTCAAAATAAATATTAATTTTTCATTTAAAATTAGACGAGTTTCAATTTTTGTTGTAATGAGTGCTCACTCTAGTATTCTACCAAAAAACACTATTGTTAATTAACGGGTTTTACATTTGAAAGAATTTATTCCTTAAAATTTAAATTGTTTCACTAGGCCATCATATTAGCTAAAACACCCACGATATTAGAAGCAATTTAATCCTTAACAAACATATGTACTTTAAATTATGAAATAAACCTGACATTTTAAGAAACTGTTGTAATATTTGAAATTTTATTAAACATACTAAATTTGCTTTTACGCAATTACCAAAATAGAATTATGAATATTAAAAAAAAATCAAACAAAAGAAGAAAATTATTTATAACAAATAAATACCTAATGCAAATGTATTATAAAAGGTACCAAATAATGTACTATGTGCTTATGAATTAATAGAAACTTTATAAAATATATTTATAAAATATAAAAAGACAACGTATGAAAAAATGGAAAGATGTAATTATATAGAATATAAATCCAAAATATTTTCCCAAAATTCCCTCTCATAAGGGAGAAAAAGAATAACAAAGATATTAAAAAAAGATTTGTCACGCCACTTTGCGATTATAAAAAGTATGAGAGACAATATCTTAAAGTTGACCGACAATTATAAAATTGTCCATCTCGCCCAGCTGTTATGTATGTAACATACGCTATAGCGTATGTGTGTATGAGGTATTTATTATTTATACACATTCGGAATATTTTGAATTGATACGCGTCACGTAATACAATTTTCGATGTTTTTTTTTTAATTTCGAGGTTCGCGTCGTAATTGAGTCACAATATTTTGGATTTATATTCTACATAATTACATCTTTCCATTTATCATATGTTGTATCTTTATTTCAAGAGCAGCTTTATACTATTTTTGAAAAATTAGCACCTTCAAAGAAACCTTTAAAACTATTTAATTCAGTAATATAATTTTTTTAAGAGATTTGTTAGAATAATAAATAAAATATAAAAAATAAATAATTAAAAAAATGTTGGACGGTAACTTCATAATTTTTTTGTTGATCTCCTGTATTAGTATTTACTGTTGGCATACTAATAATTCTGATAAATGTACCGAGATATCAAAAATTATATTGGTCAACGGTGGCCACGGAGTAAAAAAGTCTGTCTTAATTTATATCATCCTTTTGAGAAAATTCTTATAAATTCTGTCATGCTGACGTTCGGATTTGTCAATATGTTATTAATCTTAATGTCAATATGACACTTAACCTGAAAATTTTATCAGAATTTTCTCAAAAAGATGATATAAATTAAGACAGACGTTTTTCACTCCATAACCGCCGTTGACCAAGATAATTTTTGATATCTCGGTAATTATTATTATTAGAATAGGAAAGGGCATTTTTTCTATCTTCAGATACTTAATTTTTCGTGTATATTTATATTTAAGGACATTAATACGTAACTTTGAAAACAAAATTAAATCAATTTAAATTATTGATAAATACAAACTTATTAAAATATTAGGTAGAAATGCATATCAATGCCCAGTTCATCAGATTCATAGTCTAGTGACCTAACGCCTAAACGCGACCCTATTATACACTAGATTGCAATTCATTTATTTTATAAAATTTAAAATAAATTTGCAAGTTCAGTTTTTTGTTATTATAGGATAGGTCGTAAGTGAATAAAAAGTCCACAAACAAGATTCCTCACAGCAATTTTCAACAGTTAATTGAAAACTTACGGAGAATTGATTCATGGATAAGGTAAGTTAAAAATATATATATACATGAGAATTTGTATTAGTGAGCAATTAGTAAATGATGATTTCAACATAAAGTTGGTGACGTTAAAAATAATATTTTTTAAATTTTGACTGTTGTCTTTACAGTTGTATCTTATTTATTTACTGTCCATTTTTTAATGACTCAGTCTTAATAAATACTCTGCTTGAAAATACAAATTTTAACGAATTCACTCCAAGGTGACAACTATCAAAATTTGTCACAAACTTTATATATAAAATCAATTTTAATTGAAGGCACTGTATATAGTTTTAAGAATGTTATGTAAACATGAAATTTTTTAATGAAAAAAAAAAAACGACAAAATGATATTGCTAAATTATAAAATTCACCGACAATTCATCATAGATTTCTGGGCCCTGTCAAATACAAACATTGCATAAGAGAGTAGATATACAGTATTTATTTTATTTTTCTTGTATTTATTATTAATCTGGGAATTATATTTATGTGAACATAATATGTACATACCTATAAGTAACAAGGCCCCAGTTTTCCATTGCACCTGCACTAAAGTCTGCTATAGCTATCAAATCAATTTTTGGTAAAGGATATGCAATATTAAAATATTCTTTATAATAAGGCAAAACCTTTGTTGCCACTTCTAAGGCAAATAAACCCTGTTCTTTTTTACCACGTGGAGTATATACTCTCACTAACACACCATCTGCAGAACGATTTTCAACATAATCATATTCACCAACTACTGCAGCAACTAAATATGTAGACATTATTGGAGTCCTTTCAAATTCATAGGAAATTAAATCTTCCATATTTGTAGTTTTTTTAATTGGCATATTTGATAAAGCTTCCAACTTAGTGGGGACTATAAGGCTTATATCAAATGTAGCTTTCAATGCAGGTTCATCCCAACAAGGAAAACATCGTCTAGCATCTGTTGACTCAAACTGTGTTACTGCTGCATATCTATCTTCACCATTTTCATTTATATATTTACTACGATAAAGACCCTTCATTTTATCATTAATTTCTCCATCAAAAGTAATATCCAGATCGTATAATCCAATTTCAAGTTTTCTTTCAAATATAAATTCTGCAGTTTCATCCTCAGCTGATAAATTTACATTTATTGGTGTCAGTGAAGTATTTTTATTTTCTACTCTGCTTTTCTTAATAAGTAAATCTAAAGCATTAAGTACTATTTTATCAGTTGGTTGCACAACCTAGAAAATACAACATGACAAAACAAAAAATAAGTATAGAATAATGGAGTACTCATTTAAAAACCGGCATATGGTTAGACCTACCTCAATTTCAATTTTAACTTGGCCCTCGAAAGTGAATGATTTTAAATCTGGTTTGATCGACAGCGAATAATGCTTCGGCTTAATTGCATTCGGTAGGCGTTCAAATGGTTTACCTTCTGGCATCTTTACGTCTAAGTTTTGTACTACTGTATTCACTGTACTAAATCTGTTAATACTGCCAATCTTGTACTGAGTTCGCCGCCCTAGTGACACGGCTACCGAATAAACCAAGCGTAAGCGAGTTCTTTGTCGGATGCCGGGGGCGGGGCGATATAACGGGATCGAAGAATAACGATAACAGTTGCGTGCAGGGGAAAAGCTTTCTGAACCGTACTTTGCTGTCGTCAGAGGAGATCGTATTCTACTAGATACAGTTAATCCGTTTTTAAAATAACAAACCTTGAAAGACATAAGGAAATATTAGTTTTATACCAAGTCTACTTTCATTCACGTCCGACTACCTACACGTTGGATGGCACGTGATTCTTTTAAAGAGCTGCTTGTATTGTGAATTGGGTTGTCTAGGAATGTTACCTCAAATTGAAATTTACTTGAAGTATTTACCAAATACCTTTAGTTTACTAGTTACCAAGGATTTATATTAAATTATTAAAAAATATATATATTCTAAAAATAGCAGTATCCATTTTGGTAACAGAAAATAGAGACATTGATTCCTATTAGACATATAAACATAAACATATTTCCATTTCAAGACGTTTAAAAATTTACAAATGATTAATTTGAATATTTTCTGTCCACAAAAGCAATCGTAGTCTGTTTGTTGTAGAAAAAAAAACAATTTATTGACGGTTATAAAGAAAGTAGTAAAAATGAAGTTGCTTGTATGGATTTGAAAGAAAATACATATTCGTTTTAGTAACCTAACCCCCTTTTCATACTGGCTCTGGGTCTCACTTTGAATATAAAGTATTATATATTCATAACATGCCTTCAAAAACTTTCCTCATTAGAGACGGCCATCCTCATTCAAGATTATACGTTTGTGACAGATTACGTGCCCTGTCACCAACCATTATCAAAAAGCATAGCATAGCTGTCTCTAATGAGGAAAGTTTTTAAAGACACGTTATATGCCTTTATAGCTGCTTTCCATTTGAATTGTACGGTTCGGTACCGTACTCAAAAGTACGCGTACCTGATGCATATCGTTTACTGGCAAATGAAACATCGATTTAAAACTGTTTGGTTGTTAATTCTGAACTTGTGATTTTAGGTTAGTTTTGATTTGAGTAGATTTCTTTAAGAAGTTTGCTCCTTTATTAATGTGAAATGAAATTTTAATAATTACATTTTGCGTAAATGACTTTTGCTCATCTCATCACTTTAAATTTACGTAGTTGTTGGTTTAAAGTTATTATGATTCATTTTCGTATTATTTTCTTAAACACGTTTGAAAAAAGATTTAAATGTGAAACACGTGTACAATAACTTAAACCAACCAATGATATGCTACCATGCCAAGAGTCCCAAAAATATAAGCTAGTAGGTACGCCAAGGAAAGGGGAAGGCATTTTGTATAGTAAAACAACTTCCGGTTTCGGCAAATGGAACACAGTTGCATCAGAATGCATCAGTACGCGTGCTAACTGAACAGTACAGGTACCGTACTTTGGTGAAATGGAAAGCAGCTTATATTCAAACATAACGGTTGATAATGGTTGGTGACAATGCACGTAATCTGTCACAATAGTATAATTTTGCATGAAGTATACAACGTATGATTTCAGACAAGACGGCATTTTCTAGCAACCCATCTATGGTGTTATCTATATCATTTATCGATTAATATTCCAGCACCTAATTTCTGAACTTTGCTACGTCCATAATTAGGCAAATTAAATTTTTTTTTGGAAATAAATTGAATAAATTTTTGGAATCAAATAAAATATGTATTTGCACAAGGCCGTAGGATATGTTTTAGTTGTAGTCAGTAAACATAGAGATCACTAGTATGCATTTAAAAAAGTGCTCTACTAAACCGATAATAATATTTATTTTCGAAATTATTGCTTACATATATCTTTCAGCACTATAACTACTATAATATTGATAGATTAGATTTAGAAAAACACACGCCGACTTGCAATTTACTTGGAGGGTTTCTTCAACAACACGGGAAAATTTGGAACAGGTAGTCACCCAAATTTATAAATAGATGCATTTATAAAATGTCATGGACCCAGTGTTAGATATTAAAAATGATAATAGTAAAGATTATTTATATATACTAGATTTATTATAGTATATTATAGACCAAGCAGAGAAAGCTCTTATTATAGCCGAGCATACCTATAGTTCACTGCTTTCGCTGTCGTGCATTATATACTATTTTTTTTTCAAGCGTTTAATCAGAATATTTCTTTAAGATTTTGTAAATCATTTTTAGGTTAGACTCAAATGACAGATTAGACATTTAATTCTCTTTATTAATGAAAATGCTGGCGTTTGACTTTTTAGGTTAGTTGCGCAAATATCTGGCAGAATAAATTTACGATACATACCAGGGAGAATGCATAGATGCAGACACTCTTCCCATGTTATTTGTATATGTATTTTTCAGCTCCGCCGACTATAATATCGACAAAACTTCCGCCGGACAAAAATTACCTCTTTCAATATAAGGTTGTGAATAGTATAATACATATCGAAATTATTATACCCTTGAAAAAAAAATTAATCTATATTACGATAACGTAATATACACGTTTGACATTACTTTTTCCAAACAATTTTAAGTAAAAACAGTTAGGATTTAATATTTTAATTTTCGTAAATAGTATCAGTCAGTATTCATAGATGTCGCATAAAACAGAATATTTTTTTAAATTGTATGGCCGTTCCTCTTTAGGGACATTCTATGATTATAATCACCCATTTTAGATCAAGGACATAACTGTACTAATAAGTAATAACTGTAAAATAGGTTAATATCCACAACAAAACACCTGTTTCAAAATCTCACGCCAAACAAAATTTAGTGCAATATTGTTTTTCGGATAAAGATGACGGGCATATGTTGATTATTGTGATTATTTCGAATTTATTAGGTTATATATATATATATATATATATATATATATATATATATATATATATATATATATATACAGTACAAATCTCTTCCCTATAGTCACCTACAAACGTGTATTACGTATGTGTGCGTTCAAGAATCGAGGAGTGGGGACGCACGAAGCGATGCATAGTAATGTATACATGTGATACTTGCCATTAGTTACAGTTTACTTGCCAAGTTGGATGGTTTGCTCAACTTTTGCGAATAGTCCGTATTCACGATGGATATTTTTACCCTTGAACAAAAAAAATATGTCGTAAAACAGTATCATCTTGGTCGCAGCATAAGAGAAATTGCACGGGTATTTCAAATTAACTTTCAACGTACCATTGCGTTTGAAACGATAATTACGGGCGAAAATAATTGAATCTATCCTAAATATTCAACCGCAAACGATTTTAAATGTTCAGAGAAACTTTTATGACAGATTAGGACATTGCTTGTTTGCATTAGGAGACCGTTTTGAGCATACAATACATTAAATAGTTTACTTTTTATTTTTTTAATTCTAGTTTTATTTATTATGTATAGAATATAGAAGTTATTATGATTTACCGCTTTATTTATTGTTATTGTTATAGGTATATCTGACATTGTTTTAAACGTTAAAAATATTAAAATCTTCCAAAAAGTCTACACTTATTTGTGTTTATTATTACATAATACATAAAGTCCCTATTATTGACGGTAGTTCCACATTCATCGACGTTTGCGTACTGCTTACATCCAAACTGATCTACAGTACATACATACATACATACATACATGCTATGTGCGTCCCCACTCCTCGTTTCTTGAACGCACACATACGTAATACACGTTTGTAGGTGACTATAGGGAAGAGATTTGTACTGTATATATATATATATATATATATATATATATATATATATATATATATATATATATATCTAATCTTTTCTTAATGAACGAAGAGTTGCCATCTTTTATACATTTTAATTTCTTTAGATAAAGTCAGGGGAAAATGAATTGACCATTTGTTTCCGAATTATGCTTTGTTCTTAGTTATGACTTTCTAGCGTTTTTAATGTATTTTTTTTGTAAATGTAGTTTATATTACTTTGAATTAGAATTATTTTTGTATTTATTTTATTTCTGCTACTTTCGACTTTTTTTTTCATTTATTTTTATATACTTACTGGGTGAGTCGGGGGAAACGGAACAAAGTGTATTGTACACATGAAAATAATGTAAAAAAACTCAAATGTTATCCGATTTTTATTTGTTTTCAAGTTATAGCGTAATTAAAAATAAACAAAATTGCATACATTAACGTTTAATCCTAGCATTCTTAAAATAAATGTTCAAAAACACCGCTATTTAACTCTAAAACATTTTCTGCTTCGTCTACGAAGGGCGTCTGTTGCTCCCCTGATTGAATTACGAGTATGTCTGTTTAAGATTATCTGCAGCGTTTCTAATACATTGAATTAGTGCATCCCGAGTGTTCACTTTTACTTTGTACACATCATCTTTATACTAGCTCTGTAGTGCTCCACCGTTTATGAGAAATAACAATACACTTATACCAAAAAAGTTTAAGTACGTTAAGCACGTATTACGCATTTGCTGCGCAGTTTCAAAATTGTATTTTTGAGATGGGTAAAAGATGTAGACGAAAGGGGCAGTGAAAACTCAAAATTTGTCGGAGGTACACGTACAGTTTGTACATAAGGTAATATTGAAGGAACCAAAGTAGCCGTTGAACGGAGTCCAACATGTTCTGCAATTTGGCATTCAATTGCACTGCGAATTTCAGAGCGAAGTATGCGACGAATTCTAAAGCTGGATTTGAAATTTCATCCATATAAGGTACAGATTGTACAGAGGCCGAACCCTGTTGATAAAGTTAACCGCCTCAATTTCTGCAGGCAATTTCTTGAAATATTGAACAACAATGTAGCAGCAATGAAACAGGCGATTCTTTAAGCTTCACTTCACTAGCCTAACTGATGAAGCCTGGCAGTAAATGACAGAAACACGTGTCTTAGGGCAGAAGTAAATGTTGGAAAATACGAGGTGTATGTCCATGTGTACAGTTACAGACGTATATATTTCCATGTCTGTTTCATTTGTAACAAATGCGTATGTATTGATATACTCAAACTTTTTTGGTATATTTGCTGCCATTTGGCATCGTGTTAATGAACTTACACCTATATACGTATTTTTTTCTCTTCTGTACAGGCATAATCGGTCAAGGGAAACTGCCACTTTCAGCATAGTCTCTTTTGTCTGTCAGATGTCCCTAGATTAAATGGTGCCACCTGATAAGACAAAATTTGCTATACCTTGTGGGGCGATTCTTTAAGCTTTACTTCACCAGCCTAACTGATGAAATCTGACTGTAAATGACAGAAACACGTGTCTTAGGCAGAAGTAAATGTTGGAAAATACGAGGTGTTTGTCCATCTGTACAGTTTCAGACGTGTATATTTGCATGCCTGTTTCATTTGTAACAATACACTTGCCTATCTTTTACATTATTTTATTTCACTTATTCATTACACTAATTTATTACACTATTGTTAAAAATACTAATATATATATATACCGTGTGCCCAACGTCGTGCGATCGATGGATATATAAGTAATGACTGGCCAACTGCAAGTATATTGGCCTTGCTTGAACACAATGACCGACTGATAGGAATATTCAATGTGTTAGAGAGAGATTATTTTATTCGTTCTTAGATCGTATGTAGAATGTGTTGGATAAAGAAAGGGAACGCCCGTACAGTTAGACAGTAGAACCCGATTGAATATACTCTCTCAACCCTAACCACATAAACTCGCTATTCGTCTTCGTCTTACTACATTGTGGTAGATCAATCACTCCCCGGCGTTCGTACGGTATATATATATATATATATATATATATATATATATATATTAAAATAACGATATTCTAAAATACTTGTCTTTCTTCTGTGAGATGTTTGTCTGTCTGCGGGGTTCTTAAATAAAACTAACGGTAACTTAGAAACACACTATATTAATAATAAAAACATATAACAATTTAAAACTAATTACTAACAATAAGCACATTTATGTATTTATATTTATGTAAGTTCACTCAGCGATGATCCCTTCCTCGACGGCTTATATATCGGCCGTCCAACATCTCTCGAGTTTTCTATATCTATCGCGAAGGTGCGAGAGGTGTGATACGTGACGTATCGTTGGATGACTCATCACAATATTTAAATTCTATATCGACATTGGTTTTTTTGAATTAGAGTTAGAATTTTCTTGTGAACTGATTTATTTAGTTTAACGTATCGACTTAGAAGTATTATGTTCAGACTTCGACTAAATTCAAAAGTGTGTCCCTTTGTATCGTACGTATGATAAGAAAGAGTAGGTATACCATATACACCATGTTTATGTATTTTTCAAGTGCAAAGTTATGTCTACGCAATAATTTAAAGTCGTGAGATTATGTATTGAAAGGAAAAACTAACAAATATGTTGAATGGAAAATGTATGTTTTTTATGTGTTCTAATTTATGACAACACTTTAGTAGGTGCCGCCTGTACGATGTAGTATGTGTAAATATTAATTATAATGCATGACTAATCTCTAATACAATTCTAATTCTAAGTAAATATAATTTATAACAATATATGTAAGAATAGGAGTAATTGTACATTACAGCTCCATAAACAATAACCTAGTGCTGTGAGGTCTGGAGATTTTGAGGGCAAACTAATAGGATTAATCCAATGCCCTGGATACCTTTCATCCAAATGTTACTTGACCTGACGAGCGAAATGAGCAGGAGCTCCATTGCGCTGGTAGTACATTTACATTCTGATGTTTGAAGGAACATCTTCTAGAAGTCCGCGTAAATAATTTTGTACAAAATTTAAGTAGTTATTTCCTGTGAGGCGATTCGCAAAAAAATGGCCAATTAAATAACCATCGACTATGCCACACCACACGTTTACCGAAAACTTATGTTGGAAATTACTTTCAACTGTTGCGTGGGGATTTTCGTGTGACCATACATGATAGTTGTGAGTATTGTTAATGCCGTCCCGGGTGAATGCTTCATTTGTAAAAAGTATGCGCGATATAGCACGAGAATTATTATTCATCCACTGACAAAATTCTATACGTTTAGGATAATCTTCCTGTTGTAGGTGCTGTATTCTCTGCACATGATATGGAGACATAAGCCTTGCTCGTGGAGTGTGTTTATGACTCTTGTTTGTGGAATGCCCAATTAAATACTAATTTACTGAGCTGATTGTTGCATCTTCTGCTATCTTCTGCTACTTGATCCAGAATATTTTCTGTCTCTTCTAAATGTTGTCGAATACAGTGGCCGCTGGTACTAAAGGGCACGTGCTCACAAACCACCAAGATAAACACAGAAAGAAATTCGCATGTAATTCAGTGCATTATTGTATGTTATTAGTTTTACGTATTTTTATAACGATGGTATCAAAGTTTCGTTCTAAGCACGATTTCAGATGTACCTCTTCCGAATATGGCCGGTTCCGCTTATCTTCACCATATGCTTTTATACGTCGTTTTGGGGGCACAAACTCGCCCGAGTCCACTTAACGTCTTGCGTTTATTGTTATTACATTGTTTTCGTAGCGTACTGTTAGTATTTATTATTAATGATGGAAGTTAATAGTGTGCAAAATCTTTTAAAAAACCCGCTATCATTTGAGGAAAAATTAAGAAGAAAGGAAGGCCTATTCCTTCAATAAAAATATATATGAAAAATATGAGTGGATTTGCGAATGTTCACTAACAAATAAACTATTTTGTTTTATCTGCTTAATTTTTAAGAAAGAGGTTAGTGTGTGGATTAAACAAGGGTTGAATAATTTAAAGCATATCGCAGACAGGGCAAAGAAACACGAAAATTCCGTTTCTCACATATGCATTAGACTGGTCGCAAAAATTTTTTTTCTTTAATTGATTTATATGCACTGTCTAAAATATGAGGTTTGTTGTCGCAAATGCGGACTTCATTTTTTAGCTCGATTCGATGGTGCCTTCTGGTGCCTAGTGGGGCCCAAAGTATCCGATATTATGAAAAACACACATTTAGTCCTATTTTTATTGGTTTTTATAACTATTCGAAAGAAAAATATAATTCGTTGGATAAAAAACTACATATTTTTATTCAATTTAAAGGTAAGAACTAGATTATTAATTTACAGTGGTATTTTTTGTATTAATTCATGAGAGCGAATTTGTTGTGAGATGGATATAATTGGCGATACTGCTCCACAACTTGAAGTAGGAACTGCTTATCTTCCTCATCGTAGGTCAAAGATCGATGATTGAAGTCCGTTATAAGTTTAATTGCTCTCTCTGCTGCATCGTTCACGACGTGCAAATGGTGACAGACTCGTTTGCCAGCACAGTAATCGTCTCTTTGCTGCCATTCAGAGGGATCTAATTGTAAAAATGATACATCTATAGACAGTCGAGTAAAAAATCTCTTTGTCCGTGAAGTTACGAAATGCGATATATCTTTTGCACTGTAAGACAAAATTTCTTCCATTGTTACCACATTTCTTTTCGAGACTTCTGCATCATTTTCGTCTTCGTCTTCATTATTGATGTCAAGTTTTTGGACCATTTTCTTTTTTACTACCAACGGGGCACTTTCATCAAAAAACGAAAGGCCAACTGCTTCTTCTGCTAAATACCACAAATGTTTCCTTAGTTTTTGCAACAATGTAGTGGAAACTTCTTTGTCGAAATAAGTAACTACGTTTTGTATAAAATCAAGGTCTTGTTTCGGCGCTTCAATAGCATTCACACATCGGAACCAGTAAGGAACATAAATAATTACTAGGAATAAACAAATACTGCGAAGACTATTCAATTCCGCTGCTGTCAATTTGAATTGCTTGCCAAACAAAAAAAATTTCAAGCAATAAATACACTTTGACATAAATCGTGCATGGGATGTTGCACCAGGTAAACGAAATTGATTAAAATCTGGTACATGCTCTCCAATAAAGTGAAGTGTTAACTGAAGCAACTCTTCATAGTCCACACGCACGTAATGACATTTTAATGCATTCAGGCAAAAATTCTTTACGTATTCCATCTGCGATGCTGTTAAATTCCGCAGAACTTCTTCGTCCAAAGTCCCTTTTGTGAAGTTGCTAGCTGCAATGTTTTTCCAATACTTTGCAAATCGGTTGAAGAGAAGAACTTCTGGTCCGGATGTTTTTCCAAAATTCAGTTCAAACACACTTACTAATAATTCGCTAATATGGTGGCGACATGGAAGAAAAAGTAGTTTGCGTTCCAACTTTTTTTCAAGTAAATATGCAGCGCCGTTATTAATCCCAGTATTAGTGGCTGTGGTGTCAAAAGATACAATTTCTACCAATCTATCAAGTGCCGAGTGTCGCAAAAAATTTAAGGTGGCGTCAGCTATATTTTCCCCGGAAGAATTTTATATTTTTGGTATACCTAGGAATTTTTCCATATTTTCACTGGTCACAACGAGATAAAGTCGATCTTGTTTTTTTATTCCCTTTATGTCTGGAAGGAGTTTGCCGTCCCAGTGCAAAACAAATACCTGGGGAATCTGTATTGTAATAAATGAAATGCATTACTATAATTCTAAAATTTAATATTAAATCAACTACCTACATTGAATTCATCGATAATCCGCTTAGCTTGTCTTCTACGGTATTCTCTTCGCATAGAATGGATTGTGGTTCGATTTAATACCAGATCTTCTAAATTTATTGCTGTAGAAGCAGTGGAAGCGTCTTTCAATTTATTTAGAATGGCAGCAGCAGTTGAAGTAACAATATGCATGGCATGTCTTGTAGAAAGCTTGCATTTGTCCATGCTTGCTAACATTCTGTCATCAATAAAGTGAATAGTACCGCGAGATTGAGTCTGTGTTTTTTTCATATTTTCGAAGACATTCTCAGTATCCGATACGTTTTGGGAGTCCATTGCATGACCTAGTTCAACATCTTCGGCTTCTGTGTCATCTGCAATATCCGTGCCTAATTTAGCTGAAATTATTTGCCGACGATTTTTTACAGAAACAGTATAAATCTAATAAATAGTAAAATAAATACCTTGATTTTTATACTTTGCAACACGATTGTTTTCTTCTTCCAATCGCTTCTCTTTACGTTTTTCTTTTTTCTGGAGAATTCTATCTACACCATGCATAATTCCTGGGCGACCTCTCTTTCTTTGGAGCACTAAAAAATCTTTGTCTTCTTTTATTTTCGTTTTTTCCAAAGCATCTGGAGTTGCGATATCAAAAATGAAATTTTCTATTTCATCACAAAAATCTTCTTCTTGTTTTCGATATTTTTCGTATGGGGTTCTACAGTTCTTTTGTATTTGTCTCCATTTTTCGTATATTTTTTTCAATTTCCGCATACAACTTGTCTCATGCATCGTTGGAATGTGTGCCCTGTTCCAAAATTCCATTGCAACGCCAATAGCATATTTCATACTACTTAACAATGTCTTATGTTCAACCCGCATTTTGTAAAAAAATAATTGAAGTACTTGCTTAATAGAAGAGAAGAACATTTCCACATGCACATTATATTCACTGTTACGCGTATCAATTTCATTCAATTATTGAACGAGCGGCAGAGTGCAATAAAAATGTAAAAATTTTCTTTGCAAATTTGCAGTCATTTTCAAGTTTTTTTCTCGATCGCCAAAACGAACGGTAATTCTTGATGAAATAGTCTAACGTAGATTACCACGCGCTGCTCCTACACGCTGTATTTTCAAAAGTCGAACTGTGAATACATTATTTAAATACCAGGATTCTTTCAAAGAATGTTAAGACAAAATTATTGACGAAGATGGGATACTGGTTGAAAATATTTCATTTCATCATGGCACATGTTGAAATATTATTTAATCAGACTCGAATGCGTGGAATTGACAGTGCTCAACTGCAAAAGGCAATTGAACAATTCCAACAGCAAATTATTCACATTAGAATTTTAAGAAATTCTACTGACAATGACAATCAAGAACGCAATAATGAAGAACCTGCAAGGAAAAGACAAAAAACGACAGCTGGAGATAACAAAGCTGTTATTGCAAAGGAAGTATGTGACACTATTTTATTTTAAGCCAAATTAGCGACCGATTTGATTTTAGGGATCACTTATGTGTCCAGAAAAATTATTTGATTCTCAAAATTTTAAAACTTGTCATTCATTTCCATAAAAAAATTTTGATGAAACTGAAATCTTATCCTATGTTGGACAGTGTAAAATTGAAAAGTGAACTTTCAGTAATTTATGAGCGCGATGACATGTGTGACATAGGTGGTGTTTTGCCACTTTTAGTGTTCATAACAGACAATAAATTAAAAAAGGTTTTGACAGAAACATACAAACTATTGGATATTATTTGTACAACGCCCATGTCGACAGTAGAATGTAAACGATGTTTTTCTATCCTCAAACGCATTAAAACTTTTCTGAGAAGCACAATGTCAGAAAATCGCCTGAACGCTTTGGCGGCCCTATTAATAGAAAAGAAGTTCATCCCGTCTATCCTGGATTTTGACATCAAAGTCATAGACGTCTTTTCCAGTATGAAAAATAGGAGAATGGATTTTATGTACGAAAAATAGCTAAGTTTTTTTTGTGCCCACCCTCTTTTATAACTCAGGAGCTGCCACTTGTCGAATAGCTCATTCAGATGTTATTTTAACACAAGCTTTTCGGTCTCACAGTTTGTTGAAGACTGATAAATACATTGTGGTTAGGATGTCTTTGATGTGGATACCGTTGATGATGTTCTTCAACAGAAGCTCCAGCATTCCCATTACAAAAACCATAAAGAAACACCATATTTGCATATTCTAAATTTGAATAAGTGTGTTTCTAATACTTTAATTGTACAAACTCAAAAATAAACGTCAAATTACTGTCACGATACACCGACATATTATCAGAACAACAAAGTTATCAAATGTTTTTGAGCCTCTAACATGGCATACTTTAATTTAATTTTGAATTACGCTATAACTTGAAAACAAATAAAAATCGGATAACAGCATTTGAGTTTTTTTTACATTATTTTCACGCCTACAATACACTCCTGGAGTTTGATCTGTTCCCGAACTTAACCAGTATAGAAAATACCATATTAGAAGTAATGTCAAGAGAAAAGAAGTATTATGAACATACTATTTTTTTTTAGTTGATAGTATTAAATAGTTAAACATTGTCAAAAATTTCAATTGACTTTAAGTGACTAGTAGCCTCTATTTTCCTAGTTGTCAATGATTATAGAAAGTTTGTCTTTATTAACAAACTGAAAAATAAAACAAAGATTGATATCCACAATCCAAAACGAGTGAAATACAAATGACATGAGTTGTTATTTTTCCGCACATTCCAGAGTATCTCTACTCAGTACAAGTTAATATGTACAAACGTTTTCAATATATATCGCCTTTTGTAAAGAAGGCGTGATAAGCGCCTACACATCAACGGTTTATCGCAAACTTTGTACATAATTTTAGCACCATTATTATATAAATCGGGAAATTTTCCGATAAACTTTTTCACCGTGTCAAGCATGGGTTGTCTTTTACGTTTTCTTTCGTTTGACACAGTGATATCTGATATGTGTTTATAAATATCACAGGTTCAACCGTCTCGCGTCGAGATCTACGCTTAATTAAAATGTAAACATAAAAATGAACCTGCTTATCTTCAAATCGCAATCTTTCTTTTGAAACTGAATGCGTCTCGTAAAAAAAAACAAAACTTTTCGTAAACATCTCTTACGATAAGTTTCTTTGTTAATACTTAAAATTAATTAAAAATTTTTATGTTTTTGTTAAAATATAAAAATATTTATTAAATGTAACCTCTACCCATGTCGGCACACTTTTTTAGTCTGCATCTAAATTCCATGTATATGTTTCTTAACATTCCAATTTCTATTTCGCTAACTATAATCAATATTTTTTCTTTTAAAATGTGTAAATTTATACCAAAGTTATTTTCATACACTTTTTGTTTTACATATTCTCAAAAGTAATAGTCTGTAGGTGTTATGTCGAGTGAGTGACCTAAACAATGTATCGGTTCAAACATCCAATTCATCTTCTGGGAAAATCATGATCCAGCCAATCTTGAATTAAATTTGTAGCAATGGCGTGTATACCATGGAAGCTACGAAAGTAAGCTTCTCCTACATGAACTAAGTAAAATACTATTAGTGTATAATTAGAAAAGTTTAATATTAAACTTTAATATAATAACAAAATACGTACTAGCCTTGCAGGCCTTTGGAGTAATAACATGGTAGGCTTGCTACAATTTGAGCCGTTCGGTACACTAGGATGGTAACGTGGCTAGCGCTACGGACCGACCGTTATTACCCCAGAGTTTTACCTCCAGGTACTCATTTTTTTTTATATTAAATTATTACCTAATATTACTAATTAAAGCGCACCCACGACGATTTCAAATGCTGACGTTAGCGAAGGACGATGAACCGTGCGCGAATGAACAACCTGATACTAGCGCGTACGGCTTAATAGGTAATTTCTTAAGCATCGCATATGAATGAGCGTGTCTAGGAATATTATCAAATAAAATAAATACCCTTTTATTGTGGAATTATGCATATGAAATTAGTTAGTTATTAATATATAATATTTATAGACAATACAAATACGTGTTAACGCAAAAATCTTTCGTTTTTATGGATTATTTCGTTTGAAAATCAAATTAAAATAGTTATTGTGTAAGCTGTTTTCGCGTAGAGTAGATTATATTATACCTAAGCATATAGATCGGACGTTCGGAAGTTTCGGAACCAAATTCGTGCGGAAATGTGTCTGATTGTGAATGTGTTGTATGCACTATAGTGCACGAAAAAAAACTAATTATTGCTAAAGGTAGGACAACTCAAACTTTGACTAAATTAACAAAACAAACTAAATTGTATGTAAGACATTTTCAAAAAGAAAATTATAAAGTGCAAATGGTTGACTGGCAGTGACAATAAGTCTCTTTTGTTTTGCCTATTTTCAAGCGAGAAAAATGTGTGTAATAAAAATGGGTTGGTGTTCTAAATCATTTACGCAAATTAATAAAAGGGCATGGGTTTAGTCAACCACACTTACATGCGATAATTAACAAAAAAAACTTTTGGGAAAATCAGAATTGAACACACATGTGTTATAGTTATATTTCTATATAACTCTTTCCACAACTACTTTCTTTTCTCTCTCTATCACTACTAATAATTTTACACGATGGTTTTAATTTAACATCTATATTTAAGTAAATATATTATACAACAACTTTCTTACAAAACTGTCAACAACTATATCTAACATCAACTACTCTATATCCCTAGACCTATTATTCATATGGACTAACTGTTGGCAATTCTCCTAACATTCGGCCATCCTGGAATCGATCTCGTCCTCGAGATGGTAATCCTTCAAGTAGGTTGGCATTCTTTTTCTTCGGCTAGATTTCTCTTGGATACCTTCGGTATATTGTTGACTTCTTTTTCCATCTTCAACTTTGTGAACTTCTTCTTCTTCAGTTATCTTCTCGTCTTCGCTCTCTTCTGGAAATTGGTGGGGCTCGTCTTGTATCTCTTCGTCTTTAGTAGTATTCTTCCACAACCTTAATTGACTAACATGGGCAGTACTAGCATATATTCGGTTACTATCTTTGTGTCTCAAGTCCGTCACTCGATAGGTGTCGCCTGGTAATATCTGGGTAACAACCAACGGTCCTCGATACTTCGGCTGCAGTTTTGTTGACTCACCAGTGGCTTTTGGAATAGTTTTCATGTACACTATGTCACCCATATTGTAATGCATATTTGTATACCTCTTCTTATCATATGTTTCTTTGTATTTCTTCTGTTCTTCCTTAATTTTACCTGAAGCCACTTCTCGTAATTCACTTGGTGGTACGTAACTTTCAGCTTCTAATGTCAAATGTCTTAAAAGGCCGTCCTCGAACCTTGGAATGTATCCATACAATAACTCGAAAGGACTCTTCCCTGTGGTCTTATTTACTGATGTATTCAGGTCTCTTTGCACATGTTTAATTTTCTTGTCCCAATCCTTGTATTCTGGATCTTTGATTGTTGTTTGTATTAATGGAATAATACTACGGTGCACTCTCTCTACTTGGCCGTTTGCTTGAGCATGTCGTGGTGAATTCAAAATATGTCTAATACCTTGTCGGTCACAGAAAGTTGCGAATAACTGTGATGTAAAACACGGCCCTCTGTCACTAATGATTCTCTCTGGTGCGCCCAAATCATTTACAAACTCTTCCAATTTCTTCACTACTGCATTCGCGTCGGTGGTTCTTACTGGCTCCAATTTTACAAACTTAGTTAAATTATCTACCATAACCAAAATATGTTTATTCCCTTTTGTACTAGTGACGAAAGGTCCCAAATGGTCCAAATGGAGCGTAGCAAAAGGTCTATGTCCTGGAGGAATTGGATGTAATTCGCCATGTCCTTTTCCGTAATTCCCCTTGTTTAGAATACACGGTAAGCACATTCTTATATGGTTCTTAACGTAAGCAGTCATTTTCGGAAAATGATAAAATGAACTCATCTTTCTTACAGTTTTCTCGACTCCAAAGTGTCCTTGCAAATCATGATATTTAATTGTCAAACTCTTTCTCATGGCATTCGGTACGGCATAAAGTGTTTTATCTTCTTTTATTTTATATAATATTCCTTGCTTTAGTATATAATCCCTAACTTCTGATTGTTCGGATGCTGTCAGTCCGGGTTTCTTTTTGTATTTGTACTCTTGCCTGCATTTGTTTCCAACAATCTGCTATACTACTTTTGTAGCAAAAAGTTTTCTGAAAGACATTCTTAAAATCAGCCCAACATTTTATTTCGCTGTATCTTCCATCATACCAATGCTTCGCAGCACCTACTAATTTCATGCGTGCTGTCTGCAGTATAAAAGTATCTGGCCAAGAATGTAGATTTGCTGTATTTTGTATATTGTCTAACCATAAACTTGCTTCACTGGGTCCTTTTTCTCCTGTAAATACCTCAATGCTTTTTGATAAATCAGGCATTACATTAAAATTTTTGAAACTATTTGAAGACATACTCTGTTGCTGTATCATCTGTAACATACCTGCATTCTGTTGTAATAATAACTGCATTGTTGTTAAAATATCATTCGCATTTGTTGATGTATCACTGTGGGTACCTGTATTTCTTCCAATCTGTGGATTCACCTGTGCATTATTTCCGTCAACATTCACACTATTACTTCCGCTTGAGTCTATCCCTTGATTCTGTTTTTCTAGTACATTCTGAAATTCATCGAATTCTCGTTCAGTCATATTGGGTATTGTCCTTCGCTTTCTGTTCCTTTCACAGATTTAATTTTTAATCCCACTTTCTGAAGTGTTATAGTTATATTTCTATATAACTCTTTCTCACAACTACTTTCTTTTCTCTCTCTATCACTACTAATAATTTTACACGATGGTTTTAATTTAACATCTATATTTAAGTAAATATATTATACAACAACTTTCTTACAAAACTGTCAACAACTATATCTAGAGTAAAATCGCTTTGGGAAGACACCAATCTGCGCGAGCGAATCGCGCAACCTGAGTATTAACGCCCTCAAAAACATAGGTCGGGCTGGGTCTAAATTAGCGCGCAATTTAAAATTCGAATTTTACGTAAAACGTTTTGTATTTTTATTTCGTGTGCAGCGGAAACAACATATTTCATTTATTATGTTCGCTTGCCATGAAACATAATTTCATAAACACATTCTATTGTCTGAATGAATAATAAAGCGTTATTATTTTATTTATTTTCAAGTGGGATTTTTAACAGATATACAACCAAAAATTTCTGGTTCAATTATTTATTTTCATTATAATTTAAACATTTACATATATCACAGTTTTTCTTCTTTTACCAAGATTTTATTCATTATATTTGTAAATTTATGAATATTCATTCGGAGTAAAAATAATTTCTTGTTTACACGTCGTCTTTTATTACTACATAATTATACATAAATACCCTTAGTTACTAATGACATAAATACAAAGACACATATAAATAAGTTATATTTCAACAATTATTCATCAACCTAATCAGAAAAATAATCAAAAATATCGTCTTCAGAATCACTATCCAAATATTTTGAATTTCTTGCTATCGTTTATCATTGCTTGCAATATACGACAAAAACTACATTATGACAGTTTAAAGAGTAAAACATAATTTACCATTCATATTTCTCTTTTTGATAAAATTGTACACGTTATGAATTATTTCCCGTGATTGTTCTGCTATTATTTGTCTTTTTTTCACTGGTATTTCAATATCTGCTGGATCACGACATCCAGATGTGGACGGTAAACTAGACATAATAACCTATAACAAATAAAGTACATGTTTCAACAAATCCTATTAAAAATTCATGAAAAATAATGTAATACCTACAGATATAAAGGCCTTCTATTCCAAATAGTTGTGAAAACAACTGATTTTGTAATAAAATAAAATCAAACAACTGATTTTGTAATAAAATAAACTCAAACAACTGATTTTGTAATAAAATTAACTCAAAGAACACGATCGACACCTTACGGACGCTAGAAGACAACTGGAGAATATTACAGTCAATGTTATTCGGCCTGTCTATACATGCAAGAACTATGTCTTTCTCTCTCGTTTGGGGTACACTTTTCTTTATAAGTTCCAAATTGGTTTCTGCGTCAGTGTCTTCCCAAATTGACACTACTCTAACATCAACTACTCTATATCCCTAGACCTATTATTCATATGGACTAACTGTTGGCAATTCTCCTAACACATGAGTTAAGAACCGATGTAGAAAAACAAAATCAAGAAATACGAAAACACGTGAAATACTTAAGAGGTTGTTGATAGATGTGGTTTGTTTCCTGGGAGAACATCATCTTGCATTTCGCAGTAATAGTGAAATTCAGAAAAAAAAGTCGAAATACGTAGATTTAGTAAATTATTGGCAAAGTATGACGAAAGTTTACAAATCTCATTTGGATAATTCTACAAGGTTTAAAGGAATTTCTAATTTAATACAAAATGATCTTATTCTATGTATAGAAAAATAAAATTTGAAGTAGAAGCCGCACGCAAAGAATAGCTTCTGCTTTATATTGTATTGTTCCGACTATACTGAATGATTATAATTGCGTTGCAAAATTAGTAGCATAAAGTTATTATGGAGCAGCAGTAATGGCAAGTGAATTAGAGAAGTTACAGGTTAAAGTAAAAGAAACGTATCCAACCGCAATTTTTGTTTATTGTATGGCACATCGCCTAAACACCCTCTCAATAAAGAAATGTAAGATTTTTTTTTCAAACTTTGAGCGGTTTGGCAGCATTTTTTCCAAATCTTAAAAAAACAGTGCTTTAGATCTGGAAGTTCTTAAAAGATTACCAAAAGTAGCCCCTACTCGAGTACAAACTGTATTTAAATATCGACAACCACTTATTATTTTTCTTCAAAATATTATGGATAATCAGGTTGAATGGGATAATGAGACTCAAGTTTGCTCTAGAGGATATTTTAATATGTTAGAAACTGAAACTAATTTTAATCATTTGCTACTTATTTTTTTCGAGATATTTCCATTTTGTGACAACTTATTTGCTGTTTTACAAAATACAACTAGCGACATTAATTTTTGTATAAAAAAATTCAGCAATTCAAATCCATCGTTTTTTCTAAAAGAGAACAATTGAGAAATAAATTTGAGCGTTTAAATACTCAACCACAAAGAAACAGAATACGCACCGATATTGTCAAAAACACAGAACAGATGAAAAATCACGATTCCGTAAGTTGTTATTTGAAATAATTGACAATATTTCCGCTCACATAGACACCAGATGTAAGAACTTTCAAACCCTTAAATTTCTAGAATTAGTCAATTTTTGGGATAAACCCACAAAATTATCAACAATATTTTAACTTTCCTGCATTCGGTTCTCAACTCGCAGTGATTTACAATACCTCAGAAGTGCTATACTCTATTTTTAAAGTAGAGAGACGAATTTCTGAACAGACCACTTTGACAGTGAAATCTCATTGGTTGAAAGCAAGGCCAAATTGCTTTCAACCAATGAGATTTCACTGTCAAAGTGGTCTGTTCAGATATTCGTCTCTCTACTTTAAAAATAGAGTATAGTAACTTATAGAAATCTCTTAAAGACTGCGGACTAGATCGTGCTTGCACTGAAATTCTTAAACTATGTGAATTAACACTCACTATCTCCGCCACAAGTGCGTCTACAGAACGTTCCTTTTCTGCACTTAAACGAATAAAAAATGTTAGGAATTCTACAGGGCAAGAAAGACTTTCTGCTTTGGAATTAATATCATTTAAATTAGTGCCCAGAATATTCTCGGCAAAAATGTTTTTATAACTACGTCATAGATGAGTTTGCAAAAAGATAAAGTAAAAGAGGTATTTCATTTTAAGTAAGGTATGATTCTATTGTAGTTTGTAACAAATTTTATCTTTTTTGCGTCTTCACCAACAACGAATATTTTGCTTAAGCGTTATTTTACTCTTTAGCTTTCCATTTTGTGAGGTTCTGAGGTTCACCACCGACATATAGAATATATGATAAATGTCTAAATAAATTTACATCCGCTAGTAATTATAAAACAAATTTTTTTGACAATTCCAAATAGATTAACTACAATTGTAATTGTAACTCAAATTTTCTTTGAAAAAATTAGGGCTAATAATTTTGTCTACCAAATATCCACAACACACATTTATTTTCTTAAATCCTTGGCTTTTTGTATTAATTTATATTTTTTTCTGACCAGTGATCTGCAATTTTGAGATGATTTATAGTAATTCCAAAAGCAAAATTTTATGACAGAAAAGTCTATTGTTTATTTCCTCTAACCCATAAGCAAAATTCTAATTTTCACGGTTCAAAGTAGGAAGAAATTTAGGTTTGTAGTAACGTATCTTATTCTCGTCATATATTTTTTTATTTTTTGCCGACACCAAATTTACGCAAATTTGGGTTTTCATGTACTACTTCTCATAGCCAACAATACACATCATGCTCATTGTATTGTTTTATTGTATCTATCTTTCTAACTACAGAACCAGTTTTGTCAAAATTAAACTATATTTTTAATGTATTAATCGCAACATGAAGCCAAAATATTTACCATTGCCATTTGGTATATAATTTCTATAACATTTTATTACTAAATAGTAATCTAATATAGCTAAATAACGAGCGATCAAGATAATTTGTAATCGAGTCATTCATGAATTCAAGTCCGTGTGTCTTTTCCGATTGTAACCGTTGTATAGTTATAACTTATAACTAGAGTTCGGATTTTATGTAAAAAACATATTTTTTGTTATTAGGAATATCACTCCAATATTGTGGACATATCCATTCTACACTGAAATAATGCGATAAACGTTATAAAAAAATTACATATTTTGCATATTATTAAGCTTTAGTTTATATTTTTAGTTTGTGTGCACAAAGTGAATATTTTTTACATTTTCAACATAAAATCGCATATTTTTTATCTATGCGTTAGTTTATAATATAATTAATCAGATGAGAAGTGAAATCATATAAAAAACATTGTATTAGAAAAATCTAATTCAATCAGAAAAATATGACTCATCAATTATAAAATACAAAAGTTTCTTCGAAAAACGCGAAATTCTAGGTCAATTGACGTATATTTAAAGCCCATTATAGTTTTTTAAGTGGATTAATTAAAAAATTAGAGACTGACCAAAATCTTTATTCCAGTCAATTTCTATTGTAGAATATTGTGAAAATTTATTGAAAAATGTTGCAGGTCGAACTGGTAAAGTTATACTATCTAGTATAAATTTTATAGTGTTACAACAAAGAATAATGGTTTTCAAAAGTTAACAGAAATATCCAAGATTTTATCATTATCATTAAGTTCGACTGTTAAAGATAATAATTTACATTTAGACACCGAACATCTGGCGTCATTAAAATATGCACCTATCACTTCAGTTGAAGTCGAAAGAACGTTTTCAACATATGAAAATATTTAAGTGAGATGACAAAATTTAAGTGTCGAAAATCTAGAAAAGCACTTAATTATTAATTGGTACAATAATAAGTTAAGTAGATCTCATTGCAAAAGTGAATAGTTATTAATAACTATACATATAATTCTATGGATGTTACTTAATAACATAATAATTATTATTACATCAAAAATATATAAAAAATAAAGTGCATAAAAATGTATAAATGCTAAAAATGAAGCATATATTTGACATATTTTTACGAAGAACGTGTCATATTTATGCGGATATTTAAAGCATTTCTTGTGCATAAAAATCCGAACTTTAGTTATAACGAGCGATCAAGATTTGTAATCAAGTCATTCAGGAATCCGAAATTGTATATCGTTACTTGAACTGCATTTACATTACGAACGTCAAATAAAGTGTCAGTCGAATAACAATACTTTACGTTTGTAATGTATGTAGTAACGACATATAGTTGCGGATTCATGAATGACTCGATTACAAATTTGTCTTGATCGCTCGTTATTAATTGCTAGTAAGCAGTTTTAAACTTAGACAAATTGGTATTAACCAATAGATATTCTTTTTACTTTAATTTAAAGCCACAACTGAGGTAGTTCGTAAAGTTTTCTATAATGTTTGTAGATTTTAATGCTATCAAAAACTTTTATACATTTATAATATATATCTGTATATTTTGTTTAAAAAGTAAAAAACAAAAGCGTTACCTATTTTGTAGGAAATCTCTGGACATAATGTATAAGAAATAGTTTCATCAGCTAACCCACCTTATTCATAGCTTGTACATCCATTGAACTGACGAGCTATATAGATATACAGCTCGTTATCTTTGACTGATCTGTATGTACAATTTCAAAGACTTCTTCATGTTGTGTTCAGACTTTATTTATAAGCATTATTGGATTAAGAAGGAAAAAAGAAAAAGCAAATCATATACAAAGACATTTATTACTTAGTAATAGTTTCGGTATTTCGTATAATCATTTCATTAATATAAACAACTATATTTACAATGCAACATGGTACAATATGATTACATACACCATTATCCTTGGCGCAATAAAATTTATTTTAATTTCTCAATATAGTTTACATATTTCTATGTTAATATTCCAATTGAAAATAACAACTCTATCACACAAGTGTCGAACACCGATTTTGATCGAGAATGTGTCATCGTAGCTCACAATAAATCGGTGTCCTGGGATATTATAGAGTGATATATTAATTAGTTAATAATTAATTTTGATTCGTTAATTAACTTAAATAGACTGTGTCCGTTTTTGTTCATTAAGCGTGCACAGAGCTTTCGGATGTGATTCGACACTAACACTATAGAAAAATTCGGCTTCTTGCACTAATCGATAGCCGAACAAAAAATAAACTATTTGGACGAACCATGTAGGAGGGGTGCATTTGCCGCCTTTACCACTTCTTAAAACTTTTTAGTGCCATGGACTAATTCTACTTTCATTATTACGATCCTATTTATATTTTTTATTTTTATACAGACTAAAGATGGTGTTCTATAGCTCACAGCATTATCTATAACGTAAATTTACTAAGAGTAATTAATTAGAAAGAAAATTCATTGAAATATAGTGTAATATTAGGCCTTGCTAGTATTTAAAAATATTTTTACCAAACTATTAAAATATAAACATAATCATTTTACAAACATCAATTATACAAAATTTCATAAGGTACCCAAGAAATAAAATAAAATTATAATTTACGCTATATATTATAATGCTTAAGCAATTGCCCTTTGGCACAGTAGATCAAATAATATACAGGATGTCAATGAAAAACGAAAAATTATTTAATAGCATACCTAATAAGAATAATACTTTCATCATTTTTTTTTACTATATACGAGCATTAATATATGCTTTTAATATATTTTGTTTTATATTCATTAAAATATCGTAGTGAAAATTGTTACAAAGTCAACAGAAAATTCCAACATAGTAACTGCCGTATATTTAAGAAAATTGTATTAACAGAAATATATAATATGATCAAAGCCTCTACATAATCTAGCTTATGTAGCTGTCTACTGGTCAATTTTTTACTACAGTTGCACTATTTTTAAAAAACGATTAAAATAATAAGCCATTAAATATATAAATTTATTCCTTATTGAAACGCCTCAAACAAAGCTGGGCAAAAGAACTTAAAATAGTATCATGTGCTTGATATAGTATATACGATTTCTAGCGTGGTAAAAGAGTTTTTACAGGCGGACAGATGGATATAATTGGCGAGTCGTTGCCTGTCACCTTTTGAAGCCAGTGAAACCCGTTACCTTGCGTGTATTATATATTTTATTTGTTGTTCATTTGTAAATAAATGATTAATATATTAGATATATACTCAAATTTCGATTACATAGCTACAATAAAATCCTCAATAATTTATCGTAAGTTTTAGAAGCATTACCGTAATAATGTAGGTATGTTGTTTATATAACTGTTTATTTATTTTGATGAAAATGAATGAACCCGAAGCAGAAAATTGCCAGAAAAATTATTTTCAAGGTACAGCAAGAGGCATTTCTAAGTTTACAACCTGCATCGAATACTTTTCAGGCTTAAATTGTTTCATTGTATTATATATGACCGACCGAGTCAAGTGTAAATTTGCACGATAAAATAAATACTGAACATGTCTATTATATAGGTATATGTATGGACTCAATAAGCCTCTGGCAATATTGTATATCAATAGTTTCCCAATCAGTCTGCATATTGGTCTAAAGTTCTTCCGCTGTAAAGGGATTATTATGTATAGTTTGTTATTTTTGCTTCTACATATCCCCATGCGTATTCTGTGGGGTTCAAATTTGAGTTACGAGAAAACCACTACCAAATTGTTATCAGTTATCCATTCTTGAACAATACGCGGCTTGTGAATGTGAACATTTTCTTTGGAAGCATTATATTGGGAAGGATATTACGATATTGATCGCTATTCAAATTATTTTCTATGCGCCATATCACACCCAGACCCCCCCCCAACCCCATACTTTTACGGTGAATCGATCACTAAATGAACGCTATACTACATTTTCTCGTTGAAATCTAGTGTTCTTACATCTGTAAACCCCCATTTATTATTTGAAAATTACTTAAATGCAGATTGATTGGAAAATATCACTGATTCCCAAAAGTTCTCATTTCTTTGTAAATAATTTCTCGCGAAATTCAATCTTTCTTGTCTATCTGCATCTATCAATTTGTTTCACCGCAGCTCTGTGATATTTAATATTCTCTTTTCCTAGTCGTCTTCTAACTGTCCTTGCGCTACCAGGAAATTCTGTGATTCTAATTGAAGTACGACAATCAGTGAAAGGATCTACTTGAAAATACTTTACCAAAGTGCTGCCATGCTGATACTTTTGACCGCGATGCACCTAATTGTCTTTGTATAGTATGATGAGTATTCCATTTACTAAGTAATTTATTTATGTAGGTGTGGCTTACACCTAATTCCCTTGCTTCACCTCGTGCTGACCAACCACTCTGCAACATTCCAACTGCCGGCACTGTATCATCAGTTCGAAGTATATTTTAATGTCTTACACTTGCTCTGCCTCAGTAACAAATGGTGAAATTAATGTATAAAATGAAATATTAATTTATGTAAAACAATAATACAAAAGCAAAGAAGCTGATACTGACACATATCCTATGATTCGTCACGGCCGCACACAATCGACTAAATTATATCTGAAAAGTATTCGATGCAGGTTGGAAACTGAGAAGTGTCTCTTGCCTGTGCGACTTTAAAAACTAGCAGAGAAAAAAAGGAGTGATTGTGGTAACAAATGTTTTATTGGTTTATTTGAATCAACTATGTGTTAGATACAGTCCTAATACATTAAGGGCAAAATGGTCTTTCCTAAAAAGTTGCTTGGAAATCAAGAAAAATGTTCAAGTTTGCAGATTTGTTTTTATTAAAAATTATATCGAAAAATGTGACGTCTATTTAACAGATTTAGTAGATTTCAAAAGGTAATTGCATTTCTCTAACGTAAGAATGAGCGTTATATTTCAAAAATGGCGAAAGTTTTAACTAAAACTATGGTTAAACGTTTTTTGTGGAAACTCCTGATAATTATTGATTGCTTGCGAAAATTATAACAATAATCGGGATTTTTGGTTGTTGTCGATGTGAACTTCTTTACCCGACTATGAATGACAGAAGATATAGGCAAATACTGTCGTGAGCAAAAAAAAAAATCGGAATAGTGTCAAAATCGTTATGTCAATTTCCTTTATTTTTTAGCGTTGTAATTTTGACGATATTTGATTAATTTTCAAATTCTACGCCAAATAATATATCATAGTTCCTAATTCAAAATTGAAAATGCCGCATCTTTCGAAAACTGATAAAGCCAGACTTGTTACTAGTTTGAAAACTTGGAAATCATTAAGAAGTGTATTGGCCGCAAGAATATATAAACAAATGGAGGCAAGAGGATAATTTAAATCGGAAAATAATTTCCGGACGTAACAAAATTTCGAATACGCAGGAAGACGATAGTTACTGAGATTAGGCACAACTCTTTCAAAACATTAAAGGAAGCTATAAGAACAACACAATTTCCTGTCGCATCTTGTAACACAATGGTTACTAAAGAATGAAATTTAAACTTGAGATTTCCAGTCCTACAGTCCTTATCTAAATCCCATTGAAAATGTATGGGGATTAATAGTGCTGCTACCCAGGAAGAATTTTGGGAGATTGTTCAAAATGCTTGCAATCAAATTACTATAAATGTTGTACAAAATAATGTCGCTTCAATGTCTACAAGATTAGATGCAGTTAATAATAACGGTGGAATGACGAAATACTAATTATTTTAATGTAATAATTACTTTAATTTAATAAATAATCTTTCTCTATCGTTTTTAGTATTTTTTATTTACATTTATTTTATGTTTAATAAATGTCGATAACACACACATTTTTGACAATTCCTGACTTACTATTACGAGTTAAGCCACTTAAGTAGTCACAATTTAAACCACACAGAAAAAGTGTCCCGTTTTTTGCTCACGAGAGTACATTAATGTGACATTGGGACAAACAAAAAATTTAACAATAAGAAGATTTACCATAAACGATAATAGCTGCAGCTTTGAACTCTATATGTTGCACAGAAAATATGTGAAATCTTCGGCCCTCCTAGAACAGAGTCTACGTTTTTTTAACATACAGAAATGGAAAATGCGTTTACCTTAATATTGGTCAGCACACTATTAGTGGAGTTCCAAAGCAAATTGCGAAATATTTAGGTTTAAAACAGGCAAAATTACATACCGGCCATTCTTTTCGCCGAACTGGTGCAACTATGATTGTGGTTGCGGGTGGAGATATTATAGCACCAAAACGTGCAGGGGGATGGAAATGCAGTGAAATTACCACGAGTTATGTCGATAATTCCATTAATAACAAAATCGAAATGTCGAGAAAATTAGTTCATAGTAAAGAGTCTACAAATGCTATGCCGTTGTAGTTTACTTCAGCATTCAATGCACTAGCAGATGGTTCAATTTCAATTAATCGTTCAAATTTTGTATTGATGAAAATAACGACTGTACTATGATTTTTAACATCTATGATACAAATAAAACAGAATTATCTAATGTAAATAATGGTATTAACTTGTAATACTGACAGGTAACTTGTAAACATTTTACGAGTCAGTAACTTGTAAAAACAAATTTCATAATTAATACAGTGTTTTAATAAATTGATGTTGACAAATGAGTAACAAATAAAACTGTGAACATTTTGAAGGTGGTGAAAATTATATCTATATATTTCTTAGTTTTTTGTCTACATATTTTAAATTATACGGAGTTTTGTTTCGATTTGTATATAAGTACAGTAGAATTCGCCAAATTACCGATGCATTATAAATGTTTGAGTAAATCAACGACTCAATGTAATTATATGATTTGCCTTTAATGATTGTGTTCCACAATGATACAAATATATGATGAAGCTTGCCTTATATGGTTATGCAAAACATTTGAAATTATGAACATTAAATTTCTGGGACACAGATATAACAGAATAATAAAACGTGATCTTTTTTATTTCTTTTCGGAAATATCTTGACTAATACGATAATGTTATAAAATTATTTGTCTGGGAATCTTCTAAATTTGCTTACTAAATTTTGACGATTTTAAATATGTCTTCAAAATTCTTTATAATTTAGCTTTGTTTCTAAATTCAATTAGTGATTGGCTTCCGAAAGTTACATGTTTAACTGCAATAATTGCTCATTGGTAAACTTAGTTGAATTCGATCTTATTTTATAAAATTATATGGAATTTTGTTTCAAAGCCAACTATGATTTTTTCGAGTATTGTCAGTAAATAAATCATAATGAATTGATAGTCAATAGTTATTTACAAACCAATTGCGCGAAGACATTTTTTTCAATATAAGCGCTGTTTAAAACAAGACAAGCGACCTAGTGTTTTATTTGCGTGAATATAAAAAGTCTTCGCAACCATAGTTTGTACAATATTTTCTGTAACAAACAAAATATTAGGAATAAGCAATTATAATTTGTGTGGTACTAGTTTAAAAATACTTGACTTAACAACTCTGTATATTATAATATAGACTGTAACTGACGATAATAATACATAAATTCATACATTTTTTAATGTAGTTTAATAATTTCATAGGCCATGTCTTTTTATATCTATTTTATATCCAATTGTTACTTTAACAGTTATGATAGTGGATAATAAGGTGGAGTTTTTTTAAATAGTTTTTAATAAATTTTGTGAAATTTACTTTTTTTGTTCAAATTTATAATGTTCAAATTTGTTCTCAATTAACATTTTAATAATTGTATACTGTTTCAAGTTATAACGCGATCGGTAAGCTTTTACAATTGCCTGAACACGACAGGTGGTATGCAATAAAAGTAATCAATATGAGAAACACGCTACAGGTCCGTATTATCAATTTTTGATTGAAAGCATACCTGTATTATAATTAATGATATAGAAAATATGCTTATGCTTAAAATTTAAGGCATGAACAAACAATATATTTAAAAATCTGTATGAATCAGGTAAAAGAAAAAAAATAAGACAAAGTCTTTTTTGAATCTTAATGCCTATTACTTTTTGTGTTTATTTAGAGCTTTTTTATTAAATTATAAATATAAATTAATAAATGAATTTCCAGCTACA
This sequence comes from Melolontha melolontha, assembly GCA_935421215.2. Taxonomy (NCBI): domain Eukaryota; kingdom Metazoa; phylum Arthropoda; class Insecta; order Coleoptera; family Scarabaeidae; genus Melolontha; species Melolontha melolontha. Next base: position 106,743,898 of record OW285235.1, read on the forward strand.
GCTAGTCATGTAATACAAGATTGCCATGCCATACTAGAGAAGTAGAATTACAAAATAATTTGGCATTTATAAAAACCAATTGAAGAGTGGAAGTACCAAAGGCACTAAGTGCCAAAATCTGAGTTTTGTAGATATTTACTTAAAAAGGTTGTAAGTCCCATCGCCAATGTACGAGCAAGGGTTATAACTATAAGTGTAATTTTATTTCTAAACTTTAGTAAAGTAAAACTAGATGGCGCTCAGCACTATGTCCTGGAAGTTTTTTTTTGAAAGGGTATAAGTTCCAAAGTCGGGTTGAATGTGTAAGCGTGCTTCTTTGTTTTTAAACGTTTATTGGACAAGAAATTGCAGTGTAAACATGGAAGTTGTGCAAGAAAAGACTAAAGGAAGGTTTATAGAACAGCAGAGAATGAAAAAGAATGCTGGGAAGGCATATGTTAATAGGAAGAAGAGAGAAATTCGTCCGAAAAATCCACCTAATCAAGAGGTAAGAAATTTTAGGTTATGGCGGTAGTTTAAGATTATTATGCAAATACATAGTGACTCCTCGTCCGTTGAACGGGCGGTGTATTTAGGTTTGCTGTAAAGTTAAACGGACGGTGAGTGATAAACGTAAATGTAAAAATATTTTATTGGCCTGCACCTAAATATTTGCGTATCTCTTTCAGGAGTCGTGTAAGTGTTATTTTGACTGCAAAAAATAACGTACGAACGAAAGCTTTAACTATTTGAGAGATTTTTTGATGAAAACTACAAAACGCAAGGGACGTATCTGATGGGCCTAATAAATTTAGTGAGAATAAAAAGACGTCGCCATGGAAATTATGAAACTGCCGCAGATAGCAAAAGCCAAATTTCCATATCCTACACACTTCCAGATCAAGATGGAAATTTTGGATGGAAAAAAATGGGAGATACCACATTTACTGATAGGCGTTCTAACAATAAGTCAAGCAAGTTCACGGAAAACGACCGCCAACTGATCCATCAACATATAAACTCCATCCCTAGAGATGTTTCACACTATTCACGTGCAAAATCAGGAAAGCAATATCTCAGTTCTGATTTAAATATTCATCGACTTTATAAAGCATTTTCGGCGAAAAACAAAAAATCTTCTGTAAGTTATAAGTTTTATAGAGGTGTGTTTAAGAAGGATTTCCCGAATCTAAGCTTTCATCGTCCTAGAGTCGATACATGTCATACCTGCGATAGGTTAAATTGTGAGGCAAAGCAAACTTCTAGTGCTGGCTGCAGTGCAGTGCTTCACCACCGAAAAGTACAACAAAGTCTGGAATATATGAAGAACCAAACCGCAAATTCACAACTTCCTGGTAGTGACAAATGCTGCATTTCGTTTGATCTCCAACAAGTTTTATTTGTTCCTACGTTGACACATTCAGATATGTTTTATCTGTCTCAACTATCTTGTTACAACCTGGGAATACATTTGTCGGACTCTAACCATGCTTTTATGTGTATGTGGCATGAAGGTGTTAGTGGAGGCAATGAGGTAGCATCTACCCTCCTCAAACTTTTAAATTCCGGTGTCACACCAAAAAAACATTTGCTACTATGGAGTGACAACTGTGCGGGCAGAACAAGAACAGAATGGTAATATTTGTTTTAGTGTTCCTTGCTCTTCATAAAGTTTTTGAGACAATAGAGTATAACTAATAAGTGGTCACAGTTTTATGGCTTGTGACCGAGATTTCGCTCTCATCGAAAAAAGAAAGCGTGTTATGAAGGCAATGGTGCCAAATGATATGCAGAATGTAATAACTTCCGCAAAATATGATCCGCCATTCGAAGTTATTGACATGTCTGTAAACGGATTTTGGGATATAAAAGAAGCTGCTGACACATTTCTCAACACTAAATCCTTAAATATCAGTAAGGCAGTAAGAATAAAGATTGATTATAAAAATCCAACACTACTTCATATAAAAGAAGCTTTCTCCGAGTTAGAAGCCTGGAAAAAATCAATGTATTGAAGAAAGGAAAAACCACGGAAGATCTAAGATCAGCAGAAATAAAACCTTTAGGTACCACCTGAGAATAAGATTACCGCTAATAAAAAAAAATCTCTATCGTCCATGATTTCTTACCTGGAAAATCCTGAACACAAAATATTTTATAGAGAACTTCTTAATTTAGACGAAGAAGCAGCTCAACTCACCTTTAATTAGTACTTATAACCTTTAGGTTGTGAGGTACTTAAGACAAAATTTTGGTTTTTGCTTATAACCTTTGTAGGAATCATAGTTTGGCACTTATGCTCTTTCAGTTTTAGTTGTAAACAAACTTCAATATTTTATTTTTTTGATAGAAACATTAAGTTTGTGTTCTACCAGTTACTATTTCTAGATGCTAGGAATCGTTTTAAAATGTTTATAAAAGAAAAAATAAAAAAATTTTGCTTTCTAAAGTTGTTCTCTTAATTATCTCTGAATTATGAATATGGCACTTAGTGCCTTTGGTACTTCCACTCTTCAATTAGTTATATATATATATATATATATATATATATATATATATATACATATATATATATATATATATATATATATATACATATATATATATATATATATATATATATATATATATATATATTAGTTGAGCGCCTCTATAAAATTACTTGAGAAGCAGGATTTGCCTTTAGTTACTGTAGTACACATGATTAAAAATCTTCAAGACAGCACGTATATTATATCAGAATATATTGGTCAAATAATTATTATATGAATGTATAGTATATTTCAAATGATAAGAAATAAATTTATATAATGATTTTATTGTGGTCTGTTTACACAGTGATTAGGAACTGCTGTGTATTAAATAGAGGAACCATAACAAAAAATGTTAGGGGCTATAAGGGTTTGTAGAACAATTTACAAAATTGTTGAATATAGCAATCAAACAAGGAAAAGCGATAAATGAAAGCAAAATGTCAATGTGGCAAATCGATATTATTCATCAATCAATTTATAATATGTATATATACACAAAATCAAGTTCCTATAAAAAAAATGTATACTTAATACTTCTCTTGTTTCCATGCCGATATTATAACCACTATTTTCATTTCTCTAGACACTCGCCGCAGTGTGCCTAATCAAAGTACTTACACATCAGGTTGCAGTTCGCACTATAACTTGAAACAAAGTACACCTAAATACTACAATAATATTCTTGTTGTGATCTTACTTTAAATACTAGTGTGCAAAATGAGGTTTCGGCTAAACATAGACAACCACGTATAACATTGCAGTTAGCAAGTACTTTTGTTTAAAATGTAAAGAAACGCATTGCAATAAAAACTATGTTTATAAAGAGACAAATTCAACTACTTCAAAAAAAAGCATTTAAAATTAAAGAGGATGAAAATACAGAAAAATGCACCTTTTAATATTTTTGAAATAAATGAAAATGTGAATATGTTAAATACTTTTTTGTCATACCTCATTTTACAACTATTCTGGTTTAATCTTCATATAATAATAAAAGTCTCTCAGAGTTTGTAAAGTATACGAGAAGTAAAAGTTACTAGATGAAAAGTAGTGGGACTTGTAAAGGACTTAAAAAGGAACAATTTTGAGCATAAACTTAAAGGGGGAAACGTAATTTGAAATAAAAGAAATACATTTACTAACCTTACATTTTGTCCATTTTCAACACAACCAAAACCCGAATTTGAGATAATAGTGTTCTTTGAATATCCTCATGTATTAAACATCACTCTCACATATTTTTGCTATATTCATTTTCAACTTTTTTTTTCAAATTACATTTCCTCCTCTAAGTTTATACTTAAAGTCGTTCCTTTTTAGGTCCTTTACAAGTTCCATTACTTTTTATTATTATTACTTTCACTTCCTGTATACTTAACATTACCTATCTCAACATAGGGATCTCATAAACCATCTTTTGCACAGTTTACATTTACAAAACTTTTATATAGATCCTGTTTTAAAAAGTTGAATTTTACAATTTAATTAGAATTATATCGAATGCCCGTTATTGGTTGAAGTTGACAGCGGTAAGTGACATATTTTGGTTAAATTTGTACCAATGCACTGGATTTCGACCGCAACAATTAACATTAGCGTCTCATGCGGTAGTCACTTTTGACATAAATATAAAAATTGTTTGATAAAATCAAACACACTCCGCTTACTTTTCGAAATGTTTATTGCCAATATTTGCTAATTACAATTATTTAAAAAAATGGGATAGATTGTGCCGCGTTCCAAACAAAAAATTGTACCGTATTGGTTAACGTGTAGCCAAATTTCAAAGTGCTTTATTTCTTAAATAATATATGTACTGTTTTTGAAAAGGTAAGTTTTTTTTTAATAAATTTGAAAAAATTATTTTAGGAGTTATGAAAATAACTGATTGTGAACATAATGAATAATTATGAAAATGAATTATATAATGAAAAATTAATTGATACAAGAATGAATAGTAAACGAAAAAATCATAATAAAAGCTAATATAATATGGCCAATACTAAGCAAAGAAATTTCCAAAATTTGACAAACGTTAGCTTCAATCAATTACGGACACCAGATATAATAAATAGTATATTAAACAACAAGTATAGAAAAGCAATGTTTTACTAAACGAATATAGCGTTTGAGTACGAGCGAGCGAGTAACTTAAAGCTGTATGAGTTTAGTAAAACTGCTTTTCTTACGAGTTTGTTTACACTATTTTTTCGCATTTTGCAAGAATAAGCATTATAAACTTAAAAATTTAAAATGTTATAGTATTTGTACAGGTTTTCCGTAATCTGATTCGGCTTTGTTTATTTACATAGTAACGACACAGTAACAGTAAACAAACTTCATTTTTTGTAAGTCGATTTGAGTTTTAGTTAAAAATGAGTCTGCTACTAAACATACTTTAGAACATTATTCTGAAGATATTTTAAGTGCCGCTCGAGAAGCGTCTTAGGGTTTACTTCCTTTGAAATCAAACGAAAAATACGAGAAGACATGTGAAATATTTTGTAATTGGAAGATAACAAAAAAAGCACTAATAATTGATGAAAGTGTAATGCTAGCGTATTTTTTTGAGAAGGTAAGCTATTTGTTTCTATATATTTTAGTGTTATTCATACAATGTCTTTCATTATTTTAGGCAAAAGTCCTTAAGGCATCCAGTTTGTGGTCTACATATTCAATGTTAAAAAGTACTATACAAATTAACAATCATTCAGGAATACAGATGGAGAATTATAATAATTTTCAGAAAGAGCAAATAGAATTGAATAAAATGGGTGTTGTTAGGTTTTCAAATTTGAATAATTGTACTTTTAATATATTTCACAATAGTTCCAATTCCAATATTTAAATAAATAATTTTCTGTCAAACTGTGTTTTATTGACATGACATAACTATGTAGTAAAGTGACGTATTTAACGGGTGTTCAGAAACATTCGAAGTCAAAGTAGTCCTTGAAAATATGAAGTCATGTCTGAGATAGATTGATACATTTACTTAATACAATTTTATAGGTTATCAAATTAGTATCTTCGATATTAGATTCTGACAATTTTTGATAGACAGCAGTTGACATTTAATAATTATTACAAATCAGATACTTAAGTAAAGATATACGATTTTTTGTTCAGAGCCCACTTGACTTCGTATGTTCTGAACACCCGTTATGTGGTAAAGTGCCACTTTAATAAACGATTTTGATTGTAGTAAAGTAGACCATTACTTGTCAAAATGCGAAAAACCATGTTTCCGCATTGTCAGGTTAAAATTAATTACTTGAGTTGTTATTTTTCCCCACATTCCAGTGTCCTCAGTCCAAGTTAATATGTACAAATGTTTTCAATATACATCGCGTTTTGTAAAGATGTCCGTAAGAAACTATAACTCAGCGAGAAATAGAAAAAAACACTTACCTAAAATGGATGAAATAGGCAAAAAGCTTGCACCATTAGATAAGTTTCTACATTTGTCTCGGTAAGCAATGTTCGCCGTGGTGAGAAAATTTTCTTATAATTTGAGAAAGATCGTTCGACGTCTACGGATGTAACACACGCATAATTCAAATAATCTTTACAAATAGATAACGGATCTGTAGATGCATTACAAATTTGTCTTAATCTAGTAAAATTAATACCTTTGTTCAAAAAACTATAACTTTTCTACTACGCGATCGTTTTTCGCGTCGTCTATATTGTGCAGTAATATTTTCACTTCGTCCACTATTTGTCCCGACTCCACTAACGACAACCGAGTATTTTTCAATTTTTCAATAGCGCTTAACTTCAATACACTTAACTAAAATATAAACATCTGGTCGGCATATACGACCTAACACAATGCATACAATAAATCTGCTTATCTTCAAATTTGCAATCTTTCTTTTGTAACTGGGAGCGTCTCGTAAAAAAAAACTTTTCGCAAACAGCTCTTACAATAAGTAATTTTTTTGTTAATATTTAAAATCTTATCGAACTGTACATATTAACAAAATTGCTGAGTTGTAATTTTTATATGAACACGTGCTCTATATAAAACCCGATATGTTTTGAAAACGTTCGTATATATTCGTATATATTAACTTATATTGAGTAGGATCCTGGAATGTGGGGAAAATCTGACAACTTTATTCATTACATTATTAGTTATTATTAGTTTTTTTTTTGTAATGGCATATATCTTTTAGTTACATCTAGATTTTTAATTTTTAATTATGCACGATAATACCTGTGTATAAAGAAAAATAAGTTGAAAAAATAGGAGGAATGAAGAGTAAGACTTTCTAAGGCTTTATCAAAATTCGCGATGACTTTAAAATAGACGTTTAACCGTAAAAATAAAATATGTACTGCATTTATGTGCGGCATTTAAAAATCGGACACTTAATTTGTTTGGTTTGAATATGTTTTTTTTATATCTATTTGTTTCTGTTTATAGATCTGTCAGTGTCATATTCAGGTTTGTCAAAATATAAAGTTAATGTGCCACATTTGAATATTCAAACTAAAGTTCAAATAATTACGTTACTAGAAGCTATTAATAGAAAACGAGGCTCCGGTGATATCCTTTTGTCAACTTCCGAACAGGATGAAAATTTTTTTAATTGTATAAAGCGTGAGTTACATTACACTTTTTGTCGTACTAGAAACTTGAACAAGTTCTTGTACAAGATTTCATACAAGTTTTAATATATGCTATGTTGAATAGAGGGCACCAAACTTTGAGTGCGTTACCAACATAAAATAAAAATTTCTGTTTTTTTATTATTATATATTTGACGTTTACATGGGTTGCGATTATTTATTAGCTCTTATAGATACAACAATATTTAAAAAATGAATTCTTAAACCGTTATATCAGTGCCCCAAATTTTGTTACTGGACATTCTTACACAATTTCATTAATTTCCAGAACAAAACAAACATTACGTAATTATTATATGATTTTTATTTAAAATGAACAGTTGGTACAAACGAAATGGTGTTTAATGCGCAAGTCTAGTATGAAGCTTGGATGAAAAGTGGGATAGGATCTAGTTTTGTAGTTTAGAAACTTTGATGTGTTTCTTCTGAATTACACTATCAAAGTTTCGACAAGTTCATCTAGTTTGAAAACTTGTCCAAGTTTCTAGACGAAAAAAGTGTAATGTAACTCAGGCTTAAGAAAAGATTTGTTCTAAACAATAGTAAATGCAGTAACCACCGGGTGTGTCCACACAGCAAGAAAACAGCTGAGACAAATTTCAGACTTGAGAAATAGAGCGTCTGCGAAAAAAACATGATATTTGGAATGATCTGTCACTAGAATTTATACATAATGTCATAACATCTATTCCTAGACGTTTACAAGAGGTGTTAGACAGAAACGGTGCTGAAATAAAGTATTAAAAATTAAAACCAAATAATTGTAGTACTTATTCATTAATAAATTCTTGTCTTTCATTTATTCACTCAGTAACATAATTTTATAACAAAATGTATAATATAATTTTGCGTGAGAGGTTACAGATAAATGCCAGTATGCTGTCATCTACACAACAATTCAATTATACAAAAACCGAATTACAATGCTTAATTATAGTGAAAATAAATATCTAATCGTCCGGATTTTAAATGCCGCAATAGTACATCCTTCATAATTTCTCATAAATTGTTTGCTAAGTAAATTCATTTACATGTCTATTATGTACCGCATATCTAGAAGCTGTGAAATAGTCACTGTGTATATTCATCAAAACTAAAATTAAACACATTTGTAAAGTTTCTATAAAATGTTTCGAACTGATTTTATTGTCTTTTCTTCCTATAGATAAGATTCTGATTAAGCACACTTTGGTTGGATGGGTGATAATAATTTCTGTTAACTCAGAATTCTACAAAGGCAAATCGCAATTCAGCGTACTAGGTATATATCTTTGTTCATCTAGATGTATGTTGTTAAACTTTATATTTAGTAAATATTTATATTTAGTAAATAACATAAATAAGCATTAATTAAGAAGTTAGCAACACCTCTTTTCTTCAAACCTGTTTTCCATTTTCAATGCAAATGCTTTTCATTCTTTGTAACTTTATTTATTTATTCCTCTTTAACAATAGGAATAAATATTCATTACTTAATATTTGTTCCTACAGAAAGTTATCAGATAATAGGTGTTTTATTCCTACTTGGAGCTATTAATTTTATAATATATGTATATATTGTATGTAAAATGACTTACAGCCCTGTCTTAATATCCAATTTTAATAGGGCAGTTACGATTTACGATTTGAAGAAGTCATATATGTATTATAGCTGACATAAATTACTATAGACTAATTGGTAGTTTTGATAGAAAGAAATTATTTGATTTTTGTGAAATACTCATTAATAACAATTTTAAGTGATTTTATTTTTATTACAATTTCTTATTGTTAGTGTATTTATATATTATGAAAAAATGTTGAAAGTATAATGTGCTATTATGTATGTATTTGTCAATGTTCATCCTGCACATTTAATAATAAATTTTAGATTCAATTCATCTAATGTCTAACAACAGCGATAATAATAGTAATAATAATTATTATGACAATAATAATAATAATAATAATAATTATAATATAATAATAATAATAATAATTATAATAGTAATAATCAAAAATAAACTTAAAAATATTCTACATTCTCGCAATTGGTTAACTATTTTTTGAGTTCACAAGATAAAAATATCCTAAATGTCCGACAATAATAAATAACGATACGTACTGAAATGTAAGATTTCCTACTATGAGGCTATTTAAAGGATATCTATGATAATAGATGATAAATGCAAAAATGATTACATTTCAAACTTCCATCTTCTCCTTCTTCACATAATAAATCCTCTAGAAAATGATAACTAGTTGTGCCGACTGGGCAATCATTTCTTCCCAGCTATTTTTTTTTAATTTTTTTTCCATATACGTTTTTTTAATAACTCAGTCCACTGCACAGCAGTGTTACAGCCCCACTTGACCAGAGACTTAGCTAGAGTCTTAGTAATAATAGTATAATTGAGCACCTTGGAAGGAATGGATCATCTATATGTTGTGTGTTTTTTTTCAATACGAACTCACTACACTATTAATCAATCAGCAATGAATAATTATGATCATAAATAAAAATAAAAAGATAATTATATAAAAATTATATAGTGATATCTATATATATATAGATAAAACGATATTTTTTGAAGTTAATATTTCGAAAAAAATATATAAGTATGTACAAATGGCACATTTTATAACTTTTTGCCTAGGTATATGTGTATGTGTGTATAAAACCAGTGCAATATTTTATAGTTATTGAAGCAATTAAACCTAAACCCTTCTTTTTCAAGCTTAATAAAAATAAAAAAAATAATTTACTACTTTCGCGATTATTAAATGTTGAACAACTATAGTAAAATGTAAATGATTTTTTAAAATATGCACACATAATAATTCGTTTCTGCAAAATAGCTGCTGATAATATCATTGTAATACTATCGAGAAGGATCTAAGTTTATTTTTATAGTTTTCTATACGTTTTCACCTATTTTTAGATAACTCAGTAACAATCACGCATTTGCAACAAATAACATTGCAAATTATTAAACGATTTTCTTTTTCGATTTCTATGAAGTAATGATTCGTAAAAAAAAGTCGTGTTTGGCGAATGATTGAGTAGCAGTGAAGTAAGACGTAGTGTGAAGCGTGTTGGGATAGCCAGCTAGCTGGTCATTGCTTAGAGTAGATTCCTGAGAAGGGCAACCGGTTTAGGCCTCACTTAATTGCCGAATAATGTTCTGGATATAGATGGACATCTTTGATACTGAAGATTGATATATCTGAAAAGCAATACGTATGTATATTAATAGTTGCAATTTTGTAATAAAGAAAAATATTTATTATGCGTTGCTCCATCAAATGAGGAAAAATATTTAGTGTTTTTATCGAAGTCTGTTATTACTTCTTGTTTAAAAATTGATCAAAAGTGACTGTGTTCTCTAAGGTATAAGAAAAGCAAGATAAGCAATATAGAGTCGGTAAGCTTACTGCTAATGAGTTGTACGAATAAGATATGAAAATATAAACTAACATGTTATCATTACAAAGCTAATATGGAGATTTTGATTATATACATCAGTATAACAAAATATTCGGAGTTTTTTTTAAATATAAATGTTCGTTACCAATATTACACAGGAATAAGTTAAAAATGTTCAAATACAGAGTATCTTCTGAAAATTTTTAGTAGTAGAACCTGGACAAAATTAAAAATATTTGTGTCAGTTGACAGGCTATTCTTTTGACAGTTTCCGATTGTAATTTAGCAAGATTTAAGTTAAAGCATATAGAGATACAATTGTTGTAAGTCGCAAGTTTTCCAATAAGCAACATGGAAATTCCGTGGAATACTTTTTGGGCTACGATAAAACCAAAGCCTTCAATATTCAGTGGCAGCTTTAGGTGGCATAGTTCTTCCTTAGCTACAGTTAGTTACTAGTATTGTAGTTTTTATACCCGGAAGGTGGACAACCTGCAGTAGCTGTTTTGTTGAAAACATTATTGCCGCAAAAACCTAATTAAGGCAGATCTGAATGTCATTCATAGAAAGATTTATGAAGAATTAGAGATTGGATCATTTACAGTCATATCATTTTACACAAAATCTGCGCGTAAGGAAGCTAGAAACTCGGTTGATGCCATATTTATTAATTGAAGAACAAAAATAAGCATAGATAGGCTGGTGTAGGTTTATAGTAGAAACGTTCAATGGAAGATTTTCAAAAAAGCTATTTAATATGATTACGGGAATTTTGAATATACGATTATGACCTAGAGAGAAACCAGCAATCGATTGTTTTGGTTGTTGAAAATGACGAAAATTCAATAAAAGTTATTCGTTGATAAGTGCCAAAAAAAATTGCTGTTTCTTCAGGTCCAGTAGTTCCATTACAGAAGATCGTAAAATTGTAATTGGTGATTAGTATACAGAAGTTTGTTTTTCTCAAGCCTGAAAAATCGCACTTATACACTGTATAAGTGCAAACGAAATAATTGCTGTTTTTCAAGTCCGGTATTTCCATGACGGAAGACTGTAAAATTGTGACAAGTCATATTCATGCAGTGGTCCAAGATTAGTGAATACATATCGTGAGGGATACTTAATTATTCTATCACAATATACTTTTTAAAGAACGGCTAAATGGGTATCGAATATGTCAACAGATCATTAAAAAAGAGAACAAGTTATTAGAGAGTACCGTTTGAAATTGTTTAAAACGATAAACGAAATCTATATTTTCGATTTTCTGGAACAGATTACCTCAAAAACTTTGTGATTATAGATTATTATAGCTAACTTCATGCCAAACTACGAGACGTTTTAAAGAGAAAAAAAATTACGAAACGTTTTAAAGAAAAAAAAAAACACGTGAAAATTGAGTCACAATGTACTATTTTATCAAAGCATTGTAAACTGGCGGACAAAAAAACTGTCCGACTCATTTTCTTCCATTGTAAAATGGGTTATCGATCTCTCAAAAATGGCATATGAATTGTTATAGGTTATAAATAAAATATTTAAATAGATCCATATGGCTGATAATAAAGTATAAGTTTTCAGTTCGTACTGCCCAAGTGTGAACCGCAAATTGTACTTTACCTCTTTCTAACACACATGAATACGCGCTGTAATACTACACACGTTTGTCATTTTAAGTTAAGACGTACGTTTTTGAAATATTATGTTAAATAAAAAGGATAAGTTGTCCAGAAGATAGTCTTATGATATTCGGCTTGCTGTCAAATTATTTCAATATTATTGTTTATTGACTTTGTTTCCGGTATTCTGACTTCTAGGTTAAGCATTCTTCTAATTTGAATATTTAGTTTGTCATCAAAAATTACAAAATCTGTTCTTTTGAAAACAATACTGATAATAAATAGTAATATCAATTAGTGGCAACAAGTACAAAATTGTTTGATTATCACTTTGGCATTTCTAACCTATTTATTTTACAAAATATTTCTTAGATACCTCTTGGTTCTCAAGCTCAATAGCTTGTATTAAATCTTATAGGCTATTTTGAACGGGAAAAGAGAATGGTGGACCAGCTATGTCCATCGATCGTGTTCATGAGGTAATTCACATAATCAGTTAGATAAGGCAGTGTTATAAAATAAGTTTTATTTTCGAGGGTAGCAGAAGCCCTTAATATTTCTAGTAGAACGGTCTACACTATTATACCATTATTTTCTTAAGAAACAATAAAATATTAAATATAGACTATATAAATGTTTTCTTTCACGTATAATTTTAAATGTAATTTGAAAACATATATTGACAACTCTCAAAAGGTTTTAATTATTTTTCAAGGAGTTACAAACATAAATTTTACATTCTTTTTCAATATATTAAAACTTATCTAAAATATAAGCAATATATAAATTAAGTAGAAATCCAAATTATACATCAAATTCATGCATTCCCAATATGTTCTTAGCCCAGACATACATAATTCAAGAAAATTATTTCGGTAGGTATGTCATTCTTAATAATGCAAACATTTTTTAACACTAAAGATCTTTTTCAATATCTGTGCATTTCACTTTTGATATCTGACTTGAAATATTTCTTTTTAAATAAATTTTTGATGGAATATTCTTGTGAGTTTATAATTATAAATAACATTTAAAATAATTTGTTCGAATATTAAAGTAATAATTTCCGCTTAGTTTTCTTGGATAGAATATATTTATACAAAACTAGAAAAGAAACAATACTTTGGAACTATTCATTTTCCTACTTTACTCATTATTATTATTAACATATGCTTGCTTTGGTTATATTGCAAGTAACATACTAAAAAAATTTTGACAATATTGCAAAAGATGACGTTTGTATTTTATGATGACAAACAGTATTTCCGCGATTGAATATTGACTTCATTTGACTCTGCAGTACTGATTTGAATCACATGCTTTGAATTTGGCATTGAACTGAAAACTTCCTATATTGACATATACCTACATCGACATTTTGCATCTCCATAACCTTACCTTCAAAACTTAAAAACTGTTTCACAACGTGTTAATTTTGTTAAAATGTTGTCAAACGTCAAAATGAGTCGGACAGTTTTTTTGTCCGCCAGTTGACTAATTTACAATTTCTTGTCCTTAAATGAATTTTGAATTTAATCCAAAATGAAAAGAATATTTGCGTTAGAAAAACTTTCAAATGATGAAGACATTACGCATTCCGTAATCGTTACCGTTTTCTAGGAATGATTAAAATACTTAAAGGCTGGAATAATCTCAATTTAAGAAGATAAAAATTAAATTTTTTAATTGGAAAGTGGTTAAGGGTGGAACATAGTGATTAATTCTCGTAACGCTTTTGTAAGAACTAAATTAAACACTATATAACGAAATATTCGAAGTCAAGTGGGCTCTGAACAAAAAATCGTATATCTTTACTTAAGTATCTGATTTGTAATAATTATTAAATGTCAACTGTTGTCTGTCAAAAATCAATCTATCTCAGACATGACTTCATATTTTCAAGGACTACTTTGACTTCGAATGTTTCTGAACACCCGTTATTACGGATATTAACAATTTGTGCGTAACGATAGATAGTACTTGTGATTGGGGTATTGCATTTTAAGACAGGAAATTTTTTTGTACAATATCTGCCCACCTTAAGAGATCATAGAATTCTTAACAGTAATTACGATATTATTGAAAAAAATCGAATGTATATGCATAATATGATTACAAAATATTTAATAAATCTAAAGTTATTGTTTTTGAGAAATATTACACCTGCTATCTACGTTTTACGCTCTGTGGCGGGTTTTTACCAATGTTTAACAACGATTTATTATGCTATCTTGTATTGGTGAAATTAAGATGCAAATCCCGTTTGGAAACCAGAATCAACAGCTCAATGAAGAAAGCAGATTTTGAGGAGGCAAATAGGTCAAAAGGAAGGTAAATCCATTAAAAAATTAACATTTCAATCACTCATAAAAATTTATATTTAATTAGGTTGAGTTTAGTGATAAGTGTCCTTCAGAAGATTTTAGTGAAGAGTATGTAATAATTCGTGAAACATCCACCATCCAGGGACCAGGATGACTAAAATAGTATAAGTATGTTTTGGAAAATATTTTAAAACCGAATGTAAATAATTTGGACTCTAACGAAGGCACATATATCAAGCGAGTCACAAAATTTGTATTCTAGGTAGGCCATGAACGACTGAGATAGACATATAAAGTCACGTCGGAGCTTAGAGAATTGACGAAATGTCATTTGTAAATAATCAAAAGTCAAATTGACAAGTTACGATTTAACCTATTACTAATAGTACAAAATGTAGGTTAGATCTCACTTAATCAATCTAAGACATAACTGATTTAATCCATGGCACACTCTGAAAACTTTTTTTTGTGCCTCACTCCTTACGTTTATGCCTGATAACGCTGCATGTCATACAGCAAAATCAGTTAAGAATTTTCTGGAAGTGGTGTAGACATGTCAGCATTAAAGGCGCCAAGAAACTGTTTTGATCTAAATGCCATTGAAAATATACGAAATGTGTTAATTTGTGTTAAGTTGTGTTAAATGTAAAAAAAAATGTATTGTTTATATGAAAGACAATAAAACAAAACAACAATTGATGAAGAACATTTAAGAGGTAGAGGCAAATAATGACGAAATTAAAGAATGCTCAGGAGTTGCATAACAGTATGCTCAATAGAGCTAACGCTAAAAGCAAAGAGTGGAATTACTTAATATTAGTTGAATTATATGCAAATAACACTTTTATATAGATTTAAATAAGTTTTTACATATAAACTCTCCATTTGTTTAAGTATTTCAGTAAAATTGCGATATTTTGGGTGACCCTAATATTTTGGCCAGCACTTTCTATTCATATTAATAGTAGTTATTGTAACATAATGCTGATGTATTTGTTCAAGTATTGGATAGGATTTTGTTAATGAAATACTCGTAACTCAGTTATTTCAGTAAAAATATACTATAGGAGGTTATTTAATTTAAATTGGAATTGTGAATTTGAATGCGAACTTCCTTAACTTCCCCTACTTATAGTACAATTTCTTTTTTATCAGACCTTCACTTTATATGAGACTTTATTGTTTATTAGAAAAATACAACACTAAGTGGTGAACAAGTTACACAAATAAGAAAAATTTCTTGCATACATAATGTACATACCATCTGGCAGTTCAACTAATTCTTTCGGCAGTCCACTGAAGTAAGGATGGGTCATAGCTTCTTCAGCACCTAGTCTATTTTGAGGGTCCAGTTGCAGAAGGGCACTTGCCATTGCCTCACCTTGAGAAACATCGTGCAAACGTGTCCAAACGTGCCCTAACTTTCTCAGTTTGTACTGTCCTAATTTATGAAGTTTATATCCGGGCAATCTGGTAACACCAGGCCAGTTTTCTTCAGTCGGTGTGCCCAACACTTTAAATATCTTATCTAACTGATCGTATGTATCACGTAGGCCGGGGAATATCGCCATTCCCGTAATCATTTCAACGAATATACAACCCACCCCCCACATATCCAACGAAGTCGAATATTCTGTGCTTCCGAGTAATACATCGGGCGGCCGATACCAGAGTGTGACAACTTCGTGTGAATATGTGTGACTGGGTACCGACTTAGCTCTAGCTAATCCAAAATCCGCTAATTTCAGTTCACCAATTTCACTAATCAGTAAGTTCTGCGGTTTAACATCTCTATGCAGCACTCTCCTTTTGTGACAATAGGCCAAACCTCTTAATAATTGGAAAAGAAACAATCTGACGTTGCGATAATCTAGACCACCACTATGTCTTTCAAGGTACTGAGATAAATCGGTATGCTGAAATTTGTGACAAAGTTATAATTAGTTCAGAATACAGTACCTACTATAAATATTACATTACATTATTTTTGTTGTGTAGCAAAATACTAGCTTGGTTTTTATTCGCGATATTTTTCCTTGTGGAAGAAAATTAACTATTTAATTCTTTAGATTGTAAGGTAAGGTAACCTATCTAAAAATAATATACTGAACGTAATACAAAGGGAACTATAAATATTACATTACATTATTTTTGTTGTGTAGCAAAATACTAGCTTGGTTTTTATTCGCGATATTTTTCCTTGTGGAAGAAAATTAACTATTTAATTCTTTAGATTGTAAGGTAAGGTAACCTATCTAAAAATAATATACTGAACGTAATACAAAGGGAACTATAAAAATTTTACAATAGAGCTTTCGTTTTCACAATCTTTCAAAATAGTTTCACTACATTCTACGAACTTGCCCATTCTTCAACAACCAACTCAATTTTTTCATGTTG
The DNA here is from genome assembly GCA_935421215.2 of Melolontha melolontha. Taxonomy (NCBI): domain Eukaryota; kingdom Metazoa; phylum Arthropoda; class Insecta; order Coleoptera; family Scarabaeidae; genus Melolontha; species Melolontha melolontha. The sequence goes on from OW285235.1 coordinate 106,760,798, forward strand.
TTTTTTTTTTGAAAGCGGGCTTTCTCGTCATCCTAAGCCTTAAGAAATAGCCAATAGAAGCCAATAGAAAACTACCTCTCTCTCAGCCTGTTCTTTAGCCTCGTAATTGTTAAATTCTCTGTATAGACGTTGGAGTGATAGGCCGGAGCGTTGTCGTAGAAAAACCACGCGCTTGGTCTCGTACGAGAACAAATGCCTCTGAGGGCTTCACTAGTCAAAATTCTATTTGTATAACACCTGAACACGTGTGGATATTCATCTTCTACGACACTTATTGTTTATCGGTAAGGTCGTAGCCCAAAATTGCCTTGTATTCCATTTTTGACAAAGATAACAGAGTAAGCTATTTACATTGCCATAGTTTGGAAGCAAGTAACACAGAGTGAATAGGCCTCAACTTAACGAAACTTGTCAGGCTATGACGGTTACGGCATACTTAATAATAACTTTTGTAGTTCCTTTTGTAATTTACTACCGCAATCTTCGAGGTTACACCACGGATTTATTTGAGATACGCCTTCAGTTCAAGCTAATATTAATGCAGTTTTATCCGAATATTTTAAGAATTGAATAAATAGCATGCAAATATGCTTAAGAAAGTATTAATTCTGTAGCATTCACTAAATTAGTTAATATGCTTTAGAATATTAAATAAAATCATTGCCTGCCTTTCTTGTATTTTATTTTTTGTCCGAACTATGATTATGATTTAACCCTTTCTGCACGATGTTGTCATGTACAGTCGACGCCCAAGAATACAAGCGGTATAACATAATTTGGTGTATTTTCTATCGTATAAACAGGACGTATACTGTTGTTATGGTTTTCAGTATATTTATAGTATTACATGTCAGTTTGTGGTTTGAGTGTGTTACTCACTATCAGTGCTTCTTAGAATTTATCATGGCACATCACGCTAATGAAATAACGAAGGCAAGAATACTACAGGGACTTCAAGATGGATGGTCTACACGACAATCAGCCTTTGAGTTCAACGTATGCAAAAGTACTATACATAGAATATTACAAAAATGTAGACAGCAGTATACATTAAGTAGACAATTAGGAACAGGCCGTAGAAAAATATCTACGGCGGAACAGGATGAAACTCTTGTAAATTATATAAGAAATAATCCATTCGAGTTCGCAAACGGTGCAATAGACTCAGTGATTTTTCCTGGTAGCGTTACAACTGGACAAAAAAGATTAAAAGCTAGTGAATTAAGAAATTATTCAGCTGCAAACAAACCGTTCTTGACAGAGCAATACAAACAACAGAGGCTGAAATTTGCAAATGAATTTATTAATAGAGATGCTGCATTTTTGAATACTGTCATATTTAGTAACGAAAAGATGTTTTAGTCGTGTCATAATGGCCGTATTAGAGTTTATAGACCGGCGAATAGGCGTTGCGATGAGAGATCGTGCATGAAGTACACAGAAGCGGTTTTTTTTTGTCAGTATGGGGGCGTGGATCAATTCCATGGGTCCTAGAATTTGTTGAAATATTGGGAAACGATTAACTGCAACAATTCACGTTAACATTTTGGAGAGTATAATGCTACCATCGATACAACAATTATATTGAGACTTCACTTTTCAACACTCCAATTGTGGTCCTGGCTTGGTTATCAAATAATGATATTAGTGTTTTAAGATGACCCTCCAGGAGTCCAGATCTAAAGCTTCTTGAAAATATTTGGGAGTTATTGATGAAGAAAATGAATAAAAATAATTTTCATCCGAGGAATTTTGACGAACTTCGTGATAACGTTTTACATCATTGGGAAAATCTGGATTAGAATATTGTATCAAATGTAATGTATTCTATACCACAGCAATTAGAAGCAGTGATTGCTAAAAATGGAGCAATAACAAGATATTAAATACTTTTTAAATTTGCCTATTAATAACTTATTTCTTGTTTGTGTTATATAATAAACATTTTTGTCCTCGAGTAAAAATATTTATCATTTGTATATTTTGCTTTTTCTGATCACTTCTCCCATAAAACTAGTCATAAAATCTAGACGCAGTCATATTTTTTTGATCGTTGTAGTATTTTTACTTATGTCAAGCGTATGCCTGTGTCACACAAAATTAAAAGTTTATCAATGCTTACTAACAGCTATTATTACAACACAGCAACTTCAGTGTCCCGATTTCTAGGGTGTCGACTGTACATATATGAATATTAAAAAATTATAAATATCGATTAGTATACGTGTCCTTTAAACACAATTTATATTATTACCATTACCATATTTCTTACTTGATTGTATAATGCAATTTGTGAATTATAATACATTTATTTCAGAAATAATTATAATAATTTTATATTACTTACCACATATTCGAAGACAAATGTGAGTGTTTCATGTGTGTGAACTATGTCATGAAGTGTGACAATGTTCGCGTGTTTCAGTTCTTTAAGTAAGGAAGCCTCTCTGATTGCTGTAAACGGGGCGCCTTCTTCTTCTTGTAATCTAATTTCCTTTAATGCTACTACTTGATTTTTTAAACTGAAAGAATGGGAATAATTTAAATATTGGAAGTATATGAAATCAGAAACGGCAAAACTTACTTGCTATATCCTTTATACACCGTTGCATAAGATCCCTCACCTAATTGTTCTAATTTTATATATGCTTCTGATTTTCCATATGGTGAATCACCCTGCAAGTAAAAAGTAATTGAGTAATCGTACCCTAAAATTTATAGATGTTACAGCTTATGCTTATACAGGGAATGTGTCTTTGGTTTGAAAACAAATAATGAAGAAAAAAAATTCAAAATGAATTTTCAGCAAAAAATTTAGCTTATTAACAAGTTTAGTTATTTATTTGTTCTATCCAGTATATTAGGAATAAGTTTATCATATCAAATCTTCACGAGTTCATACCTATTTTTCTAAAGTATTTGTGGTTATTGTTTCAATTTATATACTATGACACTTAATGAAGCAGCAGTTATTCATACATATATTTCTCTTTTTTCTCTTGAAAAAATTAATATATTAATAGTAAATATAAACAGGTACATAGCTGAAATACTTAATGTGTATATGCATATAAATATATAAGAAAAAGTATGTACGAGTGTTTCTATTTATGTATCCGGAATAACAAACAAAAATAAATACACTCAAAAGTCTTTCTTTGGAGACTGTGATTAAGCAAAAACTCAAAAAAGGTATAAAACCCCTTACCACAATTAATAATCTTATCCTAAATACATATTACGACAACTAAGTTGGAATCATCAGTAGGTAAAACCACTAATCAAAGTGTCGCACATGGGGACAGTAAAGCTAACACGAGCGATTAATAATGCGTACTACCTCCACGAACGTTAATGACTTCTGCCATACGGCGTGGTAAAATTTGAGTTGGCGACCTCTTCTTGTGTAATGTCTTCCCATTCCTCACGGAGAGCTATTCGAAGATCCCGAATGGTTATCGGTACGGGTTCGAGTTGGTCATTGCAAATGGCGAAAGTTAACCGCATCCAAATATTGCTCAACCATCCGTGCGGTGTGAGATCGCGCGTTATCGTGCATTAAAGTAAAGTTCTCACCTACGAATGGAGTAAATGGTACGATGTGATCAGCTAAACACTCATTGATGTATCTAACAGCCATGATGGTACCATTTTTAATGAGAACCAGCTCAGTTTTCAGTGAAATGCCAGCCCAAACCATTATACCGCCTTCCCCAAATGCCCTTCTTGCCTTCTCAACATGCTGGAAATCGTTCACCAGGCCTTCTCCACACACGTTCTCGTCCATCTGGTGAACGCAGACAAAAACAAAACTCATCCGTGAACAATACGGAGCTTCATTCATCCATTGTCCAATATTTATGTTCACGGGCAAATCACTGAACACGATGAACTATGAGCAAAAGTGGACAAGCAGCAGGTTTCCTTGATATAAATCCGTATTCCTTCAATCTTCGGCGAACGGTTCGTGTAGAAACTGCAATACCGTAAACGTCTTCGACTTGGCGAAACACAATTGTTGATGCTAAACCACGATCGCGTAGTGTAGATAGCACCTTAAAACGGTCTTCTCGCCGGTTTGTGGTGCGAGGTCTGCCTGATCCTGGTGTTCTTGTGTATTCCCTAGTTTGATGATGTCGCTGTATTGCGTCTTGGGCGGTACTCTTAGGAATATTTAAGACAGCAGCAATGTATCGAATATTGCATCCATCTTCGTTCAAAGCTACTGCTCGGGCTATAAAATACTTTAGACCCCAAGTATTATAGTTTGTTGAAATCGTGTTATCGAGGAGAATCCCAAATTGTAAAAAATACCGTTCAATTAAAAAAAGTATAACTTGGTAGGTTACATTTTTTTTAATACTCTGTATGTTTAAAAAATACTTAAAATGATGGCTCTTCATCCCTAATAAGCCAAAATAGAGACGAAATAAAAATATGACTTTCTGGAATTGACGAGGTAGTATCGTTAAGAAATTAAAAATGAACCTCAAACGTAAAGAAACAAAATCGTCTCATCTCTTCGACATCCGATGTATAACAGTATACACTTTTATTTAAAATTACTAGTAACAACCATGAAAAATCTACGTATCTTATACCATTCTAACAATGTTGCCAATGGACACGGACTGAGTATCAAACTTAATCCTTATTATAATTTTCGGGCAATGTGATTGGTTCTTAATCCCAAACCCGAAGTTAATCAAACTTTCGAGTTTAGGTAGACAGGCACACAAAGTCAAGATTAAAGAAGAAAATATATTGATATAGTGCATATTTTAATGAACATATAAACATTAGAAATGAAGTGAAAATACAAAAATTATTAAAATCTGTAACACTGACCTATAAAATAATACAATACGAAAGTTTTACTTAAAATACAATTTATACGTATCTCTTCTACCCAATAAAGAATCACCATATCACATTTAAGTTTACAATACAATTTTTTTTTATGCTAGCTATCCGCATTCAGGACGAAAATCCAATAAAATCTTAATAATTCATCTAGTCTCTAGCTGGTATAATTGGTTCAATGTTAAATAAATATATTTGAAAGATAATAATTAAAATATATTATTGGAGCAAACCGATTATGTTGAGACAACAAATAAAGCTACATAACATATTACATATAATAATTTATTCATTACTCAGTTCACGTATTTTTACATAAGGTGGGGGTTTACCAAGTTGCCCAAGCTGCCAAAGGAATATTCTAATCGATGTAAAATATGGCAAGTAAAATGGTGACTCAGTAGTATTAACTATTGAAGCTGATCATTGCGTAGGTGCGTTTAAACAAGAAAAGAAAATAAATAATTTAATTTACAATTAGTGGTCTACATCAAGGGAATTACAAAACTTAAATCTTATTGAAATCTACTAGCAAAATCGTTGCAAAATATTTCGAGAATTACCAATAATAATATGGCGATTGATCGAGAATTCGGATTTTAATACGAAGTTTCTTTAAATTTGAATACTTAGAAAAAATGTGTTTTCCTAAATATCATTTTCAAACACATTCTAGAAGTTTGTAGTGATGGTGAAAGGAGATTTAAACGAAGAGAAATTACAATGTGCCAGAAAACTTTTACAAAAAAAAAATTACGTAATATGTAATAAGAAATGACTAGTTTTCAGAAACAAATTTGACAGAAAACATATGAACGGTACACACATCCAGGTAATGTCTTGAACGAATATACAGAGTTAATAAATTCACCGTTAATCAACCCGAACTTTTCAGTCTTATTCTTGGTACACTTTTGTTAATTTTCTGTTTTTTCCCACATAATTATGTATGTTGCCATGTGCCCTAAAGTCTCTTTACCTAGAATGTTGAGTGTATTATATCTTGTATACTTTGTGTTACCGTTAGATTGTTAAGCACATTTTGTATATTATATCTATGGGCTATTGGTTCTTAGTAATTCATAATTTGTTACTCTTGTAGATTTTAACATCAGTTATTTTCAAACTCCTGATGATGCCGCAAGGCGAAAAGTATACATAGAGTTAAATATAATAATTGTGAAATATGTAATTTTATCTTCCTTAATTTTTATATATGTATGTATATATGTATTTCATTATGACATAACTGTAACCTTACAAAATTACGGTAATTTCAATATTTTTAGTTTAATTTTAGAACTCTCATTTACTGAGTCGAAATATTAAAAATAATATACAATTAATTATTATTATAATTATGAGTTTAATTTAGGCGTTTGCATGTACAAAATTATTAATTATTGAAGTCGCACAAAATAAAAGGAAAGGTGTTGTTAATATCTTTACAATAGTATAAAGTGGTATTTGAAATCGTGGGGAGTAGTAATGCGCCATCGACGTAGTCTTATTGATCCTTTTAAGCTAACATGTATAATTCTTATACGAGAGTTGAGCCTTTAAGAGAGATGGATGGGTTTGTTACATCCACCTAGGTACGTACGTACGTATATAGGATTAGAGAATCAATGGAGGGGAATCAGTATGCATGAGAAACCTTTTCTTTTTGATTACAATGATTGGAAAGGAAATTGAAGCAATTTCAAGAATAGCGATGTAATAAATTAGAGTTATGGCGTCAAGAACTAGAAGAACATATGTTATGCTAGTATTAGAGGTCCAAATATTAAACATATTTCCTCGAAGTTCTATTATATTTACGTTACAAAACATACATACAGTTATTCACAGTGAAAATCGTACACGGCTCTTGTATTCAACTTTATCACAAACAATAAAAGCTTGATAAAGCAATCATAGTCATGTTCAGTTATCTCTTACTACATCTACAAAATAGTATTGTTTTCAACTAAATAAAATATTTAAATAAATAAATATTGTAAAATAATCTGAATTCCCATTCAAAATCTTACAAAGGTGAAATTACTTTAAATTTCCTTCTTTAGTAAAAAACAATGTCTGTTTGATATTTTGTATAATGCACGGCTAAGGTAGTAGATATCGCTGTTTCCGATGCATCATTAAATTATTGAAGTATGAACAAAACTGGTACTGCAAAGTCAAACTAAAGTCTACCATTTTACATAAATGACAAATATTAAAAACGAGAATTGTTAGAATTGACATACGTATTTGACCGGACTTATGATTCTGTAAGATGTTATGATTTATACAGGAAAATATTACCTATATATGGATATTTACGAAAAATGGAATGATAAATCTTTCTATCAAAAAAAAATGAGAGTATCACAAAACAAATCACCTAAAAAGTAATAGGAGAAGTAATTTAAATCGATAATATAATCAAATCATTCAGTAAAAACTATATTCGATGTCGATTCGCAAAGTAAGTTCCGTTTGGTTAAAAAAAAAAACACCAATACATGAAGAGGTTTTTATAATATACAACTTAAAGCTACTACTTTTAGATATTTTTCTACATAGTTGCCATTAAGATTGTAACATTGGTCATAGCGATGATCGAGCTTTTTAATGTCTTTTTTATTAGAACTTTGCAGCCTCTCAATTAAGCCATGCTGTGAGACTGCCCTGCAACTCTTCATCGCTCTCAAATCGTTTGCGTTATCGTAGTCGCTAGGAGCCAAATCAGGGCTGTAGGGAGGAGTTCGACTGTACTTTAAGGGTTTCCTCGTAGGCGAGTTAGAGCGACTTCACTACATTGTCTGTTTTTTCGTCTCAACGTTGACATAGGCGACCCAAGTCTCATCACCTGTTACGATATGCCCGAATAAATCTCCACCTTCAACATCGTAATGTGTCAGAAAAGTTAGTGCCGATCCCATCCTCGTTTGTTTTATAGTCTTGGGTAAAAAGTTTTGGCGATCATCGTGAACAAAATTTGTGGCAACCCAAATGTTCAGCAACAACCTCGTACAGAACTGTATGCGAAATTTGAGAGAAAAAGGCACTCGTTCTGTGATTGTGAATTGCCGATTTTTACGAATTTTTTCTTCGACATTACCCACAAGTTCGTTCACCATAACATGAACATTAATTCGTCCTTCTCGAAAGATACTGCACTATCTTCTAACCATACTGTCACTCATGATATTTTCACAATAAACGGTTACAAAGTTCGTGATGAATCTCACACCCGTTCATATTTTTTGCAAACAGAAATCAGATAACAGTACGCAATTCACAGACAGCGGGATTTTCAATTGCAGCAATCATTTTAAACGACCAAAACAGCACGAAAGAATGTCCGAATGATTCGCTCACTACACCGCTAGGCTCACACTAAATCAGACTATACCGCAGCGCTGCAATCGCGCCGATATCCTCACTAGGCGGAAACGGAACTTACTTTACGAATCGCTCTTGTATATGCACTGTTGCAATATCCGCCCGCTACAATAGTGACAAATAAAAGTGGAAGTTGTGTAGTGCACATTCTGTTACTGATTTATTATTATTATTTTTTATTATTTCTGTAATCATAACGAACTATGATTTATCAAAGTAATTTTTTGCTTAATAGGCTCATTTTTTATTTAACTGACGTCGGACCATTTTACCGTTTCTTACATTATTTTGGGGCCTGTAGATGCATAGAAGACGAGGGTTAAATTTAAACCAAACTTTTGTTTTCATACGAAGCTAAAGACGGCTGCACAATTGAACGGGAACGAGAATGGAAACGGAAAGGTTCCCTAGATGCACAATTAACGATAAGATTACTTGAACGTATAGGGATGTTAAGTTAAATTTAGTGGAATTTTACGAATGTTTGTTGTTTACATCTCTTGCCAAAACCATAAAATTGAACCTCAAATAAAATTTCAGCGAAGAATGGATTTTTTTGGGTGAAGATATGCTTCTCATATGTATTTGTGATTATGTGTTCAATGTCCACGTGTACATACTACACCCAGCGCACGCTCAGCTTTTCAGTTACGCTATTGGTTCTGGGAAGATCCCGAGAACGAGAAAGTTAAAACTTGGCCAATTTTTCCGTTCTCGTTACCGGGTAGCTTGTCTTTCTCGTTCTCGGAATTGCATTGTGCAATGCCTACATTTACATGATATGATTTAACTTTCTTCTCGTTTTCGTTCCTGTTCTCGTTCCCGTTTAATTGTGCAACCGCCTTAACAGAGCGGAGCTGGAATTCAAAAAAATATGGAAGAGACTGACACGGTTCCGCGCACCTGCAGGCATTTAGGCTCGCCAGTAGAGTCATGTCTGCGCAAGAGGTTACACTGGCGGTTACGCAACGCATTATTATTAAGTTTCTGATGAACGAGGGTACCAAGCCCAGCAAAATTTTGCCTAGACTGACTACACAGGTTGGTGACAGAACTTTGTCACGTACTCAAGTGTTATCAAGTGTTAGTCAATAGTTCTTGCAACTGCCTTTTTGGATTGAAAAGGTGTTTGCTAATTGATTTCTTACATGAACGTTGCACTGTGAACGCTGCCTGTTACTGCTCGTGGAGAGGCAAAAGCCGCCTACAGAAACAAAAGGCGCAACCAACCAATAAAAAATGTGATTTTGCTGCATGATAGCGCAAGACCTTACATGGCCGCACTGACTCTAGTCTCCCTACAGCCCAGATCTATCCCCCATGCGATTTTCATTTGTTTGGGCCACTGAAGGAAGCACTAGGCGGACACTATTTTCAGAGCGATCAAGAAGTAGAGGAGTTTGTGCGCAATTGGTTGACACGGTCTCACAATTTTTATGAAGACGGGATGCACAAGCTCCCCAAACGTTGGAAAAATGTGTAAACGTTGAAGGAGACTATGTAGAAAAACAATAAACTTGTTTTGAAATTTATTTTGACCTAGTAAATTAGTAAAAATAAAGTCCGATATAACTTTGACTGACCCTTGCATATTTCTCACATACATAACTGGAACCTATATTTCTAAACACAGTATAATTACTAAAGATCGTATTTTGTCTTGCTTTACTAATTTAAATAACTTGAGTATTTTAATTAAAGAATTATTATTGTAATAACGGTTTCTGAAGAAGCTATACCGATTGATAACTAATTTAAGATCCAATCATTATTAATGTACAAAATCTAATAAAGAAACTAATAAATCTTACATCAAAATTAAACGAGAAGTTGTAGTAGGAACGCATACTATATACATTCAAAGAATTAGCTAACATGCAACCATCTTCTTCTTCTTCTTCTCTGTTTTGGGTTGGACGCCACCACGTCCAGGCACTTGAGCACACTGCTCTTTGTACTATCCCCAATAGATCTCTCAATTCCACTCTGTTAGTCTTGTGTCCTCGATAAAAGCCACTATCCTCCTCAGGGGAAGTTTGAGTACACTCGAAGGATCCAATAGATCTCTCCCGAAATATTTCTGTCTGAGTTCCTTCAGTTCATCACACGTGCATATTACATGAAGGCTAGTTTCCTCCTGCTTTTCACATCTCCTACACCAGGGCTCGCTAACCAAGCCCATGGTGTACAAATGCTTCCTTAAAGGACAATGTCCGGTTATTAACCCGGTAATTATTTTAATTTCTCTTTTGCTACTACGAATTAGGTTGGCTGAAAACTTTGCGTCCAGCCCCCTTAGTAGTGTTTTGGTATGGAGTTGACCTTCCGTTAACCTCCATTTATTTTTATGTTCTTTTTCTAGCCAAAACCAATCTCCCATTTAGCGGAATCCTTAGTGATTCCACATACAGGTTCTGGTCCTATGAAGTTCCTATTAGTACCTTCTTTGGCCAGTTTGTCGTTCTCATTGCCTTTAATTCCCTCATGTCCTGGCACCCATATCAGCGACACTGTATTGTCTTGTGCCAGGTTATTGAGGACCTGTTTACAATAGTTCACCAGCTTAGACCTGGTAGATGGGTTCATAATGGCTTTAATAGCCGCCTGACTATCAGTCATTATGTTCATTTTTTTGCTTGCGCAGCCGGCTTCCCGAATTTCATCGGCGCAGGCTGCGACTGCTAACAATTCGGCCTGGAAAATCGTAGTATGTTTCCCCAGACATATCGATATCTTCATTCTAGGGCCCATTCCGCATATGCCTGCACCTGCCCCCTGACTAGATTATGATCCATCAGTGTACCAGGTGCCGGCACCACAATCGATCGAGCGACTTTTTGCCTGTCCCCTGGTCGGTACAAGTATGTTCAGCTTAGCTGTAAACATAATTTCAGGTGCCATACTGTCCACCGTAGAGATGGTTGCTCTGAACCGAACCTGTTCCTTTGAACCTAGTTCGCGTGCCGGAGCAGGTGCACCTAGTTCGCATTTTCCAAAAGAGTAGATCCGATTGAAACGATTCCGAGTCGTACAATTCTGATTCCGATCGTTCAAGTCGGAGCGTCCGAGAGTTGATCTCGCAGTTGCACCTACATATTCGCATCGTATTATGTAAAAGAGTAGGTCCGCCTGGAACGAGTCCGACTAAGCGAAGCGAAATATGAGAAATAAACGACGCAACTACTCGTATATGTATAAATAAATACAACTGGAAATTGTAGTTGCTGCGATTCCGAATAATTGTATATAGCAATTGTGCAACCAAATACATTTATTTTTTAATAATTAGTATTTAGTATGATTTCTAGTCATAAGAAAAACTAAATTTTTAGCTACACAAAAAAATATATAATAAAAAGTAAAAATAATAAGAACTAATACATAAAAAATAGTTTTAATTTTTGTATTTAAATCTAAATGAAGTCATCGTTCATATTCAGGAAAACTAGTTTTTCTACTTTACTCGCACTTAACCGTGTTCTTCTTTCATTTAAAATATACCCCGCTTTAGAAAAAGTCTCTCGCATGGAACTGAAGTAGCCATTGCACAACAAATTTCCTTTACAACGATACTTAGAATCGGGAATAAATAATTACTGTCCTTCCACCACTGAAATTGATCCTGATTTCGATCAGCCATTTCACACAACTTTTGTAACACATTCTTTGGCCACATAAATTACATTTAGCAAAGTCTTTATCAACTACAGAAAAAAAATTCCATACAATACTGGTTTGCCTATTAGAACTCATTCTTAAATATTTATAAAATTTAAATTAAATTCCACAAAACTACAACCGACAACGACAATACTTATTATTTTATTATGCAACTAATCGAAATATATCCTATTTAGTAAAGGAAGGTAGAGAAAATACAAATAAACCAAGTGATGTGTTTATTTTAATACATCATACATTTATAGTCTTCACTTTTTTTAACAGTAACATTATGTCTCTCGACTAGACATTATATTTTTTGTATAAGAAATAGGCGATAATACTATATTTATGGTATTATTTTTGTGATTTTTTTATGTGTATATCGTATGCACTTTAATTTAAAAAAAAATCTATAAATTGCAATCTGACACCTCATTTAAAATGTAATAAGTTAACTGCTATTTGTATATCCAAGTTGTGTGCCTAAGTAAACATAAATATTACCCTGACTGATCGGATGCAAAATATGACTCATAATCGGTCGGTGTCGGAACTGATTTGTGCACCTAGTTTGCCGCACCTAGTTCGGAACTGGACTCCGGGTAGGTGCACCTACTCCGCTCAAGGAGTAGGTTATATCATCTCTAGTCCACCGGCATTTGAAATATCGGCTCTTCCAGTATCCTGTGCTATCGTATTCCTATGTGCTATAGTATTCCTGTGATATCTGTATGGCTCCCTACAACCTTATCAGGACACCATACGTCATTGGCCTTCAGCCTCAGTATCGCAGCCATTGCCTCCGCTCTTATAAATAGTTCCAGCGGAGAGAGACCCACGATGGCCTCCATGGAAGCGGTTCCCGTGCTGTTCATAGTTTCCATGATTCCCAACAGGGCCTGTCGCTGGAGAGTCGTGAGGAGCCCCACCGAAGATGTCCGCTCCGTCCTCCTCCACCAGACAACTGCCCCATAGGTAATCGTTGGTCTTATTACTGCTGTGTACAACCAGTGTACCACATTTGGTTTTAGTCCCCAGGTCTTGCCAACAGCTCTTCTGCATCGCCAGAAGAGCTGCGCCGCCCTGTCTGCCACTTTGGCTAGGTGTCTGCTCCAATTCAGTTTCGCATCAAGTGTTATGCCTAGATACTTCACTTCATTGGTTAGTTCTAACTTTTGTCCAAACAGCTTTACGCTGCTCAGATCATTTAGTTTTCTCATGTTGGTAAAGGCTACCAACTTGGTTTTTTGAGGATTGACAGTTAATCCCTCCTCAAGGCACCATCTTTCTACAATTCGCAGAGCATTTCGCATGATGCTCGCCACTGTCCCCGGGAATTTCCCCCGGGACACTATGACAATGTCATCGGCGAACCCCTGCGTCCATATTCCCTGGTCATTTAATGTCCTGAGGAGATTATCCACTACTAGACTCCATAGTAGTGGTGACGATACGCCTCCTTGAGGACACCCTTTTGTTGTCCTCATGGAGATCGCTTTGTTATGCATTTGGGCATGAACTACTCTGCTACGCAGCATGTTATGAACCCAGTTGCATGTGGTGCTTTTTATTTTTCGATCTCTTAAAGATCGAATAATAGAAGACATCGAGGTGTTATTGAAAGCTCCATCTATGTCTAAGAAGACTGCAAGTGCAATTTCCTTGTAGTGTAGGCTCCTTTCGAACCCTCTCACCAGGCTATGCAGGGCACCCTCACCTGATTTTCCCATCTGGTATGCCCATTGCAGTGGGAGTAGAGGAGATCTATCCAGAGCCCCTTCTTTAATATTTAAATATATCATTTTTTCCATAGTCTCCAACATAAAAGAGGTAAGACTAATTGGTCTAAACGATTTAGGGTGGGTATATGTTACTTTTCCGGGCTTCGGAATAATCACTAGCCTAGTTTCTCTCCATGCCCTAGGGATATAACCCATAACATGGCTAGACCTGAATATCTCCATTAGAGGACCCATAATTTCACCAATTCCCTCTTGAAGGAGCTTGGGAAACACTCCGTCTGGTCCTGCGGATTTATATGGTTCAAACGATCCTATCGCCCATCTAATTAATCTATCAGATTTATCCCCCATGGGATTTTCATTTGTTTGGGCCACTGAAGGAAGCACTAGGCGGACATTATTTTCAGAGCGATCAAGAAGTAGAGGAGTTTGTGCACAATTGGTTGACACGGTCTCACAATTTTTATGAAGACGGGATGCACAAACTCCCCAAACGTTGGAAAAATGTGTAAACGTTGAAGGAGACTATGTAGAAAAACAATAAACTTGTTTTGAAATTTATTTTGACCTAGTAAATTAGTAAAAATAAAGTCCGGTATAACTTTGACTGACCCTTACATATTTCTCACATACATAACTGGAACCTATATTTCTAAACACAGTATAATTACTAAAGATCGTATTTTGTCTTGCTTTACTAATTTAAATAACTTGAGTATTTTAATTAAAGAATTATTATTGTAATAACGGTTCCTGAAGAAGCTATACCGATTGATAACTAATTTAAGATCCAATCATTATTAATGTACAAAATCTAATAAAGAAACTAATAAATCTTACATCAAAATTAAACGAGAAGTTGTAGTAGGAACGCATACTATATACATTAAAAGAATTAGCTAACATGCAACCATGTAATTCATTACGTGCGGCTGCAATAATTGAAGCCGACTGTTGCCGTCTTTTTCCAAATTACTAATTTGGAATAACAAGTGTAGTTGTTACAAAGTAAAATTCCCCCGAGTCGAAAACATTGACGTTGGAACAAATATCCACGTTCTTCTTTTTCCATTCTTAAAAGGTGCGTGCACCTTTGTTCTCGGGTATTATTAGCAATTCTTTAATTAAAATTGTTCTAGCGTGTTTATTACAATGGCTAATTAAATATATCACAAATGTCCTATTAATTTTGTCAGTTTTAAATCGAATTGAGTGTGACAGTATCATTAATTACGTAAAGAAAATATAATGTGCTATACGAGTATAACAATGAAGAAAGTACTTTGGGGTGAAGCTAGTGACGATGACCAAAATAATATATTAATTGAAGTGTCTATAACAATTTTTTTGTACTACTAGTTTTGAAAGTAATAGATTTTGAATTTGCAGAAAATATAATTTTTTAGCATCAGTGACTTTTGCAAGCCAAATGTGAAAACGAATCTCAATCATTGACATTCTACAATATTGCTTTCACCATCATTGACATTTCACAAATTTGCTGTCACTTAAATTGTCACTTAAATTGTTGCCATCATTTATAACGAGCCATCGAAAAAATTCATAATTGGAGTAGACTGTGAAATTGGGTCGGTACTTTAGCCACTTCTACATAATGACATTCATTATTTGATATTGAAACTATAAGTTTGTGTCAAATTTTTCAAACTCTTATTAAGAAAATTACATTTATTTAGATGTAAATGGACAACATTTTCAACAACTTCTGTAGCTATATGTAAATTTTGATTATGATTTCGATATTAAATAAAAAATTATTTGTTTTCTTTTTTGTTGTAGTATCATTTCAATGCCATAACCTTTTTTTACAATGAAACCAAATGAAACTGTCAAGCATCAAGTAATGTGTCATTATGTGGAAGTGGTTATAGTACCGACCCAATTTCACAATCTACTCCAATTATGAATTTTTTCGATGGCGCGTTAGAAAAAATTAGCAGGGAATAATACTAAACACCAAGTAGACTCATTTGTTTGCTTACAAACATTAATTTTGTAATTGTGTGGTGTATTGTGATGAGTGGTTATCTTTTGCTGTTGATTCTGAGGGGAAAATGTCTTGCAATAGTAATTCATAACCCCTCATTACATTAAGGACTGTGGCTATTAACGATCTGGTCCCAGCACAGTCGCGTGACCGTTATGCAAAAGAATTTTTCTTACGCGAAGTTTGGAAATCGAAAAATTAAATTGAAAATTTAAATAAAGATGTTTTCTGCTGCTGGTTTCCTTTTATGAAGAAGTATCATAACTTTTTCAGATAACTGAGAAAATATATATATATATACATATATATATATATATATATATATATGTATATATATATAAGGTAAACTTAATAAGTCGGCGATTAAAGGTCTGGTTCATTACTTCAAAGTATATATATTTAAAACAACCCTACATGTTTCGGCAATATGCCTTTGTCAAGGGAATACAAAATATGAATGACAGAATATAAATGTCAAATAATTAAGTTGCTATGGTTTAAATTATTCAAAGATACATTCCAATAATAATAATAAATCATGTCTTAGTATTCCAAAAAATAGATAGCAAGGTGTGAACATATGTGTTGTTCGCTGCCAGAAGCTTGTGTCTCTTTCTGGGTATGAACCTGTGTGTTGGTTGCTGCTGGCAGCTTGCGTCTCTCTCTGGGTGTGTGATTTTGTATTTGTGTGACCGCGTAAGTGTAGGGATTTTGTATGTTAGTGCGCTCGTGCGTGTGTTTAGTGACCGGTCGCGTAAATTTAGAGAGATCGGATAATCAGCCGTTGCGTAGGGCCGCCAACCCTTTCCCGGCAACTTCTTTACTTTTCCGAGCAGTACTTCGACGGCCCGACCCCCGCCCCAACGAGGCAAGGCGCAGACCAGCGAAGCGCACCCTGCACGGGGTTGCTCATCGCCAACCGAGGGAACACTCTTAGTGGCTACCTCAGTCGACGATGGTCACACTTTGTGCCATCTTAACGATTTCCGCAGAAGCGGGGGCAATGCACACACGTCGAAGGTGTGTGTGCTGTTAACAGCAGCCTAGCCAGGTTGCCGCCCAGGACCGGTCCTAGTGGTGTGTGCATTGCGCGGCGCCGTGATTTGCGCCGCGTAGCTTGGTTCCTCACTCCTGCTGGAAAGGCGGAATGGCACCTGACTGCAGACCCCCCTAGAGTTTGGTAGCGCATATGCTAGGCTGCATCCCAGTAGAGGACCACATCAGCACAAAACAGAAAACAGGGAAAAGCAAGACATGAGTTATTATTACATATGCGCCCGTCGATCGACTTACGATGCAAAGTTGTCGGCATTCGCTCAAAACGAGAAGGAAAACCACGAAAACCTGCTCGGACAACTAGACAGGAATCAAAATACGGAACAGTCAGCATGATAAGCAAAAGTATATGATATTTAAATGTAATTGATATTTAAATAACATAAGGTATATAACAAAAAAATATATTATGATGGTAAATTGTAGATCGTTACAAAATTAAGTTATAGTATATACTGCTTAAATTTTTTATATAATTTCTGTTGTTAATTGAATTTTTTTCCTGTTTAATACTAATCATTTCTTTAATTTGTCTTTTCATTGCGTGTTGTTCTTTATCAATTATCTGTGTGTTCTCAAAATCGAAATGGTGATCGCGTTGTAGTTTGTGTGTAGACAAAGCAGTTTTGTCTGTTCTAGAGTATTTGTGGGCTTGTATTCTTTTGTATAAATATTGTTTCGTTTGGCCTATGTAGTAACTATCGCAATCGCGACATGGTATTTTATATATGACATGTGTTTCTCGATTTTTTTCTATTTTAGGATTAAGTTTTGAAAATAAATGTTTATTAGTATTACTAAGTTTATATGTTGTAGCTATATCATATTTTTTTAAAGTGTATTTAATTTTTTCCGATAGTTGTGGAACATATGGAATTGTGATATATGTTGTGTCATTGTTCAAATTTTTATTGGTGTCTGCAGTGTTGTATATTTGGTGTACTCTTTTTTTAATAGTTTGGTCTATAAGTTGTGGTGGATAATTATTATCAGTTAAGATTGTTTTAATTTTTTTGATGTTATCTTTTCTGTATTGAGTATGTGATAGTTTTACTGCCCTATCAGTCAGATTATTTATAATCATTTTATTTAATACTGTAGGAGCATTTGAGTGATAATTCATATATCGAAAAGAAGCTGTGGGTTTATTATACCAATTTGTATAAATAGTACCATGTAGGGTTGTTTTAAATATATATACTTTGAAGTAATGAACCAGACCTTTAATCGCCGACTTATTAAGTTTACCTTATCATACCAAGGTCACGAAGATATTATATATATATATATATATATATATATATATATATATATATAACAAGTGTTCATTTGAAAAGTCAATCTAGGTTACTTTGAAATTTTGATTGAATAAGACGCAAATATATTAGTATGTGTTTGTTGTTCCGTAAACGTAAATCCAAATGACATTTGATAATGTCAATCACAAATATCAGTTAGTGAATAAAATAATCGTGCGTCGATTCTGGTTTAAATAAATTGCTTCTCAGTTTTAAAATGGCTTTCACTTTAGAACATAAAATTTTTTTAGTCCAGGCTTATTTTCGAAGTGGTAATAAAATTGATGGTTTATGGGTTTATTCAGTTCAAGATTGCATTGTAGAATTTCAAGTTGAGTTTTCACATTTTGTAATAGATTATATACAATTTAAGAATACTTTGGATAGAACTTTAAAACTTTTTTCTGAAACTGGTAGTCTCTTAAGAAAATCAGGCAGCGGAGCAATTAAGAAACGTACACCTCAAGTTGTCAATCGTGTTGAAGAAATTATGGAAAATGAACCACAAACATCTGTTCGACATTTGAGTCAACAAATACGCCTTTCTGTTGGTACAACTCATAAGTTATTAAAAAAAGATATGCAACTTTATCCAAACCGTGTCACAGCAATACAAGAATTATTAGAAATTGATTACCCACGTAGACTACAGTTTTGTAATTGGTTTGTAAATATGAACAATAATGGAGAACTTTCGCAAAGAGTCATCTTTACTAATGAAGCATGGTTTTATAAAACGGGATACCTAAATTCACAAATTACAAGAATTTGGAGTAGTGAAAATCCACATGTAATTAATGAAGAATCGCTACATCCAGAGAAAATTTGTGTTTGGGCAGCGATAAGCCAAAGGCGAATCATTGGACCAATATTTTTTCAGGGAACGTTAACTGCGCAAAGGTACCGTACAGAAATTTTACAACCATTTGTCAATCAGTTGCATGATGATGAACTTCAAAATGCATATTTCCAACAAGACGGAGCACCTTGTTACTGTACTGCAGAATCTTTGGATTATTTAAGAGAATTTTTTGATGAGCGTATAATTAGTCGAAATACTGAAATTGCCTGGCCTGCACGTTCATGCGATTTAACACCTTGCGACTTCTTTTTGTGGCCTTATCTAAAAAATAACATATTTGGAACACCTATATTGAATTTGAATGATATGCTACAGAGAATCGAACAGAAAGGCATGGAAATTAATAACAATCCAGTAATGTTGCAGAATATCATCAGAAATTTTGAACGGAGGATTTTAAAGTGCATTGATCTTGAAGGACAACATTTTCAACATTTGTTATAGTTTTCAATAAATACCTATTATTTGTTATTTATTTGTATGTATGAAACTGTCAAAATATACGACTTTGTAGGTTAAGTAGTAAATTTTAATTTACGACATACTTCAAAATGTTCCCAGTAAATCACATGCTACTAGATTGACTTTTCAAATGAAGACTTGTTAATATTAGTATTATGGAAGCCCTGGATGTTATCTTTTATTGTTTTAAAAACTTGAGATCGGTTTTTTATTTCGAATTTAATGTTTAGAACTTAGTTTTAGAACTTAATTAATTAATTAATGATACAAGCTGTTTTCAAAATATGGTGGAGAATGTTATATCAAGAAGTAAAATTGTAATAAATGTGACATTAATGAAACGAGTCGTTGATTTACCAGGGTTGAAGCTAGGTTTTTTACTGTTTAGTTTATCGATTATTAAAAGTAACAGTATGATTATTAATTAATGTTTTTTACCATTGTTTTCTACTCGACTGCTTTTCTATGTAGCAAGTATATTTTAATACACAATGTACTACGGTTGAATTATACATATAATATTTGTTACTCTTAAATGTAAAGCGGACAAACCCCAATTTATCAAATTTGCCGAAATGCAAAATGATTGTTATAGTACATATTAGCAGAACTACTGCATCTCATTCATTATGTTCTGTTCCTTTACTTAAAAATCATATGTTTGAACGTCTTAACATTTCTTCTACTTCTATGATTTATATAGGATTTAATGTATTACAAGCTTAACAGTTTATTAAACCTAAGTGTTATTCGTAGACACTTAAGCATAAAAAGCCACGTCTGTAAATTTAATATTTTTGTGAGAAAGCGACGTTTTTCTAAACAAAATAAAACAATGTATTTACTATGCTTTTATTTTCAAGTAGATAGGAAAATCATAAAGAAAATGTTAAAAGTGTATCAGTTACATATAATCTATGACATTACTAATAGTTTATGTATGCTTACCCCGAATGCGGAAAACCTTTTCATTCGGCGGTGATCATTTCCTTGATTTAGGAGGACTTCAGACTTTGGTCTAGGTGGTTTTTTCGGCCTGAGAATAACGCGGGTTTCTTCTCGGATGTCATCGTCTAACAGTTTACTGTCGGATGAGACTGATAGCTGCCTTTTTACTCTATCATGCCCAGACATATTGTTCCAGTCTGTAACAAGAAGACAATTATTTATTTTTCAAAATAAGAAGCAAGTTGCATTCAATTTATAAATCATTAATATTTTACTACTTTACTACAAAAATAATTCATATTAATTAAAAGTTCTATGAATAATTGTAATTTTTTTTCTAATTTATGCGAATGCGCATCCACTGTTATAATTGCATTATCATATGTAAAGCTCGGCGCGGTCTATGAGTTATTGCTTATTTTACTTGCTTTATTAAATGAGTTTGTAGACGATGCATTAGCAATTACTGTGATATCTCGTATATGTGATCTGCTATGCTAAATTTACTATATACATATTACGTAGAAGAATGCATAGGTACATATTATTCAAATGAAATTTTTATTTTCTTTCTTCTGCCAGATTTTTATTATTTATGCTAAAATATTACCTAAATCAAATTTTTGCTCATACATACTATCTACATACTTGTTTTCTTTGAACAATTTATTTCACATCTTATTTTAATATAACATTTTTTTTACAATCTTTTAATTATTTTAAATATATTTGTTCTAATGTAACGGGTGTTCAGAAACATTCGAAGTCAAGTGGGCTCTGAACAAAAAATCGTATATCTTTACTTAAGTATTAATATACTAATTTGATAACCTATAAAATTGTATTAAGTAAATGTATCAATCTATCTCAGACATGACTTCATATTTTCAAGGCCTACTTTGACATCGAATGTTTCTGAACACCCGTTATATGTAAATATGTATTGCCTTTTACATTTTACGACGCTAATTATTCTAATTTTTAATAGAAAAAATTCGCCTTTAAGCAGGATTCGAAACCACGTACAGTGTTTGCCGGACCACTGCTTTAACCACTAACCTATTAAGGCTCTGAATACATTGGGAAGCCTTAAATTACATTAAGGAAACAGATGTTAATATTTTTGCCTGTAGTCGGCACCTGTTGCAAATTAATTAATAGCTTAGTGGATACAGCAATTTGTCCGGCAAGCCATGGACGTGGGTTCGAATCCTGCTTAAGGGCGAATTTTTTCTAAAATTCGAATAATTAGCGTCGTAAAATGCAGAAAGCAATAGATATATTCACATTACTTCGCAAAAATGTAATTAATTTGTAACAAGTGCCGGTTACAGGCAAAAATATTAACATCTGCTTCCTTAATGTGAGTTAAGGCTTCCCAATGTATTCGGAACCATATATATATATATATATATATATATATATATATATATATATATATATATATATATATATATATATATAGTCTATATCTTAGCCGTAAAATTTATATATATATAAATTGAAATCTTGGAAACTCGGCTGTATTAACTATTTTAAATTAGATGTTATTTCGCGAAGTAATGTGAAATGTAAATATTGTTATCTACAATTACAACGCTAATTTTACGAAATTTTTATTTAGAATTTTTTTTCGTCCTAAGGTGGGACACGAACTAAAGGTCGTGGGTTCGTTGTCCCACTTAGGACGAAAATTTTTAAATAAAAATTTCGTAAAATTAGCGTTGTAATTGTAGATAGCAATATTTACATTTCACACTTCTTCGCGAAATAACATCTAATTTGAGATAGTTAATACAGCCGAATTTCCAAGATTTCAATTTATATATATGTATATATACAGTCGACTGTATATATACAATATATATAGGTATCCTTGAAAGAAAGAGATAATGTATGAAAAAATATGAATTAAAAAAATTGTGAGTCAATTACGACCCGCTAAACTAAACAAAAAAACTCGCTAAAAATTGTAGTATGTTGCCACCTATGAATTCAGAATGTCTTATCTATTGAACTTACACACGCACACACATGTATGTTACATACGTAACAGTCGATGTTATGATAACATTGTTGAAACAGCTTTGTATGCTAAGGTTCCATAACCTTGTATGAAAAGTCAGCTTTTAAAAATTTATACTTGCATGTGAATTATTATTACAAGACGATATAGGGTGTGTGTTCTACGGGGCACTTCACGTCAAATTTGATAACAATCTACTTTTAATCGAACACGTAACTATAAATCATATCGAATGTACATATTGCTATGGTTTTTCCCCAATACATATTAAATAGTATATTAAAAAACAAGTTTCATAAGGCACCATTTTGCCGCACGAGATCAGTTTAGAAAACGGGCCGCGATAGCGGCGAGTTTTCTAAAGAGCGAGTGCGGCAAAAGACCTTATGAAACGAGTTTTTTATACCAGTTTTTCTATTTTGCGTTTTTTACATTAATAAATTGCTTAAATTGGAATTATTTAATTTGAAAGTTCAGAGTTTAATTTTTATATAAAGCATGCAGTTGATCACATTGATACTTGACATTTTCAAAATTAAATCTTGCTATCTGCGAAGTATATTATATTACATATTATTTACTAATTATTTACTAATAGTTTTATTTCTATTCTATTACTAATTTTCGTTAGCATTACTTGATACTTCATTTAAAAATGTAAACATGAGTGACATAGAAACATAGATATATATGATGTTGTCAATTGCATACAACATACGTTGTTTGTGTAAAATACGGACATATATCATATCTGTCAAATGTACATAAATTCTTAAAATCAAATGACAGCAATGATATTTATTTCTGTATTCGAACAACGCCAACATTGAAAAATGAAAAAAAGCGTATCGAAATGAAGCTCATTTCGATACTATTTTGGGTTTCATAATGAGTTCATTTCGAACGCAAAATAGAAAAAAATTATTTATATATCTATGTACTATTGTTTTGAACTTGTAGTGTATATTTTTGAAAATGTAATTCATGTGCCTGGAGCAAAAACTTGTATTATTGAAGGTCAGCCTTATGCGAAGCCACCGCGGTTGATGTGGACTGACAGACATAGTTTAACCTTTAGACAAGAAGTTCTTTTTATTTAAAAAAAGTATATAATTAGAAAATTTAAAGTAAAATTCGGTGTGAATTTGAATTAATTAGTTGATGGTGTTTGTTATTCAATTCCCGTTTATTCTGCGAGATTGTAGTCTCGCAATTTTGATTACATTTTATTAAACAACGTTTTCTTGTCAATGTGTCTCCTTAAAAACTAGACAACCACGTTTCCGATTGGAACCCTGAGAAGAAAGCAGTCCCATTTTTGGAAATAAACCGACTGAGGATCCTAGTTGGGTAGACTAGTTGTGAACCGTGGTACAGTAAATATAAAAACCACAGTTCATAGCAATATGTACACATGCAACGATCGATAACTGACTAAATTGGGGGAACAATTGTTTCGATACTTAAAACCGACCGATTGGAACATATAGAGTAGGTGTACCTACTCTTTATGTATTCGGTCGCACAATGGCGGGACATATATTTATAAATATATTTGTTAATTTTTTTCTCGCGTATGAGACAGAATTTTGAGAAAATATTTTGGATTCATTCTATATAATTACATCTTTCCAGTTTTCATACGTTTTCGCTATTTTTTACGGACAGCCTATATATACACGAAAAGTGTTTTTTTTTGGACTAGTGGCGTGGTAATTAAAACAATATTTAGTATATAGTTACGTTTCGGTAATTTTATTAATTCAAATTAGTGAAATTACAATGTTGATTTACCTACTTACATTAAATATTATTCTGTTGAAATAAAAGCTGCACTGTATATTACCAATTAAGATATGAGTATTAAAATAATTGGCTATGTGCAAAGTGCATGTTTTCAGTGTGGGTTTTGAACTTAATGTGATGAATATATCTATTTTTCTCTGGATTTTTTAAATGTACATGTTCTTGAACATTCCTCTCAAACATTTACGTGTTTTCGCAAGGATATGGTTGCTGTGGCGCCGAAGAGAAGTTTATATGACGGACAAATATGTTGTTGAGAGATTATTTATATCGGTTCTATCGTTTCTGGAGTTTGTATTTTTTATATGTAGATACTTTCTAATACTTTCTTATCAAATGCTGCAGCTTGTTTGAAATTTGTGTCCGTTTAATCGTTCTTGTAAGTATTGTGCTGTTTGTGCGATGTAAACATTCTTGCAGTCGTTGCATGGAATTTCATATCTAACGTAAGTTTTCTTTAATATAGACAATTTGTCTTTTAATTTAGAATGTAATTGTTAAGATTATTCTAGTTTTTGTGACCTATTTTGATGTTATAGGGCATTAAGATTTTGTTTATTTTTTTTTGTAAGTTGTTTATATAACCAACTCAGAAAACGATATTAATATTTTAATTAATTAATATTATTAACTAATTTTAGTGTGAGACATACAGCTCAACTTTTATTTTAACAGAATAATATTTAATGTAAGTAGGTAAATCAATATAAATATTATACTTTTTGCTTATGATTGGCAATTGATCTTTTCAAAATAACTGCAACGCCTACTTTTAAAAATAATACTAAATTAAACGTAATATGTACCGTTGAACTCTGAATAGGCTTATACAATACGAATATTTATAATATTTATAAAAATTTGCCATTGGCTCATTGTCCCCAGCCAATAGTAGGCCACCATCTGACCCGGTCCCCCCTATATAAGTTGTACCGGTCTCTGTCATAGCATTCTTCAAGCTACTGCGAAACGACGAACATCTACGTACAGCCCTGAAGATGTCCCTTGAAACAGTGGACGAAACGTTGGCAATTACGCCTAACTCGACGCGGTTCCAAACCGGAAACCGAGATCTACATCTAGAGAACGACCGCGGAAACCTACACCTACATTTATAAAAATAAGTTTTGCAAAAAAATTGTAATTTATTTGTCAACACCGCAATATATACATGTTTAGAAAGAAATAATCATTTATACATAAAAAATGATTTAGCCAATAAGAAATTGAAAATAACTCAACATAAATACATGTAATATAATCTTATTTACTCGGTTAATACTTTTTTCCTTCGATATCATTCTATTATTTCTTCCTTGAGGAATCAGTTCACCACAGAAACGACATAGGCACACTACATTAAACTTGGAAGAGGCCGAACTTGGATGGCGTAAGTAATGTTAGCCAATTAGCTCGCCCGTTCGATGTCAAATTATCGAAAAGAGGGAAAAGGGAGAAACGACGATGGTTAACTGAAAAAGACACTCCAAAGTCCTCTACCATACATATAGCGGAATTCGCTACTACTTTGATTTTAATGCGTCAATTTTAATGTTCATTATGAGGAAAGAGAGGGTTCTGTTTGAATTGAATTTACCTTTTGCATCGGTAGGGATACTTTGAGTGACAGCACAAAAACGTTTAAAAACTTAAAGGTTTACTGAGTATACAGATCCGCAATAAGCAGTGAAATATCCGTAGATTTGCCGACCTCATCTATAACATTTATAACATACATTTTTCTTCTGTAATAGTAATTTAAAGCACTGGATAGTTAAAAATATAAATAGCATGGCAAATAGCACAAATTGCATTTTTTGTTGATCATATATTGTCTTTAGGAGTGATATATAAAATAGATGTAACGAACTCTAGAATTAACGTAAGTTTGATGGATGGTGAAATACTATTTCAAAAGTGATTTTATTTGGAACTGTCTTATAATATTATCACCTTTCAGAATATATACGAACGGTAAAAGTATCGATAAGTAACATTGCTTGTGTGCCAACTGAAGGCAATTTGTATGCTTTTAGTATAATGCATATTTCTTAATAAAATTTTCAAATTGATGTTTCTAAAATTTTATAGGTTTATAGGTTTATTTAACATTTCAAACAGTTAACGAATAGCTTAAGTGTGAAGTAGGTCTATAAGAAAATTACAAAGAATATGTCAACAACTTTTAATTAAAGTAAGCACGTTATCAATAGAGAATCTACTTAACAGATGTTGGAAGAAAATAGACTCGCCAATTTGTGTCCAGATATCAAATATCTGTATCAGATTCTTTCGATATTATAATCTCTCTTAATTATACTAGTCAGTCGAATTAAAATAAAAAATTAAATTAACGTATTGTGGACAATTGGTGCCTTAGGCATATACACGGATGGATCAAAACATTAGAAAAATTGCGGTTGCGTTGTGTAACCTACATGATCCAAACAATTCATTAAAACTGAAACTTTAATCCAGCGGTTAGCAGAGGCTATGGTATTTTTGGAAGCTTATTTATTTATTTCTTTATTTATTTCGTATGAGATGCGAAATCGAAAATTATATATTAGTATATAAATCACATTGATGACAAAAAAGGGTCATAAAACTAATTTCTATACTAATAACTAAATTCTTCAACCAGCCCAGTGCTGCAGGAGTTTCCTTGCTCAGCTCGTGGATGCCACCAGGGACACTTCTTCTCGGGCAGTCGTTTACTATGTAGGGCATAGTTTGTTCCACATTTCCGCAGTCGCAGAGGATAATATCTTCTAGTTTCCATTTGTACAGCATTGAGTACACTTGCCGTGGCCTGTACGGAATCTATTTAATTGAGATTTTTGCCTGTGTGGAAGGGTTGCGCCTGGCAGAGGTTTTGATTGGAACTGTTCCTCAGTTCAGGGTGTTCTTCGAGGAACGTTATACAGCAATCATTCACATTGATGGGGCGCTAAACTACTTAACTATCCTGCCAAATTGGTATCCTAGATTTCAATCGTGTCCTGGGGACGCTTTCCAAATAATCGTGTGTGGAAAAATCAATGATGTTAATTAATAATCTTGGCCCATTCATTCTGTGCTGCAGCGAGGCGTCTGATATCCAGCGGAGCAATGTTAGAGTCGCTAAGTACATACTAGAAGTAGATCTAACAGTACCAGTGGCGATCCTCATTGCATCATTAAGTTGAATATCTATTAGTTTTGTATGAGAGCTTCGATACCAGACAGCGGCTCAATATTCAACAAGAGAGTAAGCCAGCACCTATGACATATTCGAATCAGGGATTTGTGCGAGGAGGGCTATCCAGCAATCATTTACTCTGATGGGATGCTGAAGTTCCGTATCGGATTTGACTGGAAGTTCAACATCCTATCAATGTGAATCATTTCTGGATAGAGATCTAATATTAGAGATGTAATCCTTCAGAACCTCAACCCTCAAACGTAGGCCTCAATTTAATGGTCTCAATTAAATAGGTTCCCCACAGGCCATGGAAAATGCAACTCAATGTTGTATAAATGGAAACTAACAGATACTAGCTTCTGTGACTGCGGATATGTGGAACAAACTATGACCCAGATAGTAAACGACTGCCCCAGAAGAACAGAAGAACTTTTCCTGGTGGCATCCACAAGCTGAGCCAGGCAACACCTGCAGTTCTCGCTCGACTGATTAGATCAGGTTCCAGTAGATGAATTGTATGCCCGTCATTGTACACTGGTTTACCATACCTTAAATGTTGGGAAAGTTTATATTACTTTGCTATACGTCATGAATCTAAAATAACCTTTTGTAATTCCCACCACTTGTATAAACAGTGGGGATGTGGGTGAGGTTTACTTCAGGACATCAGTCAAAAAGATATATCAGTTTAACTTCGATAGTTTTCTCCTAGGGAAGAGTTCCTATAGCTCTTACTAGCGAAACTCAATACATCAACATAATAATTTAGTATATAAGTCAACAAACAAGGTACTAGTGTACAACAAATCGTATTATAATAAATGTATATATGTGTAAATAAACAGATTATACCATATTGCAATTTATTAGTTTACTTACTAATCAACGAGTGAACGAAAAAAGTGTATACGGTCTTACACCCGTGCACAAGTGTATTCTACGATAACACCAGCTTGAAGAGTACATCAAAGGTTCCTTCAAACTAGGAGGAGTCAACATTTAATGAATACTATCTAAATTTGGATTTCGCTTCTCGTACTAAATAAATAAATTATACATTTTTAACAAACTTGCTAGAAAATTCGGTATTCCCAGGGTTTAGAGGTTATTGCGAAATACATGTAGATAATTTAGTTAAGGAAGTAATAATATGGCGAATTCTATAGGTCTGTACTTTATGAGGTGGATTTAGTACAATTATCAAAGAAAATTATATCAAATATATTAGTGGAATGCATAGTAGAAAAAATATAGTCGACAAGAATAACTCAGTTGGATTAGAGTTAATTGTGGAATACGTACCAATGAGGTTGTAGACAATTTAGTTAAAGAAAGTAATAATGATGGCGAATTCTATAGGTCTGTACTTTATGAGGCGGATTTAATACAGTAAGCAAAGGAAATTATATTAAATAGATGAGTCGAAATGCATAGTAGAAAAAATATGGTCAGCAAGAATGACTCAGTATGCATAAATTTATTATGACGTCGATACCAACTTCTGGGAATGGATTGCAGTCTTTGAGGTCAATACCGTACAACAATGCAAGACTAAAATTTACTCATGGAAAATATGCCACTCATATATACCAAAAAAAGCAGTCTGAGTCCCTAGTTTGTTCATGCGATGACGAAGAATGAATTTTAGACTATTTAATTTTAGCATGTAAGTTACGCAAGACAAATACCAAGTTGCTAATTGGCGAGGTTATTTCTTTACCAATAAATGTCACTAGTATACTGAGTTTCAATGGTAAGATGTCCGGTCAAATAATAAAAATATTAATAAAAATGAAACACCATATCTAAAAAGGAGGTTAATCCTTCAACTTCTGATATCCATGTAATCTACAAGTGATCCGTTGCACTTGAGCATCAAATGTCGATAATCACGCTAATGTTAAAAAATGCCTCTACTAATTTGAGCATAAAATAAAGACAAGGACTGTCAAAGTTTCCAAGCAAATTTAAGAATTGTAAAAATTATAAATCCATCTAAAATACCAATTTTTGAGTACAATTTGTGATGTGAGATTCGTCTAATTGATGTTATTTAATTTAAGAAGATATTTAAAAAAAGCAGTGAGATGTGGCAAATCGTATATAGTACTGTGTACCTATCATAGGCAAAAATTTAAATTTTATGTGCCAATACTGTTAACATTATTTAATTTTTAAGTACATCTTATATTTTTCCAGCTTTTACGCTGAAATTTACCATTTCTCACTAGCAATTTTAAAAATCAGAAATATCATAAATTAACTTAAATTCCTAGAAATATTTCCTGGATACATCTCTGTTCATATGACTACAACAACCACTGGTAGCAGGGCTGAAAGCTTTTTTGAAGTTTATATACAAACGAAGTCCCCTAATGCAGTATTCTGATCATCTGAATACGCTTTTGTTTCAAACTTTTGTAAGGTTTTTTCCGTGGGAATTAAAACAGGGATAATCGACATTTGGAGGAAACACCGGCAGTGCATGTTGTTTCAAATATTTATTTAAAATGGATTAAATATGATTTTAAATGATGATTCCAAAGCACTATTGACTTCTTTAATTAACTTAAGGAAATGGGATGCAGATGTATATATAGGCTGCTTTTATAATTTTCTCCGACTTTTCTAATTATACTAAGGTAGCAAGTATTGCGGAATATGTAAAGAATAACAATAAACAATATATAATAATAACAATAAATAAATTTAAACATTTCTAGACTATTTAATTGCATAAACGCAATGTTCTATACTTGCATGACGGGGGACTATTTTAGACTTATGGCAACTCAAATTACTGATACTAATATCCAAAGAGGTTTAGGGTATTTCTCTAGATTTATTTTTATAAGTGATAAAACGATAAAACTGGAAATAAGCTACTTTCTAACAAGGAACTAATTTGAATGAAACTTGTGTTAATGTTGTGTGTCTTAAGTATTTGTCGTATGTGTGCCCATTTGTCTTTCTCTGTGATTATAATTGGTGCGATTTTGTGTGTTTTGCGTGTTTCGGTGTTTGTGTTAATAGCACTAATAGAACTGTGTAAGAAACCATTTTCGATTGCTTCGGCATAAGCGTTTTAAGGGGTGAAAAGGGACCGCGAAATTCTAACCATTTTTTTTTTATTATATTGTTCTGTAATCCTTCCAAGAAAAAAATATTGATTAATGTAGACATATACATGTTTATGACCGCTATTAAAATATACCAAAATTGATGCCATTTATTCTAGAAAAATATTAAGGATCATTCATCAAATATTTCGCTAAGAAATAAGTAATTAAACTTCTAGTTTCAAAAATTCTTTTATTGTAAATACCACTAAAATATTGTTTCGCCATACAATGGCTTCATCAGGTGGATGAAATACTGAATATGTACAATACAAGTTTGAATATTTATGTGAAAATTATTGGAGAAATGGTGGTGGAAAAATTTTTACAATCTTAAATTTAGTAGAGGGGAGTTGTTTAAATCTAGTTGGTCATTTAAAGCTAATCCTAAACTATTGTATCTATTAATTTCTAAGTTTTCTAACAGGTTAAGTTTTTTACTTTTTTCTTGAATGTGTAAAATTTTGAATCTATATTAAATCTATGATTGATATCTATACAATGACTTGCGAAAGTTGAATCTGTTTTCTTTTCTTTATGGCTTCTCTCGTGTTCTTTCATCCTAATTTTGAATGTCCTCCCCGTTTGTCCTATGTATACCTTATTACAATCTTCGCATGTTAACTTATATACACCAGAGTTTGATTCTTTGTCTATTTTATCTTTGTTGTTTTTAATAATGTTCTGTATAGTATTGTCTGTTTTAAATGATATATGTTCGTTATTAAGTTTTTTAATGAAAGTACCAATTTTTTCCGAAATTTTTCCTAAGTAAAGTGATTGAATTATAGGAATTAATTAGCTTGTATTTTAATTTTGGATAAACTAAGGAAAGGGTTTTAGATTTTTGTTGGCTATTTAGGATGTTATTGACAATATTTATAGAGTAACCATTGTTCTATTGTCTTTAAATATTGTCAATAACATCCTAAATAGCCAACAAAAATCTAAAACCCTTTCCTTAGTTTATCCAAAATTAAAATACAAGATAATTAATTCCTATAATTCAATCACTTACTTAGAAAAAATACAGAACATTATTAAAAACAACAAAAATAAAATAGACAAAGAATCAAACTCTAAGGTATACATAGTAAGGTATACATAGGACAAACGGGGAGGACATTCAAAATTAGGATGAAAGAACAAGAGAGAAGCCATAAAGAAAAGAAAACAGATTCAACTTTCGCAAGTCATTGTATAGATATCAATCATAGATTTAATATAGATTTAAAAATTTTACACAATAGATTTAAAAATTTTACACATTCAAGAAAAAAGTAAAAAACTTAACCTGTTAGAAAACTTAGAAATTAATAGATACAATAGTTTAGGAATAGCTTTAAATGACCAACTAGATTTAAACAACTCCACTCTACTAAATTTAAGATTGTAAAAATTTTTCCACCACCATTTCCCCAATAATTTTCACATAAATATTCAAACTTGTATTGTACATATTCAGTATTTCATCCACCTGATGAAGCCATTGTATGGCAAAACAATATTGTAGTGGTATTTACAATAAAAGAATTTTTGAAACTAGAAGTTTAATTACTTATTTCTTAGCCTTATAATGAAGTTTCAACAAGTATCTCCTTCGTCAATTAACCATCAAATATTTTCTTATTTTTTGTATACTTTTCGTAATAGTGATAGTGATATTTAGACATTTTCCAATTGAATTGTGTATTTTACTGTGCAAATTCTTTACACATTAACATTAACAACTGCTAATTTTTACAAATTCACATTCTTTCTTCTTACAAAGTTATACATACAATATCAAATTAATCTATTTGCACCAGAAAATACGGATTTACAAATTCTAAGGTGCATTGAATGAAAAGAAAATCAAATTTTTGAATCAAGTAACGTCCAGAAGATGTCAGCTGCGAGTCTATCAAAAGCTCGAGAAAAATATCAAGAAATATTGACACACCGATGAAATGACAAAGGTAATAGAGAATTAAGTTCATCCATAATCGATATTGCCAAAAAATTCCGTAATCAAGACAGAAACCTTGAACTATACCTCATTCAGCTTAAAGAAGTCGCAGATGGCGCTATAACTTGAGTGCAATTTACACAAGATAAATTTTTTAATATGAAATAAGTAGAACATATGTTTTTCTATTTTGCGTTCGAAATGAACTCATTATGAAACCCAAAACAGTATCGAAATGAGCTTCATTTCGATACGCTTTTTTTCATTTTTGAATGTTGGCGTTGTTCGAATACAAAATTAAATATCATTGCTGTCATTTGATTTTAAAAATTTAAGTACATTTGACAGATATGATATATGTTCGTACTCTATACAAACAACGTATATTGTATACAATTGGCAACAAGATATATTAGTTTCTAAGTCACTCATGTTTATATTTTTAAATAAAATATCAAGTAATGTTAACGAAAATTAATAAATAATATGTAATATAATATACATACTTCGCGGATAGCAAGATTTAAATTTGACAATGTCTAGTATCAATGTGACCAACTGCATGCTTTATATAAAAATTAAACTCTGAACTTCCAAATTAAATAATTCCAATTTATTAATGTAAAAAATGCAAAATAGAAAAAATAGTATAAAAAACTCGTTTCATAAGGCCTTTTGCCGCACTCGCTCTTTAGAAAACTCGCCGCCGCGATAGGCTCGTTTTCTAAACTGATCTCGTGCGGCAAAATGGTGCCTTATGAAACTTGTTTTTTAATATACTATTTGCTGTCAATGTTTAGGTTATATAGTATCAATACATTCAATGTTTTGACTTAAGCTATTAATTTTCATCCACATGAACCAAATCAACACTTCTGGCTCAAATTCATTACTATAAAATAGAATTGTATTTAAAAGTAAATTTATTAAAATGAATTTTAATGAAACGTCGAGAACAGAGCATGGTTATGAATGAAATTTTCCGTGATGTCAATCACTCATCTCATGACATGTAGGTTATTTTTTCAAAGAACCAAAATATTCAACAACAAATCGTGCCAGTCTGACTATAGAACACATAAAATGTATTTATTTACTATAAAAGTTTATTTAATATAGAAGAATCATGGCAAATTTAAAATGATCAAATCTCCTTCAAATAATATTTTAAGATGCACTAATTGGCACTAATAGAAGACCGGAATAAAATTCAGCCTGCGTATTGTAAAAATCAGCACAACATATGATAGTCATTCGTTAAGAAAAAGAACTGATAAGTCTTACTCATGTTTCATGGCAGTGTTTTAACATTATTTTATTTAGGCTTATATTTAGATGCGGTGTAAAATTTTGACAATTTCATCTGCTTTTATTAACTTTTAATAAATGCTTTTTTTCTGTGCCTGAATTTGATTTTGAGCAACTATATCTAATGCAAGACCTTTTGTAAGTAAGCAATACACTAAAATTTTTCTAGTGTATTTTGCTAAAAAAAATAACTTGACAAAACAATAACAAACAATTCAATATACGAGTATAACCTTCAAGAAGAATATAATAAATATTTCAAAAGCTGCATTTATATTTATCAGAGGTGCTTAATTTAGTTTCTTTCTTTTAAAAAAGTTCAAGACATTCAACACAAGTTACTGGGATTGTGATTAGAGTTTTCCAGGCATATCTATAATAAATGTAAATTCTTAACCTATAACCAATAAATAACTTAGTGATAAGATTACTTACCTACTGAAAATGTATTAAAAACAGTTCTTTGTGTTATCAAAAGATCAACTATTTGCTAGATAGAAAGAAGGTTAATTAGAAAAGCAATAAAACGAAAACAAACCAAAGTAAGATGTCAAACGTCAAAATTTAATTATTCGACTATCGTAGTACAGCAGTATCATGACGAGCGGATGACCGCATGTTATCTCTGTCTATCTTATTGGTCCTACGGCGAAGCCATTCTCACATTTTCGTTTCAGTGTTTTATCCTTGTTTAACCATTGAGCTTTGAATGAAATGAGAATACATACATTGCAAGTGCCCATGTCCGTGATAACGCCACGCAACTAATGACGTGAGTCAAATCATCGAGGGGACAGATACTATATATATATATATATATATATATATTTTCGTGACCTTGGTATGATATGGTAAACTTAATAAGTCGGCGATTAAAGGTCTGGTTTATTACTTCAAAGTATATATATTTAAAACAACCCTACATGTTTCGGCAATGATGCCTTTGTCAAGGATATAAAAAATATATATTTTTTATATCCTTGACAAAGGCATACATAAAGGAAAATAACGGGACTGGTGCTGTAGTATAAAAATGAAACATTTACTTAGAAAACTTCAACAAAAATCCTTCAAAGTACTCTCCATTCTGTGCAAAACACTTGTCCCATCGTTTTGTCTACTTGTCATAAACATCTAAGAAACCTTATTTTGAGAGTCTATTTAGTATACCCATCACCGCGTTGTTGAGCTCACTCAAATCTTCGACCTCCCAATTCCTTTTTGATTTCAGGAAACAAATGGAAGTCACATGGAGCAAGGTCAGGTGTGTAGGGAGTGTGAACAATAATTTCCAACCCTGACAAATTGCCACTCGATTGGCATTTTGTTCATCGGTCATCACTGTTGGAATCTATTTTGCCGCGACCTTTCGGTACCCTAGATTTTCATGAATAATTTTTTGAGTGGAACCATAATGTCAGAATTTCCCTATATGTTAATTCGATCATTTTGGATCAAGTCGTTAATTTCTGCAATTTTTTAATCAATTTGAAGTTTGTGGTCGCCCGCGTCGAAGTTCATCTTCCACTGATTCACAACCGTCTTTGAATTTCTTCTACATCGTGATAAACTATCATTTGGGTGTGCAGTTTTAATCATTTCAAAAGTTTCAGTTTGAGTTTTAACCAACCAAACACAAAATTTGATCGCATATCTTGGCTCCACTCTCATTTTTTCGACAAACACTGACAATTCAGTAATTAATTTGTAATAAACGTCAAAAGTTAAATCAAAGCCTACTTGAGTATAAGTACATTAGAGATGGGGGTTTCATGTTCTATTCTTAGTGTTATAAAATTCTAGTTGTGAAAGAAGTTATAGCACCAGTCTCGTTATATTTTGATATATCCTCGTATATCGCAAATGAGTGATTTGAAGAAGCCACTCTGGTGATATTCCAAACACTAGGTCATTTATAGAAATTAGACATAAAAGATTATCCTTTCAAGTTTCCTAAACGTGAGGGAGGTTGAGGTGAAGTGTAAAAGTCAGTCCTTATGCTTTATTTAATTTGAAGCACTTACTCTGTAAATCGTTTCGTTTAATTTAATAACACCTAGTACAATGAAAAAACGAATCCTAATACAATACAGTGCTTGTGGTAGATTTTGTTTTGTGAACGGTTTTATACTATTACTATTAAAGCACTTCATATGCACAACCGATTGGTAAAAAGAGATTGAATGTAAATTTCATCCATTCTCGATACTGAACTCTCCATAATGCGAATTGAAAATTGCTAGCTCCCAGATGTGCTTTGCACTGGCGAACCACTTATTTAAATTTTATGTAGCCGGAATGGAAATGATGTATTTGCTCTGTAATAGATAAACCGTGAAGATTTATATAAATCTTCCAGTACCGTATCTTTCAAATGAAGAATGAGTTAGTTATTCTTTTATACTAATTTTTTTATAATTTAGGTAATTCGATGTATGTACGCACAATACGATTAATTGTCAATAAATAACATAAAAGTAATTAAGTAATTAAAACTTTAAATAATGTAAACAAATTTTTTAATTGAAGTAAACGTTAGAACAAATTTGATTCTATGTAAAAATATGTCTTTCCTACTATTAAAAATTCTATAATTAGAATATAATATAATATTTTCACTTATTATTAGGGCTGACGAATTTGCGCCAACAGCCAAAGGTGGCCGCATAAAAGTTTGTACATAAAATAAATAGTAAAATAAATAGTATATGTTTCCACAGTTCTTTCAGTCAAGCTAGACAGACGTGCGGATTTTTTTTCAATACCGAAACGACCATTCTGCTTCTAGTGATTGCATCTTTCAAACAACTTAATGGATCTTTAGACGCGCCTATACAAATTTGTTTTAATATGTGAAAATTGGAATCTCTGTTTAAAACACTTTAAAATTTTTCTATCACACACTTATTTTGGAGTCATCATAATATAAGTCCGGTATTTCTACTATAAAATTTTTAAGTGTCCGACATTGGTCGTTTTCGTGACTTATGTAACAGAACTACGAAATAGTACTTACGGCAGCATACATGTATATACAACAGATCTCGCACAGAGTCTAAGTAATACTGCAGGTAGTATACCACAGTAATGTACCACACCAGTACCACAGCAAAGACCTATCAGTAGGATCATTTCTTGTCGGCACCTTTAATCTTCTGAAATAATCGTAATACGTGCATACGTGCATCGTAATACGTGCATGCTCCCCGTACTAAAATATATGTATATCAGACTGTAGGATTTCTCTAATAAGCGGTCAGTTTGTGCTCCTAGTTATAATTTTCACCGTTATGCGCTAATACGAAAGAAGCATACGCGAGTTGCCATTTTATTTCAGTAATTTCCCCTGATGAAACTACTAGTTTAAGTTTATACGGTGGTATCACCACAGTATACTTATTATCCAACCTACACCACTGCCTGTTGGCGTTATTAACCAACTCTACTTACTATCTTCAAGAGTTAACATCTTCATTAAATGTTTCATTAACATATTAACATACATAAATTATTTTGAAAAATTACGTACATAAATGTTTGTACGTATTGTAATTTAAATTGTAATTATTAGGGACCGGACACGAGAGACCGATGACTCATCGCTCACGGGCGTACTATTAAAAATTTGTATTTTTAAAGAGTTTTTAATTTTATTTATATAATTGGAAAACAAACGGGGGGCGATCTATAAAATACGAAATACATTTTTATTTGTTCATTTTGTAATTCAAGTTGAGTGAAGGAGTATTAATATTAACTAGCAATATTTTCTCAAGGTTATCTTCTCTAAAATTTGTTCTCTTTGAATCAAATACATCCTTGTAGACAGAAAACATCCTTTATACATCGCAACTCTTATAGATGCATGCTGGAAATATTCTTTCATTTCAGCGTATTTAGCAGTTAGATTTTGAGGCATTGTTCCCATACACAATTGCCGCAATGTTATTAAATCTGTATTTCTATTAAAAACTGCGTAAAACTTTTGCCGAATGCCACATTCGAAGTCACTTGGAATATTTTTCAAATTATTAATAGCCACATCTAATATGGTTAATCCATCATTTAATTTGAGATTTTGATTTTCAAAATAAGTGATTAGTTTTGTCAAATTTTCAAAGTGTTCCTGAAGAAAGTACAAGTGATTTTTTAAATTTGGAATTTGTATTAGTTCCTCGCACTCAGAAATACGTCGACCATCGTCATTTAAATATGTAACGAAATTTTGTAAACTATCGAAATTAGCTGCATAAAAACTAGTAGCTTCCAACCATGTTCTCCATTTAGTTATTACTGGAGAGGGAGGCAGTCACAAAGATGGAAGTTTTTCCCTATAAAGAGCTACTCTCAATGGTGCTTTTCTGAAACCTTTTCTAAAAGCGGGTACAAGTCTATCAAATTCCGGAAAAATGTCTCTGAGGAAACATGTCCTAAATATGTTGTATATTACTTGTGTAGCACATGCTCTCCACAGAATCTGTGAATATGTCAGAGACACTTTTCCGAACTGACCGTACTTTATTTATCGTAGGAAATACAAACTAATAAATAAAATAAATTATTAAAACTGCCCACCCTATTATCTACGCCCATGAAGAAACGAATTTAACTATAATATTGTAGTAATTGCGTCAGAATTCAACGACAAAAGCCAGATGTGCGGTTAACCGAAAGAATAGTGCTATTCAATAACTGCGTGTTGTACTTAGCGATGTTATAGACTATTTATATGGTCCATCGTAGTTTCGGCCTGATGCGTCCGGTCTCTAGTAATTATGTCAAGCATTTTTAACAATTTTGTAAATGTATCCTTCTCCAGAGATACAGATACGTATCTGTGTCTCTGGAGAAGGATACGTTCACAAAAATATTAATAATTAATTTGTATTGTGTTCTTCACACCAGATATTTAATAATATTTTATATATGTGTTTGAGTTATTCTGTGACACTACAATGTCTGATGTGAAAGAGCAATGAACGTGCATCAAATTCTGCTTCAAATTTGGTAAAACGGCAGCGGAAACCCTGAAAATGCTTAAACAAGCGTTTGGTGAGGATACTTTAGGCCAGGTGCAAACTTATGAGTGGTACCGTTTTAAAAATGGACGTGTATTGATTGATAATGATGAGCGTTCCGGTCGTCTATCGACGAAAAATACGCCACGAAATCCTGCAAGACCGAAGGAGAACAATTCATGACATTTGTAACATCGAACTTAACATGCGGCGTATCGCAACAATGCACCAACCCACATGTCACTTGTTATGCGTCAGTTTCTAGCCTCAACGAAGATGGCAGTTCTACCCCAAGCTCCCTACTCCTCAGATCTTGCCCGTTGTAACTTCTTGTTTCCAAAGTTGAAACTGAAGCTCAAGAGGCATCGTTTTGAGAAAATTGAGGAAATTCAGACTGAATCGCAAGCTGTGTTGACCACGTTAACACGCGAAGACTTCCGCACTGCTTCCAGTCATGGGCAAGTCGCTGGGATCGCTGTATTTATGCGGAAGGAGAGTACTTTGAAGGTGATTGTAATTGTGATAAAATTCTGCTGAAGAACCAAACGTAAATGTGCTTTCGTCGAACCAAATGTCGGGTTGTATTCGACTCTCGAAGGACCATGTATAATTTTGCATTTGACCCACCGCTCACGGTGCGTAACTTCCGTATAAGCTGGTTATTTATTTTGGTTGGTGGCAGTTATATTGGAAGTTGGTGTTTTTTTAATACTTTATTTATTTTACAAAAAACATAATTAAACCTAATTTCTTAAGATAAATCTCGAAATGAGCACTTAATGTACTTAATGCACTTAACTTAAACTTAATTCTTTACTGTTTGTTATTTTATGTTAAGAATGTGAATGTTGTATTCAGAATGATAAGTGTTGTGTTACAAGTATATAGAAAATATGTCACTATTACTACTATTACATAATTAAAATGTGCGTATATGTTTGACGTTGTCGTTGTGGATTCTGCCTGCATTATTACTTCTTGGAAATTTACCTACGTGCAACAATACCCAATGTTTACGATAGTCTTAAAGATTTTACTAAGAAATAAATATAATAATAAAATAGAATCCCTAATTAAGTATTAATAGGTGGCATAAATCTAAGCATGCATTTTCGTCTGTTCCATTCTTCAGTAATAGATTTTTCTGGTACATACATATTTAGGAATCGTGAACCTATTATGCATACTTAATTAAACAATGGGTGACTATATTAAGGGTTTATTGAAATCGTTCACTAATAATCGTAGGCAATAAAGAAACGGTCGAATGAACAACAGATTAGCAAATGTAAATTCCTTCCATAAATTTTGAATATGCTAATAAAAGTACGTTATATAGTGACTTACACTTGAAAATGCACATTGAATATTTATAAAATTTGAAATGTTATACTTTAATTCTTTTATGCTAAAGCTACTTATATCTAACATATAAATATTTGCAACAATTTTATTTTATGATGAAACAGTGATGATAGTGAATAAGTTGTAAGAACAATCTATTGTTTGTTTCATATTCCGGTGATTTTTAGGTAGCACCTCCTATGTGTATTTTCAACCTTCAAATCGTCGAAAATGTTTGTAGAGCTCTTAAATAATTGTATATTCTTCTATAAATAGTATCCTTAATGCTTAAAAGACAGCATCCAAATAAGAAATTACTTACTAGACGCTATTGGGTATTATTAATGTTAAGGAAGGATAAACAAAATATCGAATGAAATGTATTTTATTTCTAAATAAACAATGCATTTTCAAACAATATTTGTTTTGACGTTTTATTTTGTTAGAATTTTGTAAAACCAACAGAATTAAAAATGACTAGAAGCCATGGATATATTTAAGTACTAGTTATGTTGGAGGCAAAATTATTTTCGACTGACATTTGTTTATAATTCAAATGATGAATAATATTTTACATAATTTATTCGGATATCCATTAGATGAATAATAATTCAACAATCAATATTGGTGAAATTAAATGAATTCGGCTTTATATATGTACATATTTAATATTATGTTTACATCGTACGAACTGAAATTGGAACACTGACATTAATCCGGTATGACAAGTGAAATATTTAATTTGTCAGCATTATACAGAGATCTTTGTGTAAATCAGAGAAGAAAATGTTATTGTTATTATACATGTATGTTTACAGAAAAGAATGAAGATTTTTTCAACATTCCAATAGGGTTTCTTAGGTGCCTTCTAGGAATACATTAAATGAATTTATGTACTTAAAATTACGAAGTCGCTTTACCATTCGTGTTGGATAGAAAGTAAACAGACCTGACTTGTACGAGTGACTTGCAATTAGTCAAATGCATTAACTACTAATTTAACAAGAAATATTTGACTACACGTGAGCGACCTAGCCAACAAGAAAAATTTGCTTCTGCTTAAGTAACTGAACTAATACGAGGGTGAATCAGTAATTGGCGAGTCTGAAGAAGAAGGCAGCATTAAAAAAGTTTAATTCGTTTCTCAAGTTAGTAATCCTTCAAAACAAAACTTTCAGAATCTGTAATCGAAAGAGTAGAAAATGAACTGTTTCTAGCATACGAGGATTGTTCGGGAACTACGTGGTCTAACACAGAGATGGCACGAATTCGCAGGAATCTTCTTTATCGTTCTGTAGAATCATCCTTCAGTAGGTTAAATATGATAGTACAGAGCGATCTGTCAATTAGTCTGTTTTAACAGTATGCCAAGGTGAATGTCTCGTGTGATTTTAGAATAATGGCAAGAAACAGAGTTGAGAGCAGTGATAAAGTACTTATTTGAAAGGCTTAGCACCAATTGAAATCAAAGCAGAGCAGGATTCAACACTATTAGAATCCGCTCCTTCGTCTTCAATGGTTAAAAACTGGGTTGCCGAATTTAAGCGTGGTCGTATGAGCACAAATGATAAACCCCGTAGTGAACCTCCAAAAACTGTTACTGTTTCGGATGTGATTGAAAGAGTCCACCGTATCGTCTTGGATGACCGTCGAGTAAAAATGCGCGAGATAGCAGACATTGTAGACATCTCAAATGACAGTATGTACAGAATTTTAACTGAACAATTGAAAATTAAAAAAAAATTCGGCCCGTTGGGTGCCGCGGTTACTCACACCGAAGCAAAAACTGAATCGTTTGAGTTTTTCTTTCGACCTTTTTCGCCGCAATCGGAAGGACTTTGATTTAGTTACGTTTCGTTCCCGTCGATGAAATCTGGATCCACCATTACAGTCCCGAAACCAAAGAACAATTCAAACAATGGACAAAGAAAAGGTTCTCCGCCATAAAAGACGACAAAAACGGCTTTGTCAGCAGGAAAGATTATGGAAACTGTTTTTTGGGGGATTCTCATGGAATTAACTTGGTCGACTACTTAGAAAAGGGGAAAACACTAAATGGCGAGTATTATGCTAATTTGTTGCAACAATTAAGCGATAAAATCAATGAGAAACGGCCTCATCCAAATATTAGGAGAATATTTGGCTATCTTCAAACGTAATCCAAGAGAATTCTTCCGTCGATATGTCGCAGTATAGATAAAACGAAAATACAGTCGAAACAATGGATTACTCCAGATCAACATGCCCCCAAGAATGCGAAAATTGTTTTTTCGGGCGATAAATTCATGGCCACGGTTTTTTTGGGATTCCAAAAGTGTTTTCTTTATTATGTAAAAAAGTGAAGAACAATAACTGGCTAATATTGTGCTGATTTGCTGTCACGTTTTAATGCAGTACTGAAGAAGAAACGATTGCATTTGTTGAAGAAAGTGTTGTTCCATCACGATTATTTATTTTGTAAGAGAAGCGAAATTGAAATTTAGATATTAGTATATAAACCACTTTCTTTTAAGCATATAATAATTTCGATATTATACTATTCATAACCTTATATTGAAAGAGTTCATTTTTGTCCGCCGGCAGTTTTGTCGTTATTATTGTACGGCGGAGCTGAAAAAATACATTGACGTAACATGGGGGGAGTGTCTCCCTCGATATATCTCCCTGATATGTATCGTAAATTAATTCAGACCGAACTGTGCATAACTAACCTAAAACGTCAAATTTCTCCGTCAGCTTTTTATGACATTGTTATAGTACAATTCGGCTACCACAAATTTTGTGGGCGGTGGCTTCCTTAACATCTCACAAACTTCAGCGAGTGAGTCTTGCGAATTTTGCATGGGAGCTGTTCGACTACCTGCCCTAGAGGCCGGACCTGGCACCAAGTGAGCAGTGGTTCAGTACTAATGAGATGCTGCAAACTTGTGTGCTAGATTGGGTAAGAACCCAGGAGGTAACATGCTAAGAGGAAGGTGAACAGAAACTGACTATTTGTTTTAGTCCGCTTAACGGGTTTAAAAAAATAGTATTCAAATAAACAGAAAATATGATAAAAATGTCACTTGAGAGTGAGACGGAATATACACTTTCGCTTACAAGACTAAAATTCGAACAATATATATGAAGTGAACATTTCTACTTGAAAAAAATATCTGGAAATGTTATTTAGCGATGAAAATTGTGATTGTATCGTTAGTCCTTTATAAGATTCCAACGACGATGTCATCGATAATATTGAAGGAAATACCCGATGCCTGTACTTTTCAACGCAATTTAAATATTATTGAATAAATGTAGATTTAGTAATTGTTGTATTGCAAGTAGGCTAATCAACAATGTTAG
This sequence comes from Melolontha melolontha, assembly GCA_935421215.2. Lineage (NCBI taxonomy): Eukaryota > Metazoa > Arthropoda > Insecta > Coleoptera > Scarabaeidae > Melolontha > Melolontha melolontha. The sequence continues at coordinate 106,804,188 of OW285235.1, forward strand.
CGAACGTAACTAAAACTACATGACGTCATGTTTCACTATAGTCTTATTCCTTTAAAATATACTGTCGACATTGTTAAGGGAGCTTCCGTATTTTTCGAAAAAAATCTGATGACTGCAGACATTCTCGAACAGCTTCTCTTGACTTCTTCATTTTTCCCATAAAAATTATTAAACAGGTAGAAATCTTAGGCAGGAGCAAAATCCAAACTATAGGATGGATGAGGAAGAAGGATCCACTTCAATTTTTGAATTGTAGTCATAGTATGAGTAGAAGCATAAAAACGTTATCCTTGGAAAAGAACATATTTATATTTTTTTTCGCTTGTTCCATTAGTTTCCATTGGAACATCTGGAAAATCTGAGTAGTACTCTGTACTTATCATCCATTGTTCTGCCAGGAAATCCAGGTATAAAATGTTCCTCATATCCCAAAGAAATGCAGCCATAATTTTTCCTTTTGAAATAATGGGGGTTTTCTTTTTTTGGTTTTGGAGAGGAAGAATGTGGTTACTGCATTGGCACTGTTTTGTTCCTGTACCCAAGTTTCAGTAGTCGTAATAGACTCCATTTTCTTCATAGTGCACCAGTAGTGAATGAGTAATATTCAAGCGAGTTTGCCGGTGGTGGTCCGCTAGTCGGCTTAAAATCCAACATGCGCGTATGTAGTTAGGTGAATTTTCAATAACTTTGCACTGCCAACACCAATATTCAATGTAGGAGCAACTTCCTCACTGTAATTCTATTATTATCTTGTACAAGTGCATGAACTCTGTCAATGTCTGTTTTGTAGTTGATGTTCTCGGACGTGGTTCGTTCTTTGCACGTTGTCAACGCTGTTTAAACGCTTTGCACTTTCATACACCATTATGTCCAACAACGTTTCCTTACCAAACTGTCTTTTAAGTGTTTCGAAAATTTCTGATGGTGTACGGGTTTATTTGGAAGAAATTTAATGACAATGCGTTATTCAACACGCGAATACACTTTGGTTTTTCATAATTGTGAAATGAACCGAAGTAAATACTAACTATTCAAGAACAGAATTAACACTTGTTCTCGAGCTTAACTTAAAACTACTAATGGCTTCTCTAATTATTACTAGTTTGCTTAATATTCATTTAACTAGTGCAAAGTTTAAAGAAGCTTAAAACTTTGTCTTGAATACAAATTTTCGTTTTCACCCCTTGTAGTAAAGGTATTTCTAAAGCTCTGAGAAATGGTAAATAAAAAAGATTTTAAATTTTAATTAATGTTCGTATGTATTACATTGTAATTTTTCAAGATAATTTCTATTTAACTATATACACTTGTTTCATAGGGCGAAACTAAGCCTTTCAGACTACCTTCGCAAGATTCTTTGATAATTCCTTTGATCTGCTGGTTTAGAGTTCGTTTTATGTAATTTAAGTCCTGAACGCTACCCTATGTTAGTTACAGAGCGGTAGTCGAATAAAGAGAATGTGGAAGTAATACCTAACGAAATTTGTTTAAAACTTCTTTGCTGAACAATATACGTTAATGCATTATGTGATTGCAGTACAGTTATATAGCTTCCAGGTCAGTTTTTGAAAAGTACTTGTCGTGAACCGAGTAAAGTACGAATCTTTAGGAATACTTTTCGTAAATCATGTATATAAATATATATAATATATAAATATGTATGTTATAAAAATATAATAAGTTGCTTGATGGTAAACTATAAATTAAACTAAATAATAATTAATATCTGTTAATACTAATTCAATTAATTGAAATAAGCTCAATGTCGAATATGAGATACACATTCTTTTTGGGGTTAAATTCATTAATGTAATAATTAGTCGACCAAGGACAAGCTTATCTATATTTTGGTTAAGCTTGCAATTAATCCAAGAGGAGTATAACATTTTCTATTTTTAGATTCAATATAGACATCATGTATAATGTAATCATTCATATAAATGATGAAAACGAAAAGTAAAATTTATTAATAGCATCAAAATAAATAACATTATTTATGCACGTTATAATTAATAAAAACAATCATAATAAAATACATTTGAAATGTTAGAGGCAAATAAGTGTCATCTGTCGTAATTAAGAATAATGAAGTAAACGAAAGCCGAGTAAAATTTGGTTTATATTATTTGTGGATAGTAGGGCTGGGCGATACCGGCGTTTTCGGTATCGGGTACCGATACCAATCGAGGTATCGATACTTAGCGATGTATCGGGTCTGTGCACGGTATCGATTCTGAGTACTGGAATCGGTAAAGTATCGATACCTTGGAATCGATACCTTGGAATCGATACCTTGGAATCGATACCTTGGAATCGATACCTTGGAATCGATACCTTGGAATCGATACTTTGGAATCGATACCTTAATTCGATACCTAGAAATCAATATTCATAACCCGTTTTCTAGGTGTCGATTGTTTGATATCGGTTTCAAGAGATATCAAATTAATTTATCGATTCTACCATAACTACGGTACGAAATTTTCAATATTGTGATATTTTGTTTTTTAATAATTATAGATATGTCATAATAAGGATATTTGATGCGCATAATAATAACATTCTTTTAAAATATATAATGCATACATACTTAAAAAATTATTGCATCCTTTATGTACATTTAAAAAAATTCACAAAGGTAAGCTACCCGATACATGGCTATCCGATACATCGCTACCCGATACATCGATACTTAGGGAGTACTGGAATCGCTAAAGTATCGATAGGTATCGACGCTTTGGAATCGATACCTCGCCACCCGATACCTCGCTACCCGATATATCGCTACCCGATACATCGATACTTAGCGAGTACTGGAATCGGTAAAGTATCGATAGGTATCGATGCTTTGGAATCGATACCTCGCTACCCGATACATCGATACTTAGCGAGTACTGGAATCGGTAAAGTATCGATAGGTATCGATGCTTTGGAATCGATACCTTGGAATCGATACCTTGGAATCGATACCTTGGAATCGATACCTTACCTTGGAATAGATACCTTGGAATCGATACCTTGGAATCGATACCTTGAATCGATACCTTGGAATCGATACCTTGATTCGATACCTAGGAATCAGTATTCATAACCCGTTTTCTAGGTGTCGATTGTTTGATATCGGTTTCAAGAGATGTAAAATTAATTTACCGATTCTACCATAACTACGGTATGAAATTTGCAATATTGTGATATTTTGTTTTTTTTGTTTGTAATAATTAAAGTTATGTCATAATATGGAATTTGCTACGCATAATAACCAACGTCTTTAAAATATATATTATGCATACATACTTAAAAATTCTTTACTTAAAAAGTTATTTTTATATACATTTAAAAAAACGCAGAAAGATAAAATAATCTAGGCAAATATGCGTGCTTATTACAAAATTATACAAAAAGCCTAAAATATTCATTTCAAAATAGAAACAAACCAAGCACGTTTTATACCTACAATAGCTTGATAAGAATTCTTGACCCAACTTTTTTTACCTTATTATATTAATTAATACTACATATTTATATTATATTTTGTTTATTTTAGTTCCAATTTACAGTCGTGTATTGTGTATTGTGCATTCTATAGAACAGGAAAGTGTTTTATATTTATATGAATATGAATATCACCTATATTTCTCTCAACACTGCTTTATACAAATTATGTGTCAACAAATTTTTGCTGTTCCCTAGTTTTGATTTATTATAATTCCTACCTTTATTCGTCGTCTAAAGTTTAATATAAGCACTTATATTTCATATCATTTTAAGCTTCATCACTTTGTTCTTATAACTTGGTGTAATAAGTGGATACGTACGTACCAAAATGTCGAAAAAAAATAGTGTAGTTTGGAAATACTTTGATAAAATTAACGACCAGGGCGTGAGTTGTAATGTATGTAAAAAAGAATATAAGTATACTGGTAATACTACAAATATGCTAAAGCATATAAAATGTGTTCATCCTTTTACATATTTTAATATTATTGAAAAGAAAGACAAAAAAGACGGTGATAGTGAAGTTACTGACGTTGAAATATTGGCCTCCGAAAGGTAAAATTATAATTATACTAGCTGCAGACTTATGTATGTAGTTCTTTTTTAATCCTTGCATGAAAAATAAGAAAATTCTAAATTGTCATTTTGCATAAAACAACAACTTATATACCTATGATGTACGCATACTCATTTAAAAAAATGCACAAAGGTAAGCTACCCGATACATGGCTACCCGATACATCGCTACCCGATTCATCGATACTTAGCGAGTACTGGAATCGCTAAAGTATCGATAGGTATCGATGCTTTGGAATCGATACGACGCTACCCGATACATCGCTACCCGATACCTCGCTACCCGATACATCGATACTTAGCGAGTACCGGAATCGGAATAGGTATCGATGCTTTGGAATCGATACCTCGCTACCCGATACATCGCTACCCGATACATCGATACTTAGCGAGTACTGGAATCGGTAAAGTATCGATAGGTATCGATGCTTTGGAATCGATACCTTGGAATCGATACCTTGGAATCGATACCCTGGAATCGATACCTTGGAATCGATGCTTTGGAATCGATACCTAACAATCGATACCTTCGTTATATGCGGTATCGGGTATTGGATGATGTATCGATACTTCGCCCAGCCCTAGTGGATAGCTGAATAGGAATTATGTTCACAAAATCAATATTTAGAAATAGAAGACAAATACATTTTCATATTCGTTTTACTGCATAATGCAATATATCATATGATATTGTAATGTTTGTCTTTTAGGGTTCTTAAATAAAACTAACAATAACTTTAGACACACACACTATATTAATATTAAAACGTATAATAATCTAAAACTAACTATTAACAACAATAAGTACATTTATGTATTCTATATTTATGTAACTATATTTATGTACTTCGCGAGACTGTAGGATTCAATGAATGTTCATCCCTTCTTCGACGCGGCTTTTATATCGGTGAATACTCCTTCTAGAGCCTTCACGTAGGCCTCGCGAAAACATCCAGAGGGATGACGCATCTCGCGTCAGCGGATGAGTCATTACATTGCCCCCTTCTTAAAAATGAAGTTTCGTCCCGAAACATGTCATGCTTTGGTCTCCTCAAACGATGACGAAATCGACAGGTAGGGCCTTTGTTACATTGCGACGTCATATCGAAATAACAGTCCACGGTCTTATCTTGCCTGGATGGACAGGAATATTCAAGCTGGTAACTGCATACCAGAATTTCCATACCAGTATGTCGGAAGATTACTTCCAACATGCTCCTTACAATTCTCCAGTCCAGGCGGTCCAATCCACAACCCAATTTTGGAACTGCTAATTTCAGAATGTCTTGCTGTAACATTTGTTCGCGTAAGTGGGTCAGGGCCTCCCATAAGGCTCGATAGGTTGGCTTTAGGCTCGACAGTTCTTTCGTGACCAAATAAAATATGGGCTGTCCTTCATTTATTATTTGGAGACTCTTCCCAATTGCTGGTCCCTGCTGCCTTAGCCTTTCGATTCTGCCAAATCTCTCTTTAAATTCCCAGGCAATTCCTTTGGCCATTCGTAGATCTCGGGCTACGCAATGAGCAAGCGCGTAGTCTGGCGGCACCGTGAACAAATCCTGCTGTTTCTCGATGGTTACCCCAAATCGAGCTTTTCTCGAACCAGAATACTCTTGCATAAAGTCTTCGAAGGTTAGTTCATGGTATTGGCTATCCAATCGGCGCAAGTCAACGGTTTCGTCATTGTCTCCAGAGTATGGGGCTAATCGATTAAAATGTACGACTCTTGGCTTAGTGTGAGGTGTTCGCCTGATGCGGTATATTACATCGTTGATCCGCTTCAACACCTCGTATGGCCCCTCCCAATTCTTTTGAAGTTTTGGAGATAGGCCCCGTCGACGTTGTGGATTATACAACCAAACCCGATCGCCTTCATGGTAACCACTCTTCTCGGCGTTGATGTCATAGCTCTCTTTCATTCTGTCACTAGCATCTTGGATATTATGTCTGACTTGTTCATGGATATTATCTAGTCGTCGTCTGAGCGTGCTGACATAATCTTCTCCGGCAAGATCTTCACCAGGCTTGCTCCCAAACTTTAAATCACAGGGCAATCGGAGTTCCCTCCCGAATAGCACGTTTGCTGGTGATTGGCCAGTTGTCTCTTGAACGGAGGCCCGATACGCCATTAAAAATAATGGTAAATGTTCGTCCCAATCTCTCTGGTGTTCGGAGACCACTTTGGATAAGTGTCTGATCATGGTCTTGTTCATTCGCTCTACCATCCCATCTGATTGTGGATGCAAGGGAGTTGTTCTCGTCTTCCGTATGCCCAAAAGTCCACACATCTTTTCGAATAGACTGGACTCAAAATTCCGCCCTTGATCGGAATGAAGTTCCAAGGGTACACCAAAACGGCTGACTAACTCCTTCACAATCACGTCTGCTACAGTTCCAGCTTCTTGATTTGGTAGAGCATATGCTTCAACCCATTTGGTAAAGTAATCCATGACCACTATTATGTATTTATTTCCTTTGTCGCTTTCTGGAAAAGGACCGGCGGCGTCTATGGCGATCCTTTCAAATGGGCTTCCTACATTGTATTGCCGCATGGGTGCACGTCGACGCCTCTGTGGACCATTGCTTCCAGCGCAATTTACACACTTTCGGCACCATTCTTTCACATCTCGTGAACAATTCACCCAGTAAAATCTCTGGCGCACCTTCTCCAGTGTTTTATGGACTCCAAAATGTCCCCCAGAAGCACCATTATGGAGTTCTCGCAATACCTCTGGTATTCTTTTCTTGGGAACCACCATTTGCATCTTGCGCTCACTTCCATCGTGATTTTCGACCTCACGTCTCAGGAGATCGTCATCCATGGTTATAGAATCCCATTGTGCCCAGTATGACTTCAATTCTCGTGAATGGGGAGCAATTTCTTGCCAGGTCGGTCTTTGCCCATTTCTTTTCCAAGCCCCGAGGACTGCAAGATCCGGATCAGCTTCTTGATCTGCGCGCAAATTGTCAGGTTGTCATTGGTCATCAACAACGGTGGTCCGAAGAGCGTTGGCCGATTTGTCTTCGATTCTGTTGCAATATCGACAGTCTTCTGGACAGGGCCTTCTGGAAAGGGCATCTGCATTTTGATGTTTGAGGCCTGCTCTGTGTTCAATGACAAAGTCATACTCCTGTAGCCTCTCAATCCATCTAGCTACTTGACCCTCTGGATTCTTAAATTGCAAGAGCCACTTTAGGGCGGCATGATCAGTGCGGATAAGGAACTTCTGCCCATACAGGTACTTGTAAAAGTGCTCAATGGTCTTAACTACTGCCAATAGTTCTCTTCTGGTTACGCAGTAGTTCCTCTCCGGTTTGGACAGGGTCTTGCTGAAGTATCCAATGACCTTTTCTTGTCCATCTTGGATTTGAGAGAGCACGCCACCAATCCCGACGTTACTGGCATCCGTATCCAAAACAAACCTCCCAGATGGCAGTGGATAGTTTAAAACAGGTGCACTGATCAACGTACCTTTTAATAACTCGAAGGCCGCTTGGCATTCGTTGTTCCAAATGAATGCTCGATTTTCTGTTAGGCGAGTAAGTGGTTTTGCAATGTTGGAGAATCCCGGAACGTAGCGTCGATAATATGTGCATAATCCCAAAAAGCTTCTTAGCTGATGTTTGTCTTTGGGTACCGGCCATTTTTCCACAGCTTTTACTTTTTCTGGATCCACAGCAATTCCTCTTCCGGAAACCACATGTCCAAGGTAATTTACCTCCTTGCGGAAAAGGTGACACTTCTTTGGACTTAATCTCAGGTTGGCATCTCGCAACCTCTGGAATACTACTTCCAAATTTTTCATGTGATCTTCAAAGGTCTTCCCTACCACAATCACATCATCGAGATATACCAGGCAGGTGTTCCAAGACAGTCCCCTTAGTACAGTGTCCATGAGTCGCTCAAAAGTAGCTGGGGCGTTACACAGTCCAAATGGCATGACTGTAAATTGCCAGAGACCTGTACCTAAACTGAAGGCAGTCTTCTCTTTGTCATTGGGATCCATTCCCACTTGCCAATAACCGCTCTGTAAGTCGAGAGTGGAGAACCATTTTGCTCCTGCCAAGGTGTCTAGCGTATCGTCTATTCTTGGGAGAGGATAGCTGTCCTTTTTGGTCACCCTATTTAAACGACGATAGTCCACACAGAATCTAGTAGATGCATCCTTCTTCCTGACAAGGACCACTGGTGAAGCCCATGGACTATTCGATGGTTCAATTACTCCTTGGCCTTCCATATCTTGTATAATTTGCTTGGCTTCCTCACGTTTTGCCAGAGGTAACCTCCTTGGTCCTTGTCGAATTGGACTTGCATCGCTGGTATTTATTTTGTGCATTACAATATTGGTTCTTCCTTTCGTACCAGTTTCAGTTTCAAAGACGTCTTCATAATGTTTGATTAAATCCTTAACTTGGCTTTGTTCCTTCTTGTTCAATCCTTGACAGGCGGAGTCGATTATCTTGGACAATTTCTCAGGAACCTGCACGAATCCATTCTTCTTCGCCTCTATGCGATGAACGACGGCCGACACTGGCGAACACCACCCCAGAATAGTACCCTTCTTCAAGGAAACAGGGTAATGGTTCACATTCATTACCCTTATCGGTACAGTCTTCTGAGTCTTAACCAACATTTTGGCAACTACTATTCCTCGGCCCACCTCGTCATCATCAGCCTTTGGTTCCAACATTGTAACATTTCCGTCCAAATAATCACCTTCCATACACGCCGTCAAAAATGTCTCACTTCTTGCATCCAGGACAACATTCTCTGCAGTAATTACTTGTACACTCCCACAATTTTTCCCATGAAGAAACAATTCCTCATTATTTATTTTTAAAGTGCCTTCTTTCATGTTTAACTGGAAGCCGTAGGTGTTCATGATGTCTAATCCCAAGATTATCTGTTCTTCTATGTCGGCTACGAGAACACGATGTCGAATTGATGTGGGTCCTATGACAAAATTGACATCTACTTCACCTTCCACAGAAGCTGCTTCTCCAGTAGCTGTCCTTAGTCTCCATTTGCTAGAAAGTAATTCTTTATTCCTGGATATTAAATCGGGTCGTACAATGGTTTTCGTCGATCCAGTATCTAGCAAGCAAGCATAGGTTCTTCTTTCCATAATAGCATCCACATACAGGCCATTGGTTTGATTTTGCAAGGATGCGATTTGGGCAGTCCTTGGGACTTTCGGATTCTCAGCAGATTCTTTCTTGGTCCTTTTATCACATTTATTCTGGATATGACCGTTTCTTCTACAATTCCCGCATGGCCGCGCACTTTTATTTGATTTGATCTGATTTAAGACTTGGCTAACCACCTGCTCCATGAACTCCTCATTTTCCTGTTCGTCGACAGAACAGCCACGAGCATTGTTCCGAGAGGCTTGTTTAGCAGTCTCAAACTCAAGTGCGTGCGCCAATGCATCGATCAAGGTTTTCGGTCTTGCCAACCTTAATGCTTGCTGCGTATCAATATCCCGGAGACCATCTATGAATGTCTGGACCGCTAGGTGTTCCACGAAATTATCTGGTGCCATCGGATATGCAAGTCGAACTAGACGAGCAATATCTGCCTCAAATTCCTGAAGATTCTCGCCTTTCTTCTGTGATCGATTCTTCAGTTGGGTATGGTATACTTGCTCCAAATGCGCATGGCCATATCTCATCTCCAAGCGTTTAATGAGTTGAGAATAATCTTTACGTTCCTCAGGAGGCAATGTCTGCAAAATATCACTAGCATCACCCCTCAATGCTATGACTAAAGCAGTCGCCTTCTCGGCAGAAGACCATGCGTTTGCTTCTGCGGCCGCTTCGAATTGCGTCAGGTAAGTTGCCCATGACGTCTTTCCATCAAAGGTTGGTGGCTTGATTCTGGTCTTTGAAATAGTCACAAATTCTTCTTTTATTTCGATGGGCCGCGGTATAACTTCTTCGTTGACCTGCTTGGGATCAGAATGACTCGTGGTGGCGGGTAATTTCATCTCAATCATTATTGCCTCTAAAAGTCTAGAATGTTCTCCAATTTTCTCTTCTACAGCTATGAAAACCTCTTCTTTTAACGCTTCTGATTTTTCCGCTAATCGCTGTTCTAGAACTTTCTCCACTTGTTCCAGACTTTTTTCGAAGTTTCTAGAATTTTCTAGTAATTTCTTTTCCAGATTTTTCTCGAGGATTCTAGCGGTTTCTAGGTTTCTTTGTTCCATTTGTTGCATTTGTACTTGCGAATCTATTAGACGCTGTTCCATATTTTTCGCACTATCCAGATTCTTCTGTTCCATTTGTTCTAGAGTTTTTGCTAAATTTCCAGAAGTTTCCAGGCTTTTCTGCTCCATTTTAGTTTGTGCATCTATTATTCGTTGTTCCATATTTTTCGCACTATCCAGATTCTTCTGTTCCATTTGTTCTAGAGTTTTCGCTAAGTTTCCAGAAGTTTCCAGGTTCTTCTGCTCCATTTGTTGCATTTGAATTTGCGCATTCTCTATTAATCGTTGTTCCATTTTCGTCAACAGCGAATTCACGTCAGCATCTCCGCCTGGAACTTGAAAGACATAATCCTCTGGATCCTCGCCTTCTTGGATCAACACATTGCGAAGCCGTTGCTGGAGGATTGACTTTTTGCCAGTTGTATCCTCATCCCTCTCTTCTAATTCTCGTTTCAAATCGGACACTTTTAATTCTGTCAGTTTCATTCTATTAGCCATCACGATATTTAAAATAACGTCTTTCCGCACTGTATATTTATATACTTAATTAACACTTAATTGTCTACTTAGTTTATTATTTATTAATTAGTCCACACCTGAATACCACTGTAATGTTTGTCTTTTAGGGTTCTTAAATAAAACTAACAATAACTTTAGACACACACACTATATTAATATTAAAACGTATAATAATCTAAAACTAACTATTAACAACAATAAGTACATTTATGTATTCTATATTTATGTAACTATATTTATGTACTTCGCGAGACTGTAGGATTCAATGAATGTTCATCCCTTCTTCGACGCGGCTTTTATATCGGTGAATACTCCTTCTAGAGCCTTCACGTAGGCCTCGCGAAAACATCCAGAGGGATGACGCATCTCGCGTCAGCGGATGAGTCATTACAATATGTAATATATACTCATAATAGTCATAACATTTAACTGCCAGTATATATTAAACAAAATACTAATATCAACATAGAAAAATATGTAAAAAAAATATAATATAGCTCCCTTACTACGTACAATCAAGTCACAAAAGACAGCATGGATGGACATTCAGCGTTGCTCATAATACAGTTTCCGTCGATTGTAGTTACGATCGTTCTATAGAAACCACTTGCAATGGTTGATTTGTCGTTCATGATATTGGCATTAGTCAATAAGCGGCGCTGAGTGTTCTTTTGGGACTTAATTGTACGTAGTGTGGGAGTTGATGTGGTCAATTTTGTCCATCCTATGGACTGACGAGTCTATAACAAGGTGAAACACGCGTCTACATGTCTAGATATCAATTTTCGCATAAATATGGACTTTATTGTGTTCTCCGCATCCGATTTCTAATCATATTTTGATAATATTAAAAAAAATTTGTTTTGTTTGCTCAGGTTTCGGGGACGGGTTTGGCCGTTTTTCCTCAGAAGTAATTATTCCTTCTATTTTTAATGACGATAGCACTATATATACTGGATTAGTAGATTTACAAGCAAAGTAGTACAAGTTACGTTAAAATATTTTTCTAATGAATTTGCACATTTTCACTATTCTTCAAGTGACCATCTTCAACTGGCAGTGCCTTAAAGGCTAGCAAAGGTTAAAGTATCTATCCATACCGCACGCCTCTAGTAATAGCGAAAATCTATATTTTACCACTATTTAAAGTATCCTAACATATGTAAACTGTTTGCCAACTATAAACAACAAATATTGGAAGGGGTCAAAGCAATGGGCTAAAACCTTTTTAGAGTATTTATAATAAAACAGCCTTTATTTCGATAAGGAGGAATATTTTATTTTAGTGCTTTAGGTTAAATCTTCATATTTTGTGCTAAGGTTTCTCAAGTTACTATATGAACAATTCTTAATGAAACAGCTTATATATGCTAAATAATGTTAAAATACTAAGTACATAATCCAAAATCCCCATAGTTAGTTATTCGTTCGAAGCTATCCTCAATATTCGGTGTTAAATTGAGAATATGGGTTTAAAGCAAGCATGTCACTAAATGAATAGTGTTACTACCTCTAACGAAGTAATGCGGAAGATTATAGTCCTTCATTCCTATTTGAGTTACTTACCTGATAATCTTTTACAGATTTCTTGAAAAATCCGATAACCTCAGCCCGATCATAATCTTATTTACTTCATACGTATATTTAATTGAAAATTTTTAATTGTATAATTATTTATAATTAAGTAAGAAGTATAAAGTTCAGTAGCATTAAAAATAAAAGTTCTATCTTTTTTGAATAATATATTAATACATAATGTAAAATTTATAATATTTTACAGAAATACTGCTACAAATTTTGCTTAATATTTTGACCCAATTATTTATATTTGATGATAGCGATATTTGATAAATATAACTGAGTATTTTTAAACTATAAAAATTTAAAGTAACATTTACACAAGAAATCATGGAATAAAGAGCTTTATCGAGCTGTGATTTCTTCAATTTTGAAAGTGGTTTAAGCTATAAGGACTATTTTGAGAAAATCAATGGAATATTTGATGAAAAGTTTAAGTTACCGTAAAGCGATGGTACAACAAATTTCACCGTGGTCGACTTTCCTTAAATGACACGTTTAGAATTCCTATCGAGCCAAAAAGAGTTGCTACCGAAAAGAATATTGCTCTTGTTCAGGTCATTATTGAAAAGGAACGGTACGTCATCATAAAGCGTATTTAGGCAAGCCTAAAAATTAGTGTGAAAACAATTAATATAATCTTATTACAAACATTTGAAGGTACGTAAAGTTTTGTTCCTGTTGGATTCCTCACAATTTGACTCCATTTCAAAAAGAAGACCGAATGGGATGGTACAGATCTACACTACATCGTTTTACTAATGGATGATCCCATCTAGTATGACATCATTACAGGTGATAAAACTTGTGTAAACTGCCATGATTCCGAAAAAAGCAAAAATCTACAGTTTGTTCGATCACTGAAAATGAATTGTTCGAGAAAAAAGTCGAAATACAAATATGGTCGCCACGTTTTTTTAAGATTAATAGACATGTTACCACTATAGTTCTGGAGGGCTGTTAAAGCAGAATGGCACACTACAGCTTGCTTGCCTCAAGTGCAAAGTGTACGCAAAAATCGTTCAAGAGGCAGAGTCACCTGCATCACGATAATGTTCCGACGTACACTGCTGCTCGAACTATTGAGTACTTGAATGACTAAAACAGTGAAATAATGAGTTAATCATCACCGCATAATACTGGTATGTAATGATTTATTTTTGTTTCCACGCCTAAAGGATAAGTTAAAGGTTTTACACTTTACATTTATATAAGAAGCAGTGATTAAATGAACGATCTAACCCGAAAAGATTAATAAGAATAATAACTTTTATTGCTGGCGGATCGATTTCTAGGACCAATACGTACGTAAAAAAGAAACAGATGTGCACTAAATTATAAATGAAGAAAATACAGAACATAAATGTATGAAATAAAATTAGTACACTAATAAATTAAACCAAAAACTCAACTTAAACACCTCCCGTAAAAATGTCACTATATACGAGGTGTGGCTATAAAATATCGTGTCTGCTGCTGTAAAACTTTTTAAATTTATAAATATTTAATTATTGTGCAAAACAGTGCTGGAAGTCTTCTTCTGTGAACTCGTTCAAAAGTTGCGCTGCTTTTCCATTCAGAGCTTCAACAGTCTAAAATATTGTTCCTTTTAATGTAAATTTGACCTTGGAGAACAGATAAGAGTCACATAGTACCAAGTCAGGCGAATAAGGTGGATGTTGTAACATTGGGATGTTATACTTGTCTAGAAATGTCTTAACATACAATGCAGTGTGCACGGGTGCGTTGGCCTGATCAAGAACTCATGATTTATTTTCCACAATTTTTTTTCCAATTTCCTCATGGAGTTGAGTAAGATCCTCAAGCTAGTAATGTTGAACAGTTGGACCTTCAGAAATCCAGTTAAGGTACACAATCCCATCGATATCGAAGAAAACAATCATCATAGCTTTGAATTTTGATTTGCTCGTGTTTTTTAGGTCTCGATGAAGTTGAGCTCTTCCAATCCATTAATTGACGCTTTGTTTCTGGATCATAGACGAAAAAATAAGATTCATCACATATTATCACTCTGCCCAAGAAGTTTGGGTCATTTTCGCTGCCACTTAAAGTGTCAATACAAATATTTTCACGAGCTTCTTTTTGTTTGATTGTGAGAACTTTCGGCACCACTGTGCATATTTAAATTCTTATCTAAAATTTGCGTTACGCATTATTTGTCAATTCAGCAAACGTCCGAATAGTTAACGGTCAGATCGGGTCATATTATCGACTTTTTAAATATTTTCATCCGTTTTTTATGTGGAAGGGCGTCCATCGAGCGTGCGTAATCTTCAACGTCTGTGGAAACATTTACACACTCAAATACCCACGCACGCGATTAACATCCATTGCCATATTCTTCTTTTATTAAAAGATAAGTCTAAGATATCGGTCTAAGTTTCATACGAAATTTCATGACAATTTACTGTTCTATTGAAACACTTATAATTTTTCCGGTAAAACAAAAAAAATTGATAGGTTAGACTATTATGTCTACAGACACGGAAGGAACGGCAATCGAACGACAAGGGTTCATGTTACGCAGCTCTAGGTAGTAACGCATTAGTTCTAGTTCTTGGTGGGCAACAAGTGTAATTGGAGAAACTGTTTTGAAGACTAATTTTCGCAGATGCAAAAATGCATTGACTGTGAAGGAGAATACTTTGAAAAATTATAAATGTGTTTTGTCCTAAAATTATGTATTATTTTACACATATAGACTGTCATAACGTATATATATATATAGCAGGAATAAGCAATTTAATCATCCATTATGATAAATTTATCAACTAATTTACTAAAAGCGACCATCATTAATAATTCATCGACATAATAACATATAGGTAAATCATTTAGAAAGGCAAAGTATCTATTCGTAATTGGCAGAAAAACGTTTCGATGAGCTTCTACATTAATTTAAGTACACTATTTCATTAGGTTTCGTCGGTACATTTAATAAAGACTATACTGAGAAACGAAAAGATGATAAGTGTATTCATCTCTACTGATAAATTGCGACCAATAAATCCTTACCTAATTGACATTAGAAAAACTTTACCCTTATGGGAGAAGTAAGATACATTACTGTTATAGACTTCTCTTTAAATTATTGATCCGGAAAATAACGTAAGAAAAAGACCAGAGTCAATTAAAATTTTAGTGTTTTGATTAAAGTTAAAACATTATCTATTTGGGATAAAGTTTTTTGTAATTATTAACTCTTCTCTAACTCAAAGGTATTTTTAATAATATAAAATATTATTAAAAATCTGGTGTGAAGAACACAAATGCAGGTTCACTATTAATATTTTCTGTGATTTCTGCATTTGTGTTCTTCACACCAGATTTTTAATAATATTTTATATTATTAAAAATACCTTTGTATTATACAAAACTGGTGGGGTTTACCTACTCATGTATGTTTCAATTATTCTGATATATCTTCTCTAACTCTTTAATTATGAAAATATACTAATGATTTTAAGTAATACTGAAGTATTATAGCCTCTGCGACAACTGATTAGCCTCGCAACAAAAATACAATTTACAGAATTATTTTAGGTATAAACACAAGTATAGTTGTTTTATATACCTAACAAAGAAGGCTTTAATAACATGTGCATATATTTGTAATTGTCAGTTTTGACGCAGTATACAAGTTTTACTACATCATCACTATTACAAGCGACTCAGCCGCGACAACGAATGGCCTCAACAGTAAAAACTTTATTTTTAAATAAATTGTTTTAAAAACAATAATAAATAGTCAAGTTACATTAATTTTGGAAGCCAGTGAAATACGGACGCGGTAGAAGGATGGAAGAAATAGGTAGAATTAAAGCATTGTACGAAGAAGATTACTCCTATCGAAAAATTGCAGGTAGAATCAATAGAAATTCGCGAGTTGGTATTTAGTACAAAAGTATTTAATTTTGTTCTAAATATGGAAAACTATGGAAAAAATTACAGAGGCGGCATTCAAACTGCAACTACCGAGAGGGAAAGAAGACATATTCTACGCGAAGCTTCCAATTTCTGTTGTACTGCCAGAAAAATCAAGCAAGCCGTGCAATCCTGGCAAGCCTGAGGACTGCACAAAGAATAATTAACATCTAAAGCAGTGTAAATTACAGAAAAAGCCGGTTTTAACGCAAAAACATAAAGGAAATAGACTAAACTTTGCGAGAAACCATATGGGCTGGATTGAATAGTGGCGAACAGTTATTTTCACGGACAAAAACGAGTGTGTTTGGATGGTTCCGACAGATGTTTGTATTATTTTCATGACTTGCGAAAAGAAGAAAAGTTTGCGGCTCGATATCCTAATAGGCAAGCCGGGGTAATGGTATGGGGTGCTATTTCTTATAACTGTGTGGTGCATTTAGAAACATAAACAGGATCATGGGAGGTTTACCATGGATTTTTCAACATGATCACGCTGCGATTCACACCGCACGGATTATTAGTACCTGGTTTGAAGACCAAAATATAGAAGTCCTAGAGTGACCTAGTGTATCACTCGATTTAAATATTATTGAAAATGTCTAGGGATGGCTTACGAGACGATTGTATGGTGATGGTCAACAGTATCATAACACTGTACAACTAAGCAATGTAATATACTCGAAGAATATTTAAACACTTTGTTGAATTCGTTACCAAATCGAATATTTGAGGTAATTCGCAAGGGGGGAAGTCACACCCATTATTAATATTGTTACGTTAATTCGTTAGTTCTACAGCTTTAAATTTTGTAGTACTATTTCCATATACACAGCCTGAGCTGTCCTTTTTTCGTGTGAGCCTATTCGTATGTCGCGGCTGCTACGCCTATTCTTTTAATTGAAATGCGATTAATGTTAAAAATTGTATTTAATACGTTAATTTAATTATAGTTTCGAGCAATATAACGACAAAAATACAATAGTTGCTTTTATTCCTAAAATAATGGTGTAAATTGTATCTTCTTTTTGTGAGGCTAATCAGTTCACGCAGAGTGTATAATAGGCAGTATGGATTCTTTTGTGGTAATTATTCAAATATTACTCGTTAATTAAGCATTATTATATAGTCTGTCCTTGAAATAAAGAGACAACGAATGAAAAATGGAAAGAAATAAATATTCAGAATATAAATCCAAAATATTTTCTCAAAATTCCCTGTCATAAGCGAGAAAAAAAACAACAAAGATATTTAAAAAATATTTATCACGTCACTCTACAACCGAGTATATCATAAAGCGTATCGGAGATGATATCCTAAAGCTGACCGATAACAAAAAGAGTAGTTTTGTTATTGTTGGTCTCGCTTTAAATTTTTAATAGCTGACTTTCCTCGAAACCTTGGCATACAAAGCTGTCTAAGCAATGTTATCTATTTTTATAAACATTGCGTCTGCAAATTCAAAAGCCGTAATTTTGAAATTTCGAATTCATATTTATATTTTGTATTTGTTACTTCTCGTAAGAAAACAAAAAACATTCACGTAATACACGTGAAATATGCAGAAAGATGTAATTACTAGAGAACGGATGCAATTTCCATAAAACGCAATCGGCAATTGGAATTGTGTATAACGTCGCACAGTACATCCCGGCGTAATTCAATGAAGTATTTGTTTGACTTACTCGGCCACCTGGTCTCGCCGCGATATCAATGGACAACTCAGCTATTGTATTCGGAGAATATAGTGTTTTTTTAAAGTGTTTTCATGAGCGTAGATAGAAGCGGGGTTTTTATAATGTATTTTATTTATTAGTTTATATATGGAAGAATGTCGGGAACGGCATTGTAAAACAATGGCGAGTTGGATTGGCGGTCATACTGATTGTATGTCCATTGTCAGTGATTCCGAAATTTATTACAAAATCCGTAAAATATCGTCAAAAATTCGTCACTTAGGATCGCAAACACATCTGAACTCTGTAAAACTTTTATTTATTAGTTTATATTTCGTAAGATAAATAAAGTGCTGTGAGTAAGTTTCTTGTTTTCATAGTTTTAACTGTTAATTACATCGTAATTTTTGTGATAGATCCTGTTTAATATCGTTTGATTGAATCTATTTCTACCAATTATTTCGACGTAAGTGCGCATTGAATTTCGTTCAGTTTCAATAACTTACGCACACATTTTTAGTTTTCATTTATTTAGATCTAGAGCATTGTTTAAGTTACTTTTTCAGATATGATATAGAAGAATGTCGAGAACGGCATTGTAAAACAATGGCGAGTTGGATTGACGGTCATACTGATTGTATGTCCATTGTCAGTGATTCCGAAATTTATTACAAAATCCGTAAAATATCGTCAAAAATTCGTCACTTAGGATCGCAAACACATCTGAACTCTGTAAAACTTTTATGGCGGCTAATATTCCATTAAATAAACTTAGCAATTCCACTTTAAAAATATTTCTTAAAAAATATACTGGTCGAAATGTTCCTGATGAATCAACTTTACGCAAATATTATGTTTCTTGGTGCTATATGGGAACAGTAGAACGCATTAGAAGCCATCTTTTAAATCAATACATATGGATAAGCGCCGACGAAACGGTGGATATGTTAGGACGCTGTGTGGTAAATGTTGTAGCTGGTGTACTACATCCAACTATTCCCTATAACTCATATGTAATAGCAACAAGTGTTATAAATAGAGTTGATGCGGAAACAGTTGCTGAAACCATTAAGGAGAATATGCAAAAAATGCTTCATTCGGACGCCACGTACAAAGAAAAAATACTTTTATTTGTCAGTGATAGTGCTGCGTATATGTTAAAAACAGGCAGACTATTGAAGAAATCATATCCTAATATGATGCATATTACTTGTGTAGCACATGCTCTCCACAGAATCTGTGAATATATCAGAGACACTTTTCCGGAAGTTGATAGACCTGTATCAGCTTTTAAAAAAGTTTTCAATAAAGCACCATTGAGAGTAGCCCTTTTCAGGGAAAAATTTCCATCTCTGTCACTGCCTCCCACTCCAGTAATAACTAGATGGGGAACATGGCTGGAAGCTACTAGTTATTATGCTGAGAATTTTGATAGTCTAAAACATTTCGTAACACTGCTAAAGGAGGATGCTAGAAGTATTGGTGAGTGCAAGAAGCTCACACAAATCCCAAATTTAAAAAAAACAGTTGTACTTTCTTTACGAACACTGTGGAAAATTGCCAAAACTAATCACTTATTTTGAAAATCGAAATCTCAAATTAAATGACGGATTAACCACATTAGATGTGGCTGTTAATAATTTGAAAAGTATTCCAAGTGACTTCGGATGTGGCCTTCGGCAAAAGTTTGAAGCAATTCTTAATAGAAATCCAGATTTAATTACATTGCAGCAATTATGTATGGAGACAATTCCACAAAATCTAACGGCTAAATATGAAGAAATAAAAGAATATTTCCAGTATGCACCTATAACTAGTTGCGATGTAGAAAAAAGGACATTTTCTATTTATAATGATGTTCTTAATTCAAAGAGAACAAAATTGACAGAAGAAAACCTTGAGAAACTATTGCTAGTCAATATTAATACTCCTTTACTCAACTTGAACGACAAAATGAACAAATAAAAATGTTCCAATTATAGAAATAAAATTAAAAACTTTAAAAATACAACTTTTCAACAAATACATATGTATATCGTAATTTACCACCCGTTTGTTTTCCAATTATATAAATAAAATTAATTAATAAATATGTATTTCGTAATTTTAGATAGATAGATCACCACCCGTATGTTTTCCAATTATATAAATTAAATTAATGGTGGTTCGGGAATACCAGGGCACCGACTGTGAAACTCTCGAATTCGTTTGGGAGATTTTAGAAACACTTTTTTTGTGGTTGCTATTAATGCATCCACCTCTGGATAACATTGCCGAATAGTTTGTGCCACAAGGTGTAAAGCATGAACTTTACATGTCACATGCAAAAGTCTCTCACAATCTGCTTTAAGAGAACGGCCTACAGAACGCATTGTCGCAGCACCATCGCTCATAAACATCAGGAGTTGATTAGTTGAAACTTGAAATTTTTGTAGCGTATCGAGCACTACCATCGTAATTACTTCGCTAGTGCACTTTTCCAATCTTTTGCTGGCTAATAAAATGGGAAATGTTGATTTTACAGGATCTAGTACACGCACTATAATATTCACAATAGAATGTTTCTTTCGATCTGTCGTTTCGTCGACACATACCCATAACTGTTTATCATTTACTACTGCTTTCATTCTGTTTTCAATGTCCTCACGCACAATTGGTAAATAGGTGAGTAACGTTCTCCGTGACGGTAGCTTTATGTTGGAATTGTATTTATTCCAAAAGTCGTGAAAGGCTTTTTTATCTAGCAGGTGAACTGGCACATCGCAGACGAGTAGCATTGTCAATAAATCGAAAATGAATTGCGTTTTAGACAGCACATTATTTTTTTTGTCTTTGTGGTGTACACTTTCAACATGTCTTTTACAGTCGTATTTGTCCCAGCAAAGTAACTGTTTATCGCATAATTTACAAACCACTTTTGCTCCATTATAATACAAATCGGGAAAGTCTCGGATAAATTTCTTCACGTCGTTATACAATGGGCGCTTTCTTGGCTTGGGCACGTCCGTCATACTTATTAAATAGAGCTCAAGACAACACACGATCACGTTGCCAGTTCACGACTAACTAAAGTGTTTCGCTGCATCGTGTTTATACGCTGGTGGGGATGCACTACATACGGTCCTGCCGTACCGCAAACATCCTCAGCTCTAGATATAACTCGTGGATACGGTGAACACAAGCTTGAATTTAAGCAGGAGGCGGTAACTTCGAACTTTTGCTCTAGGAGATGTTCCTGTGTTGCTCACATAAGTGTGAATAGCTCTGTTACTTTACAACTTTTATCACAATATTTGTCATTATTTCGTGTGTACTATTTTCAGTTAAAAATAAAGCTCCAATTTTTTTATCACTCTGTATATGTAAAGAGTTTACAGGCCCTTCAGGCCTATTGCTAAGTAATGTTATTTCATTTCTTCTTATCCTTTGCCGACAATCTCCAATACTTGATTCCCTTCCTTTCCACGTTCTCTCAAACAGCATCCCTCCATTTTCTCCTCAGTCTACTCCTCGACTGAGGAGAAAATGAAGGGATGTCGTTATCTTTCCATCAGGTACCTTCCATCCTATATTTTTAATTAACCTCTCTTCTCCTAATCTTTAAGATGGCCGAGCCTCTGGAGTTGGCTCATTTGATGTGTGCTACGGGAGCTTCTCCATCGTAAATTTCTTATTTCGTTCGCTTCTCCTACCCGAAAATTCTCCTAAGAATCCTTCTCTCCCGACCCTCCAGTTTATTCTATACTTTCTTAGTCATTATTAGAGTGGGTCACTTTTGTCTGCACGCTAAGACAGTACTAAGTTTTATATATGTATACATATTATATTACTATATTACTCATTAATTTAACGCAAGTATATATCGGACAAGAGTAATGTTAGTTTATTAATTTAATTATAAATATCATATATAACCCACTTGCCTTATTTATGTAGCACAATTTGGATAAGAGTGCTGAAGTAACAGTTTGTCGCAAACTTTACACATTAATTTTGCACCATCATAATATAAATCCGGAAATTTAGCGATATAATTTTTTACATTATCAAGCGCTAGTCTCTTTTTGCTTTTCTGTATGCCCGTCGAGACGCAAGATGAACCAACACAAAATGTGACTGCTTCGCTTTTCACGTTGCACGCGGTGATACGTACTGAATTCAGTCCTGATATGCAGACACGCTGGCCCACTCTAGTCATTATCCATAATTCACGGTTCGTATGTCAGAGTTGATTTCAATACGGATTTATATAATCCTATTTTATTTTATTTTTTTGAGACTCCGTTTGAGTATTTTATTTAACCCTCCTGCACATCTATGTGCCAGTCTTAAGTCTACTTCTGTGACCTCGCTACATTTGTTGTTTATCAAAACTCCTAAGTACATACAATTTTCTACCTCTTCAAAGATCAAGACCTCTCCACCATTGTTCTGTACTTTGAATGTCTCTTTTAACGTACCCTTCAGACCGCCTTTAATTGGCATATATTTTCATGTAGTTCTATTTATCTGAAGGCCTATATTGCTTGCTACATGTATAAACGACTAGATCGTGGACTTTACTTCTTGCCATTAACAGGATGTCATCTATATATTCAAGGCACTGGTGACTTCAGTTAAGGAGCGTTGCACTACTGCAGCCCTCTTCATACTTGAAAGTCTGTTTACATTTCTCCATTTATTTTAACTGCGCATACTGTTCTCTTCAATGTCATTCTAACAAGGTTCACCAACTTCCCCGGAATTTTAAATCTTCCAATATTTTGAACAGTTCTGTTGTTTCCTATTTATTGAATCGCAGGCTGCTTAAAAATCTATAAAAAACATATATACCGGGATATTGTATTCTCAGTAACCTCGTAGAATTTGTTTCAGTATATGTATCTGGACTGTCTTTGATCTGTTCTTTCGAAAACCTCCTTGATATTCTCTAATTAGATCTTCTGTAAATACCTCTAATCTACTCTTTATCAGTGAAGTCAGTACTTTGTAAATCGTGTCTAATAGGGCGATACCTCTATAAATACTACATTCCATTACGTCACCTTTCATTTGTTTTAATAATTTTGTAATAACTTATACACGTTTGTACAAGTCATTTTGAGCTAGGCATTAATTTTATAGTAGCTCAGCAGAAGTGCCATTTTGCACTAGTTGTTTACTTCCGAAAAAGAAACTGTGCTGAAATCTGCAACGCGTATTAGGTCTAAATATCTTTCTCTAATTTACTTTGAAATTTATAAGAGGGAGGA
Organism: Melolontha melolontha; assembly: GCA_935421215.2. Taxonomy (NCBI): domain Eukaryota; kingdom Metazoa; phylum Arthropoda; class Insecta; order Coleoptera; family Scarabaeidae; genus Melolontha; species Melolontha melolontha. The sequence goes on from OW285235.1 coordinate 106,827,438, forward strand.
GTAAATTCAAATTCAAATTTGGTGATTTTTGAGGATTGTTTCAATAGAACACATTTCCTTCAATTTAAATATCGAAGTTAAATACGCCTAATAAATAAGCATCACGAAGAGTATCAAGAGAACAAATATGTGTTCTTTGTGACACTTGTAGAAAACTCATGGTGGTCGGTGAAATTAATATTGAGAATTTGGATTTAAAATTATAAAAAGGAAAATTTCCACTACGTTAGAATCTATTTCATGTATTCCGCAATTTTACAAAGTTATACGTATAATTGTAAATACTTTTACGAACTAATATTGTTTAAAACTTTGATCTACTTTATGCAAATTTCGAGATCGCTCTAATTATGAAATCATGTAATAGGAAATTGTGCGTAAACTACGGTAGTACTCTAGGTATATGTCAATTATGTACCTAACTTCCTATTAGGTGAATGGTATTATGTGGTCGGTAATTCAATTTTCATTGACAATGACATGAGGGGTTCGTAGATTTAAAGAGGAAAATTTATTGATTAAACGAGAATGTTGAATATACACTTCGTCAGAGAACTTTCCGAGTTTTCGATTACCATTTGAATTTGAATAACAATTAGGATTTCAAGAAGTTTTTTTATGAATAAATTCCTATGTTTTTTTTTCTCAAGTTTGCGATACTTTAGTTTACTTAACTTGTAAGAGTGCTCCAATATTATTTAAAAGGTAAATATATACTAGAGTTACTGAACATTCAGCAACATTAATTGATAATGTGTTTACAAATATTGCACGTAATATTAGTTTTACAGTATCTGACACATTTTTGTCGGATCATAGATTATGTTCGATACAAATCTTGAGTAAATACCTGGATAAAAATGATAAAAATCTTACGCTAGACAAAAGAACTTTTAGTAGCGCCAATAAAGCTCAGTTTATGTAATTTCTACAAAGAGATGATTGATATGACGTATAGTATGAAGACACCGTGAACAATAAATTCCAGGTATTTATAAATATTCTCTCATTTCACTTCAATAATGCTTTTCATTCTGAATGTATAACGGTTAAGAAACAATAGAAATCTTGGGTGACTAAGGTCTTCCAGTCGGTCACTGAATGATCTATTTCTACTACAAAAAACTTTCCACAACTTAAGGAACACTATAAATTATAATTATCGAAGTTAAAACACAGAAAGCTTGTCGATGAAACAAAGATCCACTACAATATATTATTAATTATGCACTCGGCTTATAGAAACGCCGCCATGTGGAAAGTTATAAAATAATCCCATAAAATCTTATGAAAATAGATCTTTGCTACTCGACGGATAGAAACTACAAGACTCCTATGCTGTGGCAAATGAATTTAATTCCTTTTTTCAATCTGTTTCTGCGGGGCTTATAAATCAGATATTTTCTTTTTCAGAAGCAGAGGTTACAAGTGTCATAAAAGTTAAAAACAAGTTTTCAAGCGGGGCGGATGATTTCCCTGCCACTATAATGAAGGAATGTGGGTCTTATTAGCTAGTGTCATGACATATCTAATAAACTTATCCTTTTCTGATGGAATTTTCCAGATATTCTGAAAAAATCAGTCATTGTGCCAATTTATAAAAGAGGAGACGTGTATAATACTGGAAACTATCGTCCTGTGTCATTAATATCTACCATCTCTAAAATACTAGAATATTGCATGTTGACTCGACTTGAAGACTTCTGAACAAGGTATGAAGTAGCTACACAACCACAACACGGATTTAGGAAGGGAAAAATCAACTGTGACTGCTTTAATAGAATTTTATAATGAAATTTTGAAGCACGTGAAGAGGTGGAAAGTTTCTGTGGAATTTTTTTGGGATTTACAGAAGGTATTTGATTGCAGACAATATAACATATTCCTTGATAAACATATGCAGTATGGAATTAGAGGAAATGCTGTTGAATGGTTTTCTTCATACTTACAAGGTCGCATACAGTGTGTCAGGATTGGGTATTGCGCCAATGATATTCGTGTGGCACATGTGAGATCCAGATGGTTGCCGATTCTACATAGCATTCAGCAAGGATCTGTTTTGGGGCCACTTCTTTTTAATTTGTATGTCAATGATATCGTTCAGTTTTTTTATGATGTGTTTCTGACCATGTATGCAGACGATATTTCAATTCATGTAAAATACGGGAAGGATCTTTTGTCAACGGCCGGTAGCCTGGAATGGTTCAATATGAATAAATTAAAGTTAAGCGTCCCTAAAACCAAATGTTTATAATTTCACACTTATCAAAAGAAAACTTCTGCAATTTTTCTTCATGTTGGTGGGGAGGATTTACTTGACTCGCACTCAGTAAAATTTCTTGGTGTTACTTTGGAATCGATGCTGACGTGGAGGATTCGTTGTGAAAATATTGCAAATGAACTACATTCCAAAACGTATTTTATTCAAGCATTGTAGCCATGCTTACGTTTTTTATATTATGTACCAGTTCAGTAACGTCTACAATATGGAATTTTATTATGGGGTGCATCCAGTAGTGCGAGACAGATATTCAACGTCCAAAAGTCTGTCATCAGAAGTATTGTCGGGGCGAAACATGCGGACTCTTGTAGATCCATTTTTGCTCAACTGAAATTGCTACCGTGGGCATGTTTATATATTTTGGAATTGGCTTGCTAAATTTTCAAAAATACACATGTTCTGAGAACAAATTCTGTATATCACCAATATAATATAATACAAGAATTTGAGAGGATATGCATTCGCCTACTGCCACGCTCGGCGCTACAAGTTCTAGCTCTTACGCACTTGGAACAAGAATATTCAATAAATTGCCATCACAAACTAATGAAGAAAATATATTTAACCGATTAAAAAATTCTGTAAAGAATATGCTGCTGGATAATATATTTTATACAATAGATTAGTTTTTACACTCATTACTTCTTTTGTTACGAATATAGAATTCTGCTGCATATTTCTAACAAGTTGTTACTTTCATAGCCACTGGGAAGCATGCAATTACTCTTGAGTTAATCAATGGTTATTGCAGTTCTTCGCTAGAGCTTTTTATTTTTATTTTTGCTAATATTAATTTGAATATGTAGTTGGGGAGTTACAATTTACATTTATTGCATTTCTTTACGGTATTATTTGTATGTATGTATAATCTGCGCCCATTTACCATACATTGGTGTAGGGTATAATAAAAGTTAATGCGTTTCTCCGTGTTGAATATATCTTCGCCATTCATCTCTGTCTCTGGCCATCCTCTTAGCCTGCAACCATGTTGTTTCTTTCTTTGCAAACAACTCCGCTATCACTCCATCCCAAGTCCTTCTGGGTCTGCCTCTTCTTCTGCGCTTCAGGTTTTTCGTCTTCCATACTCTCTTCGCTGGTCTTTCTTCGTTCATACGTTGTATATGTCCCCACCAACTCGTTTGGCGTTTCTCGATATATTGCATTAGTGAGTCTACTCCCAGTTCTTGTCTAATATCAATGTTCCTCATTCTATCTAGCTTAGTGACTCCTCTAACTCTTCTCAGATATTTCATCTCAAGGGCCTGTAAACTACTTTTCTGTTTCTCGCTCAATACCCACGATTCGCAACCATAAGTTAATATAGGTCTGTATATCGCTTTGTAAACTTTTATTTTGGTTTCTCTTGCTATTTCTGTTCTATTTGTGAATTTCTTATTCATTGTGTGGTATAAGTTTAACGTTTTCTGTATTCTGTTATTAATTTCCGCTTCTTGTGTTCCTTTTACGTCTATGGTCACACCCAAGTAATCAAATGTTTGTACCTGTTCTATTTTTGTCCCTTCTATTTCTGTATTCGTATTGTCTCCTTCTTCTCCTATTACCATCACTTTTGTTTTACTTTTGTTTATCTTCATTCCATTCTCCCTGTGTGTTGCGTTCCATATGTCTAAGTTCTTCGGCAAATCTTCCTCACTTTTAGCGATGATCACTATGTCGTCCGCGAATACTCCTTCAGAAATGTCGACTCGTTGTAAATTTCTGTAACCCACTATGAATGTTTTTGTTCTCTTCGTACATTCCTTTATTATATTGTCCATAAATATAATAAACAAGCAGGGACTTAAACTTCCACCCTGTCTCAATCGTGTGTGTGTTGTAAATGGCTCCGACTTCATATTGTTTCTAATAACTACGTTTACATTATTACTATAGATCTTTTTCAGCATGCGTATTATCTTGCATTTTATTCCTCTTTCTTGTAGTATTTTCCAAACTATATGTCTAGGCACCGTGTCAAAGGCCTTTTCCAAATCCACAAAAGCGAGATACATTTTTCGTTTCTCTTGTATTGCTCTTTGTGCTAGTTGTTTTATCATAAATATGTGGTCCTGGGTGCTTCTACCACTTCGGAATCCACTCTGTGATTCGTGTAGTGAACTTTCTACAGTCGATCTAACTCTCATATCTATTATTTGTTCGAACATCTTCATAGTGGTACATAATAATGTCAAACCTCTGCAATTACTGCATTCTTTTTTGTCTCCTTTTTTATGTATGGGTACTATTTGTGCTACCTGCCAATCTTCTGGGAATTTTTTTTCGATCCAGATTTTATAAAATAATTTTATTTACTTATTATTATTAATTATTATTTATTTATTATTATTAATTTTTCTTTGTTTTATATTATGCTTCTAATTTGTATTCTGCTAGTTATTTTTCCTATATTCTTTCTGAATTTGACTTTTCTTCTACCTGTTTTTATAAGATGAATAAATTATTATTAATATTATTATCAACATAATTATTATTAATTCTAGTTAAGTTTTATTTCAATATTAGCAAATTAATGAAAACTAAATTACATATTTGAATCTTAGCAGCAATGAGAAATGCTACTCACTGATTTCCAGAATTTGATAACGAATACGGATGAAATAATACAAATTAGATAGGTTGCGTGTGTTCGCGATTTGGAAATAGAATATGTAGTATTAAATTTTAACATTTATTAAAGCGATTTTTTATTACATAATAACATTATATAACCAACTCATCATCACATAAAAAGAAAATATTATTGTTTTATATTAGTGGATAATAAGTGTAAACATAAATTAGTAAATTTCGCCCATAGAATGCAAGGGCGGATTGATATGTAAGATATATATCCAACAACGCCATTGTGTGAGTACTGGGGATAGAAACAAGTTCCAACCTGCAAACTGTAATTTTGAGTATATCGTATTAGCATGCAAAATTTCATTTTCCTGTGTACCGTCTTTGAGTAACAGTGTCATTTATCATTAGTAGAGACCGGACGCATCAGGCCGAAATTACGATGGGCCATATAAATAGTCTATAACATCGCTAAGTACAACACGCAGTTATTGAATATCACTAATTCATTCTGTTAACCGCACATCTGTGTTTTGTCGTTGAATTCTGACGCAATATTATAGTTAAATTCCTTTCTTCTTGGGGGTAGATAGAAGGGTGAGGAGTTTTAATAATTATTTTGTTTACGGTGAGTTAGTTTCTTTTTTTCATTGTTTTAACTGTTAATTGTTACAAACGGGTGGTGATCTATAAAATACGAAATACATTTTTATTTGTTCATTTTGTAGTTCAAGTTGATTAATTATTATTATTAATAGTATTAATATTAATATTAACTAGCAATTCCTTCTCAAGGTCCTTTTCAGTAAAATTTGTTTTCTTTGAATGAAATACATCCTTGTAGATAGAAAACGTACTTTCTACATCGCAACTGGTTATAGGTTCATACTGGAAATATTCTTTTATTTTAGGGTATTTAGCAGTTAGATTTTGAAACATTGTCCTCATACACAATTGCCGCAATGTTATTAAATCTGTATTTTTATTAAAAACTGCGTCTAACTTTTGTCGAAGGCCACATACAAAGTCACTTGGAATATTTTTCAAATTATTAATAGCCACATCTAATCCATCACTTAAATTGAGATTTTGATTTTCAAAATAAGTGATTAGTTTTGTCAAATTTCCAAAGTGTTCCTGAAGAAAGTACAACAGATTTTTTAAATTTGGAATTTGTATTCCTTGCACTCAGAAATACTTCGAGCATCGTCATTTAAAGATGTAATGAAATTTTGTAAACTATCGAAATTCGCTGCATAAAAACTAGTAGCTTCCAACTATGTTCCCCATCTAGTTATTACTGGAGAGGGAGGCAGTGACAAAGATTTAAGCTTATCCCTCTAAAGATTTTGCTTTTCTGAAAACTTTTTTAAAAGCGGATACAAGTCTATGAACTTCCGGAAAGGTGTCTCTGAGGAAACATATCCTAATATGCTGCATATTACATACTCTCCACAGAATCTGTGAATATATCAGAGACACCTTTCCGGAACTTGATAGACTTGTATCCGCTTTTAAAAAAGTGTTCAGAAAAGCTCCATTGAGAGTAGCTCTTTACAGCGAAAAACTTCAATCTTTATCACTGCCTCCCTCTCCAGTAATAACTAGATCGGGAACATGGTTGGAAGCTACTAGTTTTTATGCAGAAAATTCCGATAGTTTACAAAATTTCGTTACATGTTTAAATGACGATACTCGAACTATTTCTGAGTGCAAGGAACTAATACAAATTCCAAATTTAAAAAAATCGGTTGTACTTTCTTCAGCAACACTTTGCAAATTTGACAAACAGAATCACTTATTTTGAAAATCAAAATCTCAAATTAAATGATGGATTCACCACATTAGATGTGGCTATTAATATATAGAATGTTTCCAGTATGCACCTATAACCAGTTTCGATGTAGAAAGGACGTTTTCTATCTACAGGGATGATTTCATTCAAAGAGAACAAATTTTACAGAAGAGAACCGTGAGAAAGTATTGCTAGTTGATATTAATACTCCTTTACTCAACTTGAACTACAAAATTAACAAATAAAAATGTATTTCGTATTTTATAGATCACCAGCCGTTTGTTTTCCAATTATATAAATAAAATTAGAAACTCTTTCAAAAAACCAAATTTTCAATAGTACGCCCGTGGGCGATGAGTCATGGGCCTCTCGTGCTGGTTCCTAATCATTAGTTAGATTTCTGAGATGCGTACCAAACAACGATCCGTGATAGAATTTTTAACGCTGGAAGGAACCCACCCATCTAAATTTACAGGCGTTTGAAAGCTGCTTATGGCAACGATTGTATGGATGTGAAGAATGTTCGCCAGTGGGTTCGACATACAAAACTCTGTGATAGAGGCGAAACGAAAGTGTTTGACCGAAAGCAACCAAGTCGATCAGTATCAGTAACGCATGAGAAGAATCAAAGACAAGTAACTGCACTTATTCAAGGAAATCGTCGGCTTATGCAAAAAAAAATTGCTCGGAAATTAGGTATTAGCGAAAAAAGATTCCAGTACATTGTTCAGACGTTGAATTATAGTAAAATTGCTGCCAGATGGGTCCCGCGACAATTAACGGATGTTGACCCCGAAAGCAACTAGCAGTCAATGAAATATTGTTGTCCTGATTCTCCATGTGTACGAAAATTCGAAAGCGTTCCATCGGCGTAGAAAGTCATGCTCACAATTTTCTGACATGCAGAGGGGGTCATTCATACGAATATTTGCCGAAGCGATCAACGATGAATTCAATAAGATATTGCAAAACTTTACGATCACTAAAGAATCGTATCCGCAGAGTAAGGCAGAAAAAAACTAATTTTTTCTTGTACCACAACACCAGATCGCATTACAGCAATAAAACGATGAAGACAATGATGAATCTGAAATACACGATTGTTTGGCACCTTCAGATTTCTGCTCGCTCCCCAAGTTGAAAAAGTGAAAAAGATTTTGTGAAAAAATAATTATGTACATTGGTAGTACAATAAATTTACTTCATTTCGAGACTGGTTTCATTATTTTGTCTTTTCTTATTTTATAGAGTTGGAGACCTTATATATCAATCCGCCCTCGTATTACCGTCTGTAATTAAAGAAAGGAATAACCAACAATAAATGTTTAGTGACAACATAATTTGAAACATACATGAGTGGGTAAAACCTCACTACATTTGTATAATACCAAAGTATTTTTAATAATATAAAAATATTATTAAAAATGGGGTGTGAAGAACACAATACAAGTTCATTTATGTATTTGTGTTCTTCACACCCCATTTTTAATAATATTTTTATATTATTAAAAATACTTTGGTATTATACAAATGTAGTGAGGTTTTACCCACTCATGTATGTTTCAAATTATGTCGTCATATACATATTCGGCTCACGCCGATAAATAGTGAAGACACGAGAATACAGTTTTGTATAGATACGGTGGTTACCGACTATAGAAAACACGTCTGCTTCGGCTGTTATTATGTAGACGGCGTTGAATATTCCTTCACGCGCTGTCTGAATAATTTCGGCTAGATAGTAACGTAGTTATGTTTGTTTGAATGTGTCTTCTCGAACAGGGGCGTATTGAGAATCATGTAGAAATGTGAAATACGTATCTACGTCTTTGGAGAAGATACATTCAAAAATACATAAATGAACTTGTATTGTGTTCTTCACACCCCATTTTTAATAATATTTTTATATTATTAAAAATACTTTGGTATTAAATAAATGTTAGGATTTATGTATTAGGTTTTACTTAAAGAATCACAAATGTTAAATACAAGGAAGGTTCTGTACTTACTGAGTCTAAACAAGAAAATACAATTCTTTATGGCAAAAATTTATTTCGTTATTTATGAACGAATTCTCCTTCTAACTCATTACATTTAGTCCACCACGTCAAGTCTTTTTATTTTTTCTGAAAAGTAACTTTATCAAATTGTTCGAAATATGTCTTAATTTCAACGATAACCTCCTCATTCGATCCAAATATTTTGACACCGAGCAAAATTTTCAGGTTGGGAAAAAGTCTAAGGGGACCAAATCTGGCGAATAAGCTGGATGAGGACGCAGTTCGAAATTCAGTTCAAGATTTTTGTCATTGAAACAATCGAAGTATGAACACGTGTATTATCCCCAACTAAAAATAGTAGTCGTAACCTTTTCGGCCGATGTACAGTCTTTGCTTTGTTCAGAACTTGTGTCAGCGTCAGTCCATTGTTTCGACTGTTGCTTTATTTCAGGTGTATAATAGTGTATCCAGGTCATACACTTATTATTCGGCGGCAAAAGTACTTCGGATTATATTTTAACTTCACTAAATTGAGGGCTGAAATGCGTTCGTCTTCTCATTTTTGGTACATAGTCAACAAATGCGGCATCCATATTGCACATAATATTTTCATATTTTATTTATTATACTAAATCGACGTCACTGATCAGGATGAGATGCGAGGAGGCTCTGCTATTACACGCATTTTTATTCGACGTTGCATATCAGGTACATTTTTAAATGATATCTGGTATACACACGGCTTTTGGCCGCTATCAACTATACTGGTCCTACTACCTTTAAACCCAGCTATATGTAGTTTTATGGTTGCAATCGATGGCGATTGGTCCCCGTAAACAAGCTTCAGCTCAGTTTTGATTTCATAGTTTGTGGTCTTGAAAAATAAGAACTTAATTATACCGCATAATTATAAAGCAGATTTCGTAAAATTGTTTTAAAGTTACTTGAAAAACAAGTAAGATTTTTTAGTGCTGCCCTCTTTTGTTAGGCTCACTAATTACTGATCCGCGTTTGTACGTAAAAAAGAAGGAAGATTAACCCTTTGGTAACAAAATAAATTAAAATAAATGAAAGAGTTTTAATTAATGCTACAAGACGTAGATCTGAGGGTATATTTAGGAGCATATACGCATAAAATTTTCCTTTCGCCTTCTTTTAAATAAAAGAGAGATTTAAGAAATCTAAAGATGAAAGGGTATGTCAACATCTCATTAATTAAAATTTGTAATCTCATGAGTTTCGTCAACCTAGTCTTAATTTCGTGTCTTATTATCATCAAGAAATCGAAAGTTCGACCTGGTCTTTTTCGAAAATACAAAAGTAATAATTGAATTAAATCCCAAAGTAAACGAAATCAACAGCTAGTGAACCTCAAATTGTTGTTGCCTTAAATCAAGACCACGAAACAAAAGTTACAGTAATATGTTTCTTGCAAAAACTAAATCTTGCACGTCAATGTTACAGTTTAATAAAATTTATTACATAGAGGAAATATAAAATATGCGACTTTAATGGAAATAGTACTTCAAAATGATGAACGTAGTTCGGGTATGTTTGGATAAAGGTATCGAGCTTTTGTGAAACGTGTGACAACAGTATTACAACAATTGGAAGTTGTTTTTGCTGTTTGTATAGAGGACTTGATAATTTATATTTATTTTATTCAAGATAATGATCCCAAACGTACGTGTATTTGTTTAAAAAAATTATTTTAAATATCCTATAAATTATATTAGAATATGGATGAGCCGACATTCCATACATTCGACCGACACCGTTGCCGCTTGTAATACGTTATCTAAGCAGACTTAAAATATACGTATGCTTTCAATTAGGCCTCCCACCCAGTTTCTCTAGACAATCTGAATTAGTTGCTTGACGCCAGTATGATTATATGTAGACTTCAGATAATTATGCATTTGCATAAGTGCATATGCAAATGCATATTTTAGCTGTTGTTATGTGTAAGTGCATATTTTGAACCTTTCCCATTATAAATCCATATTTGACCTTTTTTCAGCAAAGTATTATTTTAAAACAGTTTATGACTTTACATAAATATTTAATATTCTTGATAGTATAATTACACTTTTGCGATTTCTGTTATTTGTATGTCTACCGGTTAGTATTTCTTAAAATTTTTTAGCACTAAGACATTTCACATACGTGTAAAATAACACCCATTAATTGAATACCAAACGCAAACATACACTTTATAGCACACAATTAAATAATCTTCTGTACCATTGAAGAGATAGGTGAAGTGAGTAGCAAGTTAAAGTCGGATTTACTATAAGCAGCCAACACAATAGTTAGTGTTTTGAAACCATAATACTTGGAAATATTAAGAAAATTACCAGGTATTACCCGTGTAATTGAACGACGAGAAATAAATATAGCTGAGATTTTCTTAATTTTACTAGGTCCTTTTATATTCCAACAATCTGTATTGGCTGTGTACTGGCTACAATAGTATTAACATCTATTAAGATGCCAAAAGAGAAAAGTGTGTAAGTGCAATTTTAAATCAATTTGTGAAGGATTATAATGATTTTACAACAGGTGGGCGTCTGTTATTTTGTAAACACTGCGAAGTTCATGTTACGGCGCCAAAAAAGTTTCAAGTCACTCATCATCTTCAAACCAGAAAAGATACAAGCAAAAACAATCATAAAAGGGGAAATAACGAAAGACAAGTGTTAATTTTTAATTTACATCGGCTTGGAGCAAAACGCAGGGTATTCGGTGAAGGACTTTGTACGGCTTTTATTTGCGCTGACATTCCGTTAGCTAAATTAAAGAATGAAGTTTTTCGTAACTTTATAGAGAAGTATACAAAAGAAAATATTACAGATGAATTGACGTTAAGAAAAAATTACGTTTCCGAATTATATAGAACAACACTGAACAAATTACGGAAAAATGTTAAGGATCAATCTATTTGGGTGTCGTTGGATGAAACAACTGGCGTAGAACAAAGATACATAGCAAATTTTGTATTTGGTATATTAGGAAGTAAAGAAAAAAAAGATAAATCATATCCGCTGACTTTAAAAGTGCTATAGTCTATTTTTAAAGTAGAGAGACGAATTTCTGAACGTACGCCTGGCCCAAAGTACATGCACGAAAATCTTGAAAACAATTTGTACGCGGCAAAATTCAAATAATTTTTGCATTTGTGACACGCATATATTAAGTATAGACCTATGCAGAAATCAACAACAGGAATTTATCTAGGATGATAGAAGAGGAAAGAAATTAAGTAAATATTAGAAAGTGTAAACGGAGAATAGATAAGATACATAACATTTATTTATTATAATACAAAATATACATTAATAATACATTTATTGTAAACTTACTGGTTCAGCAAAAATTACATTCAAATATTTATTTACAGAAATGCAAATGTAATAAAAATATTTATCATAAACTTATGAGCTGCTCATAACTATTAAAAGTAAATTAATATATCTCTAAATTATGATGATTATATCGAACTACAATCAAAATCTTCACTGTCACTATCCTCTTCAACTCTAATGATGAATGGTTCTACTACTTCGTCAATTATTGCATCAAGATCTTTCATACGGGATTCTTCTTTTATAACATGGTTTACGCATTTTAGCCAAGTAGTAGCTGTTACATTTCCCAAGGCGTCAAGTAATAATTGTCTCACTTCAGATAATTTAAAGGTTTTGTTTTTGGCAGCCACTTCATTCTTTATTTGGGCCCAAACAAGCTCGATAGGGTTCAGTTCGCAGTGGTAAGGAGGTAATCGTAACAGTTTTATTTTGTGATTTTGCTAGTTCATCAATAACATAGGAATTATAAATATTCTTATGAATTTTAACCAAGCTTAACAGTTCAGCTCTGACCATATCCTCATCATATTGTATTTCCTTACTTGTTAGCCAATTTTGAATATCCACCTTTCTCCATGATGATGATGGTGGCTTTTCTATTTGACGACTATGATATGATGCATTATCTATAACTATAACAGCATTGTCAGGTAAATAGTTTAATATTCGAGAGAACCATTCTTCAAAAACAGTGGCATTCATTTCATCGTGGTAATCAGTGGTTTTCTTTCCTCCAAATAATAATAAGCCATCTTTTACAAAGCCATTACAACTTCCAATGTGCAACAAAATAAGACGACGTCCCTTTCCTGCTGGATTTTTTAATCCAGTTGTAAGCCCTTCGATAAAGGCTTGTCTACGACTGTGAATACTTGTGTCAGTCCACACTTTCTGTACTGTATGACCCTCATTCACCCAAGTTTCATCCAAATAGAAAATTGATCTGTCCTGAGCTCTATATTGTGAAATATCTCTGAGATATTGTCGCCTCCATCTTAAAATGTCATCTCTTTCGGTCAAAATACTATTTCTGCTCCTTTTTAAGTATCTAGAGGACATAGCACAATTATATACATGTATTTCTATATAATAAATATTTCTTACTTAAAATTCATTTGCTTTATTAGCAAATACAATGTTGATCGACTCATGTTTGGCAAATCTTCGTCATTTCTTACTTGCACCAGCACCTTATCTAATGTCGGAGGTTCATTTTGTCGAAACATATTGTGAACTATTTGGCGTATAGCAGTTTTCACAGTCTCATCAAAGGATTTCAGTAAAGAAGGCCTACCAGTAATCTATTTAGGATCTGCACATTTTCCAGAGGCTTTATACTCCTTAACTACTCTGTAAAATATAGATCATATGTAATAAATTGTATTCACTTGCCTACTACGTCAGAAATTTGTTTTATCATGTCAAGTGTCTTGAAATATGGGGTTTATCAGCTATAATTTTCTTGTAAGCATTGATCAGGATCTGCTTTTCGGTACTACGCAAATGATTCGTATTTTCCCGCTTTTTCGGAGGAGAACAAGCATGTTCACGGCCAGCGGCACTTGTACTTGGTTGTGCATCCATATTGGAGACCAACTATAAAACTCTTTTAATTGTATTTATTTCAATATATTGCTTATAAATTACTTACGAGCGTATCTGGAAACTATTACTGTCGAACTCCGAAAAGAACTGGTAAAGTATATAATGAAATAACGGAGAAATAATAGAAACAAGGCTTAATTATAAACAATGTCAGTTGATCAGAATCTGAGCAAGATTTGTACGGTGTCATTTGCCCTTGCTTTCAACCAATGAGATTTCACTGTCAAAGTGGTCTGTTCAGAAATTCGTCTCTCTACTTTAAAAATAGAGTATAGACAAAATGAATCATTCAAGAGTCGCTGTTTTTTCCAACGATTCTCTAAGTTTATCGTGGCCGTCTGGATTTTATACGAAAAGCTGCTACTAGTTTGTAGCGATGCTGGACCATATATGTGCAAAGCAATGCGGGGATTACAGATTTTGTATCCAAACACGATACATGCGCATGCTTTACACCAATTAGCTGATTTAGTTCGTACTCTTTATCCAGACGTTAATATGCTGATATCGTCTGTGAAAAAGATTTTTTTTAAAGCACCAACTCGTGTCTAGAGGTTGCGGGAAATTACAGGGGACATTGCACTACCACCCGCGCCAAGATGGGGAACTTGGATCGACGTTGCTGTATATTACGATGAACATTTCGAAATTCTGAACGAAATGGTTGATGAATTCGACTCCGAAGAAGCGCTGTGCATGGAGAAGCATATAGTGTTCTGAGAAAAAACAAATGTTTGAGTAGATTTCATTAGGATTATTAGATTCAATTAGGACTATTACTGGTGTTTCTACAAGAAAATTATTTCATGACGAGAAATATTGTGCACTAATTGCACAAAAAAGTTCTCTAACTAAAAACTACGCTTCCTATTTAATGTATTTACCTAATGACTTGTCTCTTTCTCTGGTCTTGTCCTTTTTAAATATTTACTGAAATTGATTAAAAATTTAAATGTAAGTTTTATGAAATAAATTCCAAGTAATATGGTTGGACCCCTTTATGATTCAAATAAAATTTAAACGATATAAAGTCTATAGAAAATTACTTCAATTAATTAATTGTGGGCTCCAAATACCTTCACAATTAACTTTAGTATGCGCTACCCAACACAGGTGTATGTACTGCAACCTAATTTTTTGAATTATACGAAATACATACCTATCACATTGCCTTTTGTGACCTAATTATGAACACGCCTTGACTGATATTAGTGGTGACGTGTAAACAATTATTAATCTAGTGGACCTGGTCATATATCATCGCACAAATGCAAAAGGTATGTCGACAAGAATGTATGTTTGTATTTATGTGTAAATGCGCAGAACAGTATATACGTATGTAGATGTATATATGTATATTGCTGTGAGGACAGTTAAAGATGAGTTTCCGTGGACAGGTACGGGTGGGCCCTGGATTCGGGAAATTAACTTTACTTTCCTATTTGAAATATAAATGGTACGATTATTCAACTAATTTTCACATATGTATGTGTAAATATTTAATGAAAAGCCAAACCAAAAATGTATCAAATAAAATTATATTCATTTCTAAAATGCAATTTTTGTAATTTAAAATTTATTTATTCCTATTTTTTGTGAAACATACAGAGTATTATAAAACAACGTTTAAAAATCTTAAGGTTAAAAGTCTTAATACATTGGTTTGCAAATCACCTATCAACGAGATAATAGCGATTTTATTGGAATTGTAGAATATTTCTTTGGTTTTAAGGTGTTTCTGTATCTATATAAATAATAATGTAAATGTTTGTTTGTTCAAAATCTTAAATCTCTGAAAGTTCTTCACCAATTGCTTTGAAAATTTGACACAACGTTGTATTCGAATACGCTCATGGCTTTATATGCCTATTATAGAGACGTCACACCTGTGACAGGTAAAAACATGCTTTTTTAGGAAAGCAGCGCCATCTGTTGGACGTAACAGCAACACAGGCAATATTAAACATTGCTCAAGCTGTACAACGTGATTCGTAACAGCTACTGTCAGTTAGCATTTTGAATGCTTCCGAGGCAAACCAGGCAATCTCTATATCTGTACAGACAATGGAACAATGTATACCAACAAGTATTGTGGTTAAACATATTAAAAACGTGTAGTTTCAACTTTATTTCTTTTCAATTTAACCTGTCTGAACCACAACAACGCGTGGCCGGGTACAGCTAGTTTTACAATAAAAATGATTACACCTAAATAATATGCTGTCCTTCCATATTGAAACAGGATCTACATCCTCGTTCAAAGCAACCGGCACTCTAAAAAAAACAGGTTTTCTCGAATTATATATTGTTTCATTCATTGGCCCAAATTTTGAGGATAGTTTTTCCAATGTTGCGCACTCTAAACTTTTTAAATAACTACAGATACAATAGTCAAACGGAGTTAAATTGAGAGATCTTAGAGACCATGTAATAGATCCCCTCCACCCTATCCACTTCCCATGAAATGTATTATTCTGATGTTTCTTAACAGCAAGCGTAAAATCCATCTTGCATAAATCATAGATTGCGTCTGATTTAAATAAATCTTCCAAAAGTTCTGGTAAAGTATTGTTTAAGAAATTGAAGTCTATTACCCCTGATAAGCGTTGTAGTAAAACTATCGGTCTTAACAACTAATGCCTTGCTTAACCAGAGCATATTATTGGATTATCCATTTGGTGGTTTCAAAATCGTAGTGCTGTCATTTGACAGCTGTCAAATATTTGTCAACCGAAGCATCAGAATTTTAGTTGAATGTTTGCGATTTACGAAAATGCATCAAATAATAACAGAAAAGCGCGTTAAAATTGTTAAAACCTACTACAAAAGTGAGGATTCAAACGTAGCCACGTTTCGCGCAATTAGAAACGATTTTGGCCATCATAATCGTCCTACTGTGCAAGCAGTTGGCAAGATAGAGAAAAAATTTGAAGAAACGGGGACCGTGTTAGATATTCAGAGGCACGTGCATCATCGTAATGTAACACTCTGCTGAAAATATCGCCACCGTGAGTGAAAGTGTGGCCGAAGAACCGAATACGGCGTTCTCAGCAATTGGGCCTGTCTTACGGCTCATTATGGCGAATTTTGCATCTGGATTTACACCTACATCCGTATAAAGTCCAGATCAGGCAACAATTGACTGCTGACCATGAACAATGTAGGAAATACGTCAAATGGGTCCTTGAGCAACAGGCCATAGATGATGATTTTTCGAATAAAATTCTCTTCAGCGATGAGGCACATTTCTCACTCGGTGGGTACGTAAATAAGCAAAATTGTCGCATGTGGGGTTCTGAAAATCCTCAAATAATTGATTGCCGTTACATTAAGAAAAAGTGTCTGTGTGGTGCGCATTATGGTCTGGAGGCGTAGGACGGTATTTTTTTGCTATTCCTGACTACTGTCAACTCGGAACGGTATGGTCGAATGATGGCAGACTTTTTTTGGACTGTGATTGAAGAAATGGACTTGGACGATATGTGGTTCCAGCACGACAGTGCAACAAGTCACACAACGCGACCGATTTTGGCTCTATTGCGTGGGAAGTTTGCTGGCCGTCTAATTTTACGTTTTGGGGACGTTAATTGGCCACCGAGATCATGCGATTTGACGCCATTAGACTTTTTTTGTGGGGCTACGCAAAAGATCGCGATTATGTGAACAATCCTCTAACTTTAGAACATTTTAAAGACAACATTCGTTAACTGATGGCCGAAATATTGGCCGAAATATGACGAAAAGTGGTCCAAAATTGCCTCAAAAAGATCGAGTGTTGCCACAAATCCAGAGGCGGTCATTTGAATGATATTGTTTTCACACATAATGGCAAGGTCCAAACTTTTTAATAAAAAAAAATTCATAAAAAATTAAATTTTACATGGTCTTTTTACATTTTTTTTGGAACCTAAAAATGGATAACCCTTAAGCCCTTAAGGTTTTTCAATGTTGTTTTATAACACCCTGTATTATAACAATTGAGGCACAATTTTTTTTCAAAGTAGACTTAGAACGAGAAAGACAGATATAACTATACGCATACATATAACGTGAGCTTTTCTTATCTCTTTACCTAGCCTATGTTCAGTTTCAAAAAGAACGCTTCAATGCATGGGAATGTTATGCAACCAACATCGCTCGATTTTTTTAAAATTTGAGATTTGTGTTCACCTAATTTAAAAAAAAATATATAGAAGATGGAAAAATAGAAATTTCGAACTAGTATAAAGCTGGAAACAGTACAAGGAAAGTGCAGGATCTGTTTTCTACCAAATATCTTTACAGGCCCATACCATCTATCGGAAAAATTCAGGTGATTACTAGGGAATTTGATTCTGATGGCTGTATAATAAATACACACAGAAAGAAAATTAAAACCCCACATTCTTTCAGGAGACCTAAGATTAAATGTGTTATGTTAGATTGAACAATGCCCCATAACACCATTAAGTAAAATAGCACAACAATTTAATATTTCGAAGACGTCTGTATTTAAAATCCTCAAACAGTACAAATAGAAATCATACAAGTTTTCTAATTACCGACAATTATTTCATGAAGATAGAATAAGACGTGTTTTTGCGAAACACTATTTAATTTATTAAATGTAAATCATAATATGTCGAAGAAAATACTTTTCACTGATGAAATGTCTTTTTCTTCGTACACGTATTGTTCCTCGATTTGAAAATTTAGCCACTGAAGGTTCCTGGTTTCAAATGGATTGAGCCCCAATTCATTCAACTACAGCAATTACAAATTTTCTAAATTTAAGTCTTCCTGATCGATGGATAGGGAGGTTTGGCCCGATAGTTTGGCCGGCCCGTTCGCCAGATTTATCGTCAAATGACTTTTTTGGGGGATACCTTAAATCTAAAATTTATGATATTGTAATTTTCACTAACATTGAAAATTTAAAAACACGCATAAGTACAGCCTGCGACGAATTACGAAGCAAACCGAATTTTTTACACACTCTTTGCAGGAATTTCATAATCGACTGGCATATTGTATGGAATGTGAAAGTGGATATTTCGAATATTTATGAAAAAGTTAAAGAATTATAATTATGAATTTTTTTCTATTCACCATAAAATCATTTTAATATTGTTTGTGTAAGTTAAATGTTAAATAAATTATTTTCATTGTTGACACTGACAACTAAAATGCCTTATTACGGCAAGTGATTACACTCGCATTGTTGGTTGCATAACGTTCGCATGCATTTAAGAATTTATTTTAAAACTGAATATAGGTGTATTCATGTGTTATGTTCAGTGATATAAAAAACTCACGGTATATATATAATAACTGAGAACTG
Source organism: Melolontha melolontha (assembly GCA_935421215.2). Lineage (NCBI taxonomy): Eukaryota > Metazoa > Arthropoda > Insecta > Coleoptera > Scarabaeidae > Melolontha > Melolontha melolontha. Next base: position 106,846,387 of record OW285235.1, read on the forward strand.
TCATTATAAGACAAACTGATGAATTGAGAATTTTTGCTAAGTGTTTTTAGAATTTTATTAGTAAATAATAGATTTCCAATTTAATGAAAAACAAAAATGATATGTAGTCGAAATTTATTTAAGAAATGGTAGTGGATTGATTTATTCTGTAAGAGACTTATGTGACGATTTTCTAGAGGAATTTGTGCACTAAACTATCTGGAATGATTATTTCAGTATACATATTCTCTATTTTATGGAGTTATTTAGCGAAGCAGTTCACAATATTTTTATTTGTAAGCAATAACATCATAAAACAAGTCAAAATAACTAATTATTAACATAATTTTAAATACTAAAATATGGAAAATTTTTCATCAAGGCCACTATGTTGATGAAAAACGTAACGTAATGGTAAGTAGAATCAATCATGTCTTAGACCGATTTTTCTCATGGTTTACTTTAAAGAAAAATTTTGTGGCTCACCCTATATCTGAAATGTCAAACTACACTTATTTAAGTATTTCACTTCTTAAACATTCCTTAATTCGGCTTGTTTTATAAAACTTAATACTTAGACATGTTTACGTTAGAAAAAAGCAACAGGAAGTACTAGAGAAGAATGGATACAGCAGTACGAAGAGACTAAAGGAAATCGCACGAAGTTATTGAGAAAATAGGAAAGATAGTAAAGAAAAAGAAAGTACAAATAATATTAAGCGCAAGCTCTTCAATACAACATTACATCGGAAACAAGGATAAACTATCCCGAATCAAACAAGTGTACATAATAATTTGCGAGTGCAGGAAGATCTATGTTAGATAAAAACAGGAAGAACTATTACACCGAGAATAGAGGAGTGTCAGAAAAACACAAAGAAAAGGAATCGAGGATCGACGGTTGCAATATATATTCACAATAACGGACAAAAAGTAGACTTCAAACCAGTGAAACTATTACGAAGAATTAACAGCGAAGCCAGTGACACACCAATATTAAAACATTAACCGTGAGGACAACTATAAACTTAGGTACTCTTGGAAAAATTTACTAAAAAAGCTCCAATATGTATAAAAGAAAACGATACCTAAGAAAACGAATTTTATAGTAGATCCTGACGCTGCCGTTGTCAATAGTGAAACCTGGCTTATTTTAAGGACATATTACTACACCAATTTAATTTGAATAGTGATTTATTTAAAATTTCTTAATATTTTCAAATATTATCGTTTGAAAATTGACTTTTATTTTGAGATTCTATAATTCTAACAAATATTTATAGGCAAAATTTAAAGTTACAATATTGAATAAGACTGAAGAGTAAGCATAGTTAAGCTTTTATATATCTAGTTAACAGTTTTTTTGAAAGATAATTTATATGATGCATTTAACGTACATATATACACAGACAACGGTGGGGTTAGATAAATTGGTGGATAAATTAATTGTATTTCTCTAAGGCCCGGTCTTTCCACCTCTGGTTAAAGTTCTGATTAAGTAACCATTGGTTAAATTAAAAATCAGGTGTCATTACATAGTATATACAGATATTAATATGCAATTTGTTTACGTTAATATTGACATCCATTTAAATGTCTGTCATATAATCCATTTGAATGTCTTCGCTTACACTTCGAGTACTTTCGGGTACTGGTTATCATTTTATTGGGAACTATTTCCAACTGTTACTGTTAGTGCCGATTAGAGGCACTTTAACTGGTAGTTATTATTAATCGTGGGTGGAAAAACTGAAATCTTACTGTTAAAGTTAACGGGTGCTGATTAAGATTTAACCAGAGGTGGAAAGACCGGGACTAATACTTTCCAACTGTCCAACAATGGTTGTAGTATTTTAATCCTATCTATATAGTACAATCTATCCAGGTCTTCGAAAATAAAATATATTTTTTTCGATAATATTATTATTACGATAAAAAATAAGTACTAAACTTCTAATTTCAAATTTTTTTTATTGTAAATCCACTACAATAGTGTTTCACCACACAATGACTTCATCAGGTGGATGAAAAACTGAATATTTAAAATACAAATTGAATATTTATGTACCAATTATTGAGAAAAAATGGTGGTGGCAAAATTTTTACAATCCTAAATTTAGTAAAGCGACCTCGTGCTTATTAGTTTTGTTCGTTATGGTTAAGTCTAGAGTTCGCTATATACCATAAACCGGCACATATAGACTCCACAATACACGCTAATTCATTTCATCCTATAACACAAAAATTATCAGCATACCAATCAATGGTGTATAGATTAACGTACCTATGAATAAAAATAGCTTAGACCTCAAAGTAAACAGGATATGTACAGTTATATAAATATTATCAATAATATCCTGAATCGTCAACAAAAATCTAAAACCCTTTCTTTAGTTTATCCAAAATTTAAAAAAACAATATAACTAATTCCTATAATTCAATCACTTACATAGGAAAAATTTCGGAAAAAATTGGTAGTTTCATTAAAAAACTTAATAACGAACACATATAATTTAAAACAGACAATACTATACAGAACATTAGTAAAAACAACAAAGATAAAATAGACAAAGAATCAAAACTCTGGTGTCTACAAGCTAACATATGAAGACAGTAATAAGGTATACATAGGGCAAACTGGGAGGACGTTCAAAATTAGGATGAAAGAACACGAGAGAAGTCATAAAGAAAAGAAAACAGATTTAGCTTTCGCAAGTCATTATTTAGAAACTAATCATAGATTTAGTAGAGATTTAAAATTTTTTTTATTCAGAATAAAAGCAAAAAACTTAACTTGTTTGAAAACTTAGAAATTAATAGATATAATAATTTAGGATTAGCTTTAAATGACCAATTAGACTTAAACAACTCCCCCCAACAAGTTTAGTACTTATTTCTTATAGTTATAAAGAAGTTTCAATAAGTATCTCCTTCGTCAATAAACGATTTAATCTTATTATTTATGAAAATATTTTTTCCGCGAGCCACCTCTATATTTTGGGCTAACTGGGGAGTAGGAGGATACTGAAGGGTCTCGTATGTAATTTTTTGTAAAAATTACAGAAGAGTAGGCTGGGGAGTGGTCTCCTTTTCTTCATTCAGAGGCTAAAATTTATTTTATATAGTATCCAAAGCAGTAAATAGATATGTGTTTTAATTGTCCTTTTAGACAACTAATAGGTACATTTATTTAACGACAGATGTAGTACACTTAATACATTATCAATATTACTGCTATCGACATGCAAGTCGAATTTGAAGTAAAATATTTGAGTGCATTAATTTAATTTACTTTTGCATCAAAGCATGGCAAAGGTAAACGTTATACTCAAATTTGTAGGTGATTTAATAGAAAAACTTTCCTTCTTTTGCAGGAATTTCTATTTCTAACAGCTTGCAGCAATAGCTGTAGTAGCAGCTCCGAAGAAGACGAGCCTGCTGGTGTAAATCCCTTATTTGCGAAATTATACCAGCATCGTCAAAAGAACGAATTATATTTACAAAGTTATACCACCGCAGAATTTAAGGAACATTTTAAGTCTAACATTATCATAAGTTTGTTCCATTTGTATCAATTATGAGCTTTCACAAAACTACCGTTATGTGTGCAACTCTACAGAGAGATTAAAAAATTACAACTTTCTAATATTTATTTAAATTGCCACTGGATGGCATACTAGTAATGTTTCAATGCGTTTTTTTTTTTTTTGGATTTCACTCGAATTCAGAACAATTCTGGAATTAACAAAGTGCGCATTTCTGTTACTGTTCAGAATTGCGAACCAAAATAAACTTTATGTGGTTGTCTCTCTACGCGTTTGTGTACAGAGTTGTCAAAAACTTTAAATTTATTACCTGGTTCTAGAGGTTTTTGGTAACCGTTTAGTATTTTTTTGCAAATGTTTGCATTGGGTCCGCTTAGCTGCGGTGTTCCCCTAGCAATTCGCCGACGATGACCTGCACCTCTCGAAAGTTATAATGTTTCTATAGTTTGTCCGGACCTTGGAAAACGTACAGGCTCTTATCGGGCCATATGTATCTCTTCTTAATTATAGAAATAACGTATATAACCCTCTCGTTTGCTAGTGGGCAGTCGGATTCTGTTCAACAGTTTTGATAGACTGAAATTAGCTGCATCATATACTATCTTGTTTCTTGTTGTTAAAAGTCATTATTTGTAGAGTTTATCTGTTTTATTTTGGACCTTTTGCATTTTAGTCTTTACAGCATCAACTTATTGTAAAAACAGTATTTTTATAATTATTCAGTGACTATTATTATATTTAAATATAAGTATTTCGTATTAGCGCAAAATTATTGATAAGCAGAAACTTGAAGATATCACAATGGTATTTGGCCACACAATACCACAATACCACAATACCTTAGAATTGCATGAATAATTCTATAGGCCTAAATAAAATAAAAATGATTAAATACTTACGTTTAAAAGAGATGACCACAACTGAAATTCATCAAGATTTTGTGGATATATTAGGGGAATATGAAGTATCATATGACATAGTTAAAAGGTGGTGTCGTGAGTTTAAATGTGGTAGACAGTCATGTACAGACGAACATGCAGGTGAGCGCCCTCAACCGTCACTGCCCAAGAAACTGTGAAAAAGGTCCATGATCTCGTGTTACAAGATCGACGTGTGACTACTAAACAAATAGTTGAAGATACTGGTATCTCATATCATGTGGTATATAATATAATTACAGCCGAATCGAACATGAAAAAATTGTCTGCAAGATGGGTATCACAAATGTTAACGCAGATGCACACAAGCAAACTAGAAAAGACATTTTCAATCGTCTTTTAATATAGTATTGTTACGCCTAGCGTATAGAAGTTTAATTCACTTAATTAAATACATATTATTTCGTCTTTAAATATATCATTCAATTATATTTAACTAAGACATTTTTTTTCATTTGTACAAACTTTCATTTTCGTTACAAAGAGAAAGTATTTTCTTTTGTTATATATCTTGAACTGACCGACGAGACCCTTCCGTCTACCTGGACCGTCAACCGATAACCGTAATGTAGAATTTAGAATATCGAATTCTTCTGGAACATTCTAATTTTTTAAATTCTTTTAATTAATATTATTTACATCTTCTTTTATGTGTCGTGTTTGATATCGTTAGGAAGCTTATGTCACAAAGGTTAATTTAAGAATAATTATGACATTGACAGACGACGTCTTCAGGTCGCGCTTTTAATTAACTATAATTCAAGATATCGATCCCCCTCTTCGATAGATCATAAACTAGACCGTTTTCTAGACCCCTTCCTTTTCGATACAAACTAATAGTTCCTTCTTCTCGTTCGAACGTTCGAAAGTGCAACACCACCGCCGTACCGCTCATGTACCGGTGGCATGGGCACGTGCATCTCTTCCGCTTCTAAGGGAATTCTGTATTGTTCTATATATATTATTCTTTTAAGCGAATTCATATTAATTTGAACTAATTAATTTCTTATCCCACCGGCCAACATCGCTCTGCATATACTTGACCAAGGTATATCTTCGAAGACCACGTGACCATCATCGCCAACTCAGGTAACTCTGGATTGTTCTATACAGAGGTTATTTTATGCATTAATTAACCCATAATTACTACTCCATTTAACGTTCGTTTCAGAGTATTTTTTATATTAATTTCTCGATTACTAATTTATCGCCCCTTGTGTATATATTACTAATTTAATGACTTTTACATACATCAACTTTTTTGATTTAAATATACGAATTTCAAATCCTTATTATGTAAATATAAATATACCAATTTAAGGACGCCGCTGTGTTTTATTTTATGTATTAAGTTGTTGTATATTTATTTTAATTAACCACCAATACCACGCACGTCCTGGACCTTTGAAGGAACTTCACCAGCACCACAAATTATCTTATTGTATTACAAAATAACTAAAGTATAATTTTTATATTATTTATCTTAGAATAATTTAATTATTAGATAACTTTGCCGCGCCTGCAATTCTATTTGTAATAGTATAGATATGACAAAGAACCTTTTCTTGCAAGATTAGTGACAATAAATGAGTCCTGGATCCATCATTATGATGTAGAGACCAAAACAGAGACTTGATAAAAGAAAAACGTCGGGGAAAGTTGCGTAAAGGTATTCTCTTGCATCAGGATAACGCACCCACAATGGTGCGTTATCCTGATGATTGCAATTAGTTGAGCATTCGCCACATTCGCAAGATTTGGCTCCCAGCGATTACCGACTGTTTTCAAAACTTAAAGAACACTTGCATGGTAAACAATTTCCGTCGGATAATGATGTGATATGTGCGGCAAATCAGCGGTTTGCAGAGGTTGAACTATCTTTTTTTCGAGAAGCATTAGAAATGCTAGAACATCGATGGGAAAAATGTGTTAACCCTAAGGAAGAGTATGTTGAAAAATAAAAGCCAATTTTTTATTGTAAATGGGTCAGGAGAGGAGCAAAGGGATCTACCCTCGTATATTTCATTTGAGGAAGAAATGCGGCAGGTAGATGAAATTGAAGATAATATAAAGAAATTAATCTGCGATTTAACTGAGAAGCCAGACCAAAAGAATTAATTAAAAAAATTACAATTCCAGTACTTTGGATTTTATAATAACAGTGATACTTGAAAAATTAAATTTAATTATATACTCTTATTTACTAACAATATGTATTTGTTATCAAATTTTATTTAAATGAATTATGAATATGAATGAATTATTAATATCTCATATGTTCTTATCAGGGCGAGCACGTTGGTACGTTCCCTAATTCGTAATTTATTGATTTGACGTAATTTGACGTAACGAAAAGTTTGTATCATCTTGGATCTCTGCAACCAATAAAGCTTTTTGATGCGGTGTTTTTAAAAATAATCCTCATATATATATTATAACTAGAGAACGGATGCAATTTCCATAAAACGCAATCGGCAATTGGAATTGTGTATAACGTCGCACAGTACATCCCGGCGTAATTCATGAAGTATTTGTTTGACTTACTCGGCCACCTGGTCTCGCACGATAACAATGGACAACTCAGCTATTGTATTCGGAGAATATAGTGTTCTTTAAAGTGTTTTCATGAGCGTAGATAGAAGCGGGGTTTTTATAATGTATTTTATTTATTAGTTTATATTTCGTAAGATAAATAAAGTGCTGTGAGTAAGTTTCTTGTTTTCATAGTTTTAACTGTTAATTACATCGTAATTTTTGTGATAGATCCTGTTTAATATCGTTTGATTGAATCTATTTCTGATGTAAAACTTTTATGGCGGCTAATATTCCATTAAATAAACTTAGCAATTCCACTTTAAAAATATTTCTTCAAAAATATACTGGTCGAAATGTTCCTGATGAATCAACTTTACGCAAATATTATGTTTCTAGGTGCTATACGAGAACAGTAGAACGCATTAGAAGCCATCTTTTAAATCAATACATATGGATAAGCGCCGACGAAACGGTGGATATGTAAGGACGCTGTTTGGTAAATGTTGTAGCTGGTGTACTACATCCAACTATTCCCTATAACTCATATGTAATAGCAACAAATGTTATAAATAGAGTTGATGTGAAAACAGTTGCTGAAACCATTAAGGAGAATATGCAAAAAATGCTTCATTCGGACGCCACGTACAAAGAAAAAATACTATTATTTGTCAGAGATAGTCCTGCGTATATGTTAAAAACAGGCAGACTATTGAAGAAAACATATCCTAATATGCTGCATATTACTTGTGTAGCACATGCTCTCCACAGAATCTGTGAATATATCAGAGACACTTTTCCGGAAGTTGATAGACCTGTATCAGCTTTTAAAAAAGTTTTCAGAAAAGCACCATTGAGAGTAGCTCTTTTCAGGGAAAAATTTCCATCTCTGTCACTGCCTCCCACTCCAGTAATAACTAGATGGGGAACATGGCTGGAAGCTACTAGTTATTATGCTGAGAATTTCGATAGTCTAAAAAATTTCGTAACACTGCTAAAGGAGGATGCTAGAAGTATTGGTGAGTGCAAGGAGCTCACACAAATCCCAAATTTAAAAAATCAGTTGTACTTTCTTCACGACCACTTTGGAACATTGCCAAAACTAATCACTTATTTTGAAAATCGAAATCTCAAATTAAATGACGGATTAACCACATTAGATGTGGCTGTTAATAATTTGAAAAGTATTCCAAGTGACTTCGGATGTGGCCTTCGGCAAAAGTTTGAAGCAATTCTTAATAGAAATCCAGATTTAATTACATTGCAGAAATTATGTATGGAGACAATTCCACAAAATCTAACGGCTAAATATGAAGAAATAAAAGAATATTTCCAGTACGCACCTATAACCAGTTGCGATGTAGAAAGGACGTTTTCTATTTATAAGGATGTACTTAATTCAAAGAGAACAAAATTGACAGAAGAAAACCTTGAGAAACTATTGCTAGTCAATATTAATAGTCCAATTATGTAAATAAAATTAATTAATAAATATGTATTTCGTAATTTTAGATAGATAGATCACCACCCGTATGTTTTCCAATTATATAAATTAAATTAAAAACTTTATAAATACAACTTTTCAACAAATAAATATGTATTTCGTAATTTTATAGATCACCACCCGTTCGTTTTCCAATTATATAAATAAAATTAAATATTTTTGAAATACAGCCTTTCGTCAGTACTGCACTGGGCTTTGCGTCATGTGGTAAGCGTGTCCGTTCTCTAATTATAACTGACGTCTATCTGCGTTTTTCACGAAAATGCGACGAGCTCCGATAGGGCACCTCTCATAGTATAAGTGGTATAATATCATTTTGGAATCTCATAAATCAGTCAATTTTGAAGCTAAAGTGTCGCGGGTGGTACCAATCGATTTCTTTCGGCGAGATATACTTAGATACCTATATAGATACCGAGATATGACTTGACTATGAATAATTACAAACCCGTAGAAAAGATGTTTAAAAAAAAGTGCGGAAATGGACTTTGCCCCCGACTTTTTTTCAGGGAAATAGATATTGCCTGATGGCGGTATGGTTTTCAGAATCAGAATCTTGGCTATTTTAAATAAATGGCTAAAAATTTGTGAAAAGCAATCTACATTATGTACTGCAGATGACACTTTTTTCCTTAATAAAAATATTTATTAGAAGCTGAAGCGATTTTCGGGAACCACAACTAGAAAAATTAAGTGAGTCAGAGATTTCGAATTTTAACTTTATTTATGCCAAAAATTATATTTTATGCCTTTTTGGCATCATTTATAATTTTTTTTGTTTTTATGTGGTTTGGAATACACAACTTTTAACAGTTTAACACCATTTTGTCCACTACTCTTTGCTTAAAAGCTCAAACAAATGAAGTATATTTACATTTTTTCTGTCCCATCGGGGCATTTTGCAATAAATTAGTTGAATATATTTTTGCCATTTGGTAATATAATAAAATTCAATATATTTTATATACATAACTGCTTTCTTTACTTTATTGCGAGTTAATCTGTGAAATTCAGTTAGCCATTAAACAAAACTAATGTTTATACATTCACTAGATAAACATGGGTATATTAGAATTTGAAAGGTTAGCTCTTTATGAATGATATCCACCATATCCAGAAGCTTTGGTACCACTGATTATTTTTGAATTTTAATTATACTTTTATTATAACTCGAAGGCATATATTGACAATTTTGTAACTTATGTTAATTACGTGAATCTCTCATAACCAAGCCAGCCAAGCCAACCACAAATATTAAAGTACAGAAATTCCCAATGATAACCCTATTGTTTAAGTTATTATACCAGTATCTCTGTTTTAATAATTATTCGAATTAATTTTTCGAACGTTTTGAAATGAAATAAAGTTTTGAAAACTTAATATCTTGAATTTGCGTTAATATTTTATTCAAATATCTTTCACAACAAGACATGGCAATTCTGTACGATATTCCTGTAAGTTGTGTACTTTTATACACATTTTTCTAACAATTATAAGTGGATTTGCTTTCATCTCTCTCAATATCTGCAGATTTAGAATGAGTGTACGCGATTTATTATTTATCATTTTATTTATTGAAATTTCTAGATAACGTCTTTTATTTTTTAATATTCGTCACTTTTGTAATAATTTATTAATAATATTGCTTTTTCTGACAAGGAAATCATCAAATTTCGTTCCGTTAGTATTTTTCCCTTTTTTTGCATTGATAATTATAATTTAGTGATGCAGTATGTCCATATAACAAGATCAATTTAACGAATGTAATGTATAGTAATAAAAGTATTCGGGAATACGTTATTTCAGTACCGTATTTATTTTATACTTGTACATAAGTCATGAGCGAATACTTTTGTTTGCATAATTAATAATTTTGTTGTCTTTATTAGAATGTTAGACTATAAAATGCGGTATTTATATTATTGTTTTTTCAAATTGTGTAACTTAATGGTAGAACAAGTGAGGTACGGTAATTAACTAATTGATTATGTAAAGAGTTTTTCATTAAGTACGACACATTTGTAAATGGAGATTTGTTACAGGTGGCGACCCTGTTGCGTTTGCTTTTTCAAATTTATGCATGTCTGTGCCTACCATTTCATCATTAAACAATAGTCGTTTCAGCAACGTTTACGAATTATTCCGATGTTTTATCAAAATTTACATTTAGTTGCGGCTACATTACGAGTATTAACTATAATTTTCGGTCGCTATAATCATCCAAGCCAAAGAACAATGAAATATTCTGTGTATATATTAATCAACATACATATTTACTTCATAACGTTCCAGTGTCAGTGAGACAAAGAAATACAAGGAGCGAAAAGAATATTGCGGGTTTACGTCAGAGTATTTTTAAGTTCCAAATTTATCAATTCTTCACAGATCATTGCGTATTTCCAACGCTAGTTTCAGTTTCTGACGAATTCTGCAAAAAGAGCTTGGTCTACCTACTTACGGGATTGCTTTAAGTCTAAAACTGAACGCAAACGATCATTTGTTGCGTCGTAGACTCGATAATTGGGCTTTAGAAAAACTTGAAAAGAATTCCCAATTTCATAAGAAAATCAACTTCAGCGACGAAGCTGACTTCTGGATTAATGATTTTGTAAATAAGAACTGCCGTGTTTGGTCTGAAAATCAGCCAGAAGTAATGCCTGGTTTTCATTTTATGCTAGGGGTGTCGTCGGACCTGACTTTTTTGTCAATGATGCTGGTAACCTCGTTACTGTGAATGGAACTTGCTATCGTTAAATTTTGACTGGATTATTTTGGCCCAGTTGGATACTTTAGACAACATATGGTTTAACAAGACGACGCCCTTGTGATACTGTCAATGAAACAATTCACTTACTGAAACAGAAGTTTGGTCAATCTATTATTTCCAAAAGTGGACCAGTCAATTATTCCTCTCGTTTATACGACTTTACACCCCTAGATTCTGTGAGGTTATGTTAAGTCATTAGTTTATACCCGTAAACGTATCATTACTAACATTCGATTAAATTTACGTGAAAAAAACATGAAAATTGGGTTCAATGGATTCTTTCCTGCCAGCGGTTCTCAAGAGGACATTTGAATGCTATTATTTTTTATCAAGGCTGTACTTTACACGGATCTAAAAATTATCTTAAATTTCTCATGATATCCGTGTTTTATTTTACAAACAAATTGCGCTCTTAATGAAAAACCCTTTATATACAATTCTTTTGATGTCAGTGTCTATCAGAATATTTGATCAGTCGTGAATAAATTGAATATTTCCCAAAATCTATAATTTTAAATGTGATTGTTTATTTTATTGAGTAATTTTAATACTATCAACTGCATTAATATTACATAAATAAACAATAGAACTAGTCTAGTTCAGTGATTGTAAAATCTGTTAAAAAATGCTAACTCATTTTAAAATTGATAAAGACCTATCATTTGAAGTAAATGGCATTTGAAACGTCGTGAGTTTAGATTAATAGTTCTGAATCGAATTGAATTATTGTACATAAAATAAAATAAAATTTAGTTAACGTATACGTTTTAATTCGTTAAAGTGATTTGTTAGCAAAAGTACATACCGTATCTAATATCACCTTTTCCAGCTGGAATATTACCGTTAGGTTCAAGTCTATCAAGAAATTCGTCGCTGTATCCATTATACGGTAGTTTGCCATGTGATTGGTCCTCCTGTTCTTCTTTGGAAACAGCTGAAATAGAAAGAAAACATATTATCAATAAAATTAATTATTTGACAATAAACTACATAATAAAATTATCACATTTTTTTGCAATTCCCTAAATTTTGAGAAAAATAACGACTATCTGTATCTGCATAGGTACTTTAGTTGCTTTTGGGTATTCTTTTTACAAAAGTTCGAGAGGAGTCCGAGCTGACAAAACACAATCCATGTTCGAGATTGTCCAGGATTTGAACCTGGGACCCTCGAACTTGTTGTCCAGGCATATACTGACTAGACCACAACATTTTTATATGAGATAAATAAAAATACTGTCCGAGAAAAGTTATTTAAATAAATTTTCCAGTTTTTGAAAAAGGTACTATATATAGTATCGAAACGTCAAATTAAATATTGTTTTAATTGACCGGCCGCTACTCCAAAAAAATATTACTTTTATCTCGTTTTATAATTACAGCCAAGAAAATAAGAAATTCTTTCTAATACTATATATACATCAGATGCAAGAAAAACGGGCCACCTATAATTTTTTTGAAAATCAGCTGTTTGTTATTTTGGCTTTTAGTTTACACTTTTGATTTTTCATCGACAAAGAACTTTCTCCTGAACTATTTAAAAAACAATATGATATTTATTCTAGTCTTAATAAATAATAACACAAATAAACAAAAAAGTATGTGCATAGTCAGCAAAATTTATGTCCACAACAATACATTTTAGAGGTACAGAAAATTAAAATTAAAACTTCAAATAGACTTCAATATTCCGTGTTGCCTCCTATAGATCTAATTACTGCGTGCATACTGCGTGGCATACCACTAACGAGCTCACGAATTGCATTCTGCGGAATATTCTCTCATTCTTCTTTAATAGTTACATGAAGCACGCTTACTGCGGTTGATGATATTGCACGAGATCTGACACATTTACCTAACATATTCCAAACATGTTCTATAAGGATTTGCATCCGGAGAAGACAGTGGCTAGTTGATTTTTCGCATGCCAACTTCTGCCAAGTATTCACAGACCAATCTCGCTGAATGTGGTCTCGCGTTATCCTGCATTAGGACAAAGTTATCACCAATAAATGACGGGAATAGAACCACTTGAAACATCAAAATATCCGCAATATACGTTGTGCCGTCAGTAAGACCCCATAGATTAATACTAGCTCTGTAGTGACCTCCATTGACACGCCTGCCTACACCATTACGTAACCTCGGTTATGACTAAGCCTGGGGCTGAAAACAAACTCTACGAATCATTCCTCCGTTCATCTCCATACCCGTTTCCATACGTCGTGAATGGAGAGAGAACCTAGACTCATCGGTAAATAGTAAATCGCTCCATTTCTCAAGATTCCAGTTGATATGCTTACGAGCAAAAGTGTAATCTAGCTACCCGGTGACGTGAGAGTAACTTAGGCTCAGTTGCTGGTCTGAAAGCTTTCAATTAAACTTCATGTAATCGTCGACGAACTTGAGGGGTAGTTGAGTTTTGTACCAATACCTTGCCTTCGTGTGTTTGCGCCAGTCTCCCTAAAACGTTGTAGCACTCTTTGAATACTAGAACGACTATCGTTGAGTAACCGAACCATATACCGCTGGCTTCGAACATCTTCTACGAGAGCTACTCTTTCAGCACAATCTTCAGCACTTAGAACCATAATTAACAACAATCTTTAGCATTTAGAACCACAATTAACAATTAACTAGTCTGTCAGATTGACAACAAATTGCCTAGCAACCAAGAAACAATTGTAAAACACAGGCAGTCTAATTGAATGAATGGAATGTGGAACGGTTGAATCTGAATTTTCTAAAATGTTTATTGTTCATTTAAAACTAAAATAAGTACCTAACATAGTCTTCTGTCTGATTATGGTCCAGCATGAAGTCCTTTGTCAATAAAAAATCAAAAGTGTAATCTAAAAGCCAAAATAACAAACGGAGCCGATTTTCAAAAAAAATTATAGGTGGCCCGTTTTTTTGAACCTGAGAGTATATAGCGAGTATATCAAGCGAGGCACTAAATTTGTTTCCTAGGTAGGCTGTGAACGACTGAGTTAGATATATAAATCACGTCTGAGCTAAGAGAATTGACGAAGTATCATTTGTAAATAATTATAAGTCAAATTGACAAGTTACGATTTAATCTATTACTAATAGTACGAAATGCTTTATGGTCTATACACTTTTGCATGCGTACAAACCAATTCTCCAAACATTTTTTCTATTCTGAAGGTTTTATCTCAGAAACACGGTTGTCAAAGGCTTCGACTGCTTCTTGAGGTGTTGAAAATCGGTTTCCACGCATTTTTTGTTTCACAGTTGGGAACAAAAAGAAATCATTCGGCGACAAGTCATGTGAATATGGACAATGAGACATTATTTCAACACTTTTTTCCTTCAAATAGTCAACTGTTGTTAGACGTGCTGTATGGGAACTCGCATTGTCGTGATGAAAATAATACGACGTTTTCGGTTGTTCTTGCTGATTTTAAATTAAAATTACTTTATACCATTCAGCGTTAACAATTTTTCGATCCTCTAAAGATTGTTGCGATGTGTCCTGTACAACCGAAGAAACAAGCGATCATTTTCTTGGAAGTGCTCTTTGCACTTTGTGGGGTTCGGTTCGCCTTGGAACACCCATATAATAATTGTTGCTTGGTTTCCGGCTCATAAGCATATATCCATGTTTCATCACCTGTGACGATGTTGTATACGGATTTTGCGGTTCTTACGTCGAATTTTTTGCGCATCTCTTTAGACCAATTGAGACACGAGCTGCTTTCTGTGCTTCGGTCAAGTTATGTGGAATCCATCGGAAACATTTTTTTTACAAATAAATGTTCATGTAAAATCGAATGAATTGTAGTCTGCGATATGCCAAGAGATGCCTCTACCTCACTGTAAGTCACATGTCGATCGTGTTCTATCATTTTCCGCACAGCATCGATGTTTTTTGGAATCACAACAGTTTTTGGTCGACCTTTACGCCATTCATCACTCACTGAAGCACGACCATGACGAAATTCTGCAAACCAATTGTAAACTGTCTTCTCTGATGGTGTTTCATTACCAAAAGTTGACCGGAGCGATATAATGCATTCTTGTGGAGTTAGACCTTTTTTATAATAGTAAAAAATCATCCAACGAAAACCTTCACGAGTAATCTCCATTATTTTACAAACTATCTTAAAACTGTCACTGTCAACAAACTACTGACTCAATTTCTAAGCTATCGCGTATTTCTCATTGACAAATGTCATACTTTAAGAATATAGCGATTACATATGTCAAAAGCACCATCTAGTGGTCGATTGTAAAAATATAAAAGGTGTCCCTCGTATTTATTTTTGCAAGTTCTTTCCTCTGTTGAAATTACTGTATATTTATTGTAGTGTTTTGAAGTAATCGCATTAAACCATGAATAAAAATTTTATTTTCAGAAAATTTTGATAAGTAGAAAATATTGAGAAAAGGCGTTTTATCTTTGGTAAAAGTCTTAGTATTAATTAGTATTCAAGGTATAATCACATCTATTTTTATTTATTTTAGAATGGATAATTTATTAATTATGTGTACCTATTTTTTTTATTATTTCGAATTGCAACCCATTACATTTTTTTCATATTACAATACATATTTCCATTCACTGGTATGTAGATTACGAAATTTAGCTGTTTGACTACATATTGATTTAATAATCTTCGACAACTTTTATATATGATAAACGAAGTGTCAAAAGAGACAACTAAAGCAATTTTTCCCCCCAGCAAGTGTCACAAGTCATATCTGCAGATTTGTTTACGAAGGGTATTCAAAAGAAAAACGATTTAGTGAGTATCAATATATACTTAACCATTATAATGCATTATAAAAGTACACACACATGCGTAGATATATGTTATCGTATAATATATGAAATGATTTATTTTGTTTCTAAGTTCATAGAAAAATATATATTTAAATAGGCTCTACTGTTGAAATACCTGAGAAGAGGCATGAAGATATTAGAAAATAACTTAAATCGTCGAAATATAAAACAAAAGAAGAGAAATTAATGTTAATCAATTAGAATGGACAATAAGAAGCAAGTTAAATAATATGGGAAGTTGAAAATTAGGAAAGAATAAAATATGTAGTGTAATAACTCGTAAATAGAAAGGAAGAACACACCAGGAAGCTTCAGTAATGGCCGGAAATCAGAGAGAAAGGCATATCTTCGAGATAATTTAGATAATATGCCCTTTATTGAAGACATCAATAAAATAGTTTTGAAACATAATATTAAAATTATTTTAACGTTTTAGCAATCTCTAAATTAGACATTTTTATATGAACTCATGACAAGCACAGTACGACAATAGAAAAAGCAACAAAACCACTCAATATATCGAAACTGAGGGAAAAATCTTGTAGGTGGCCACATCAGAGATCGTAAGAGAGACTGTAAACTACATATTATCACATTGTCATAATTTGTATATAATTAATTATACATAGCGTATATTTATGGCGCTACTGTAATTCTTGTAAAATCAGTCCTAGTCCGTCTTGATAATACATGCAGTGACGTACAATCAAATAAGAGGCTGTAGAAGTTTTATAAAGGTTCTTTACTGCTAATTTCTCGACGTTTCAATTTTATTGCTGGCATCTTCTTCTGGAGCGTATATTAATCGGACTGTGTTTTACATGCCCGTCTTGCCAGAGCGGTAGAGTAAGGTACACGTCGCTGTCTTTTCTACTGCTTGCGGTCAGGGCGCTTCGCCTTCGGTCCGTATGTTCTTATCAAATGTAAATATTTACGAAAATCTGAGGCATTCGCGAGATTATGGATTATTCAATTTAAATCAAGAAAGACAATAATAGATGATATCCCAGGTTTAAGCAGATTACATCCAACCACAAGACAAAACAGTGTTATAGTTAACTGGTTTAAAAAAAGACTGGATTAACACTGTGTGAAGGAGAAGAAAATCTCACAATGGAGAATGTGACAGTCAGTTAAATATCTTTACGTAATATACTTCGCGATAGTAACGTTATTTATCGCAGTTTAAAAAAAAACGTTGCTATCAGAAAACTATCGTGAAAGCCGTAGCTTAGACCCGCGATAATTTGCAGCCAGGTTACGCGTTGGATGACAATAGTTTCTAGGCTTTACCGCCCAGAAAGAAATTATGATCTTCACATACAAATCAGGCTTTGTATATGTGTGGGGATGTTTTAACATGCGGGGTTTGGGATCAATGTTTGTGTTTACCGGTAATCTAGACGCACGAAGAATGGTTAATTTACTTCGAAAGGGGTTCTTACCGTCAGAAGAAAATAGTTTCATAGTAAGATAACACGGATAGTTATTTCAAAAGGACAATAATTCGAAACATTGTAGCAAATATTATTTAAACGATTGAATGGTTTTTGCAGTCGTTGGATGGGAATCCAACTGAAGACGTAGGACCCATTACGAACTGTAAGCGTAGCTATACAGAAATTACAGTGAAAATTTGTTAACGAGCATGAAGAATCTATGTGAAGTAATAGCTAACAAGAATGGAGATTGGACACATTAATTTCCACTTATTCATTTTTATTTCACCAATAGTATGCATTTCCATTAAGTAAAGGTTACTTCAATCCAAAAGTTTATGAACATATTTTAGTAAAATAAAGCTTTTTGTTTTATCAATTCAGTTTTTTGAAACATCGGCATTTTAAAATTTTTAAACAGACTGTATGTACAATATGTACATAAACCAGAATGAATCTCCAGTCTATGCATTGTACAAGTTAAATCTTAAGAATGAACACAAGGTGTAAATGAAATACTCCGACGTACGCTAATATATAATAGATACGTAAGACAGTAGTTCAAATCTACGAAAAATTTTATTGTATCGAAAAGTTTTATTTTTGCGGAAATTTAGGAACACAAACTTTTCAAATATCCTGTATTCAGATTGAATCTAAATAAATAGAAATTATATGTTTATATGTGGTCGATTCAATAAACAAATAGGCATTTATTAGTTCAAGTTCATAAAAAAAAAATCCTGTTCACACTTCAAAAATGTAATGCGTCTTTGTGTGAAAAGTTTTATAAACATATATTCATTCTTTTCCTAGATATAAATTTTCTTATGAATTAGCTGTTCTGCTGTCATTGTCAATGGACTGACCTTTGTAATATCCTTAAAAAAATACAATATCGAGTTTCTTCAAAAATTTTAAACGGTATAACAATTTTGTGGTAATATGAATTTTATAATTTAGTTGTCTTAATATTAAATTCACGCAGAGAAGTAATAAATTACATTTGTAATATTTATTTGAATGTTCATATGTATTTCTTTTCCTGGGTTCTATTTGTATCTTTTTTTAATGACAATTTTTTGTAATAAAAAAGGAAGATTTGTGTGAAACAGATAGAACGCTCAAAGGAGATGTTCAATGTGGCTGCTATCTGCGTAAATACGGGCTTCTACCCGATCGGTAAACTTTCGAACTACACGATGTAACACCGCTCGGTCCTCACGGATATGGGCCGCAGCTTTAAAAATACATTGCCGAAGATTGTCTTCGTTGACAATATCAGTACCGTTACAAACTGGACCTTTCATGGAGCCCCATAAGAAGAAATCCAATTGATTTAAATCGGGACTAGGCGGAGACCGTAGGATTCGACCATCTCGTCCTATCCATCGAGGACATGAATAATTTAGAAAGTAGCGCACTTCACAAGAATAATTGGCAGGTGCACCATCATGCATAAACCGAATACGAGCTCAGGTTTCTAGAGGAACATCGTCTAGATAATCGGGTATTGGAAACGACCTTGGTATATGTTGTGGGGGTTTGCATCGGTCAAGGAGTGAAGGTTGTTCAAATTAAAAAAAACCGTCCTTCGTAAAAGTACACTCGTCGGTAAAACACCCTTGCGGCAAAGTGCGACTGTTGTGTAAGCTGCCGACTGAACCATCTACAAAAGTTAATTCGTAGCAGGGGATCGACCTCCGTAAGTTCTTGGACACGTTGCACGTGGTAGAGTTGTAACAGATTCGAGGTATGTTATGGACAGTTATGGCGTAAAACGTCTACGTCTCTCGCAGCCGCTCGAGTACTTATGTTTGGATTTTAATTTATTATATTCAAAACTTGTTCCTCCGCATCTACTACCCCACGTAGTCTTTCACGACCACGGCTTTCATAACTTGGATGCAATGTACCGCGATCTCTCAATCTGTGTACGGTTTGTAAAATTAATTTCTTTAGTTCGGAAAACTATATATATATATAACTTATAAATACGTCTAGTAGCTCTTTCACCTCTTTTACCGTGTAGCGGGACGATATCTGTTAATTCGTGATTTGAATACTGAAGACTGACTTCTGACTTATCTTACAGTATCCATAATAGGATCTACAACTTCCACCATTACGCTTCAGTAGGGGTAGCGCTGCAGCTATAAAGGAATTCTAAATTTCCCAGAGTCGGGTCCAGCCACGCGCATTTACTAAATTTTTTTGTTCTCGTTCGAGATAGAGTTTTCGTGCATTAGAATTTTACGCTTAATATTATTACAGTTATTACATATTAAAGTATGTCGGGATATTTCGTTCACGCCCTGTATATGCGTAATTATGAAACGTTTAAATTATTGCCAGAAGTTTAAATTTTGTCGTAAAGTACTATGTTAGAATTTCTGTGAATATTGTTTGCATTTAAGACACCATATATAGAAAGGGCAATGTGGTATTAGCATTCCCTGGAATCGCATATACATATATACACTATTGCAACACATGTAGTGAATGAAGTCTGATGTACAGATTGTGTTAACAAACCAGAGGAAGTGAATTTTATTCAATCTATTCTGTCCTAAAATATTATTTACGGAGAAACTTTTGCAATTTATATTACAATTTAGTCACTTATAACAAGTTTATTATTTTATAAAATTATATAAGACATATAAGCAGCAAAATATATTACTATATTACACCATTAATAAAATTATATCAAATATGTAATAATTATTTTATTTCTATTGGATGTTTTTAAACGAAATTATGAGACAAATATGTTACTGATAATCACAATTAATTATATAATAAATCAATCAATATTGGATTTTTATTATCCTATCATTTAATGCTATACTTTTAGGATGCGTGCTCAAAGCTAAAAACAATTATACGAATAATTGAATTGCCAGTAAATTACAGTCAATTTATAAAATAATAATTTTCTACTTTATTTTAAATGATCCAAAATTAAATTGCATTATTTATTAAAATAATAACGTATTTCACTACCACCAAGCATTTTAATAATCTAAAAATAGCTGGTTAATTTAAAAACTAATTATAAAATTCACCATAATGCTAAATTTGTCTGTTCCAATGTATATGTATACTGTTAAGCCGCTCATAATGAATATATTTTCTCATCTGCTAACAAAGCGCAATTAGTTCGAAATTTTATTTTCCTTAATTACTGAATAGAGCGATTTTAATTCTGTAGGGCCCACGTTGTGCTCCAGAGAATGTTAAATTTACTGGCAATTTGTGAGGGTTGCTTTAAATATTTCGGAGATTCTTTCTTCTCGTTGATTCAATTTTGCATAAAAGCTGCGGGCTTAATGCACGCTCTACCTTGATTTTGACAGCAAATTTTGCTTCATAATTCATTAGTTCAAAGTATTTTTGTAAGTAATAGAAAATGATGCTAAGGCGAGAAGTTTCAAGTTTATGTTATATTTACACGTAATACTGTGTATCTCATTTCTTTAATTCACACATAAAATAATAGCAACATAAATGATTAATAAAGTTAAATGTAGATAATATAAAACATTAAGTAAATTTATTATTTAAATCTAAAATATCTACTAAGACAATTGGATATTTCCAATGCAAGCATTTTTTTTCATTATAAACCATTTATTATATCTATGGAACACATTTGTAGATTAGCGATGTCTAGAAATGAAAAGTATTACTTGAAGAAAGAATTCTGGACTCTAATAAAATTCAGCCTTCTAAACGGTCTTATACCGATGAGGGTAGGTAGGTCAAAGGATTATGTAAAAAGGTGCGACGA
The DNA here is from genome assembly GCA_935421215.2 of Melolontha melolontha. NCBI lineage: Eukaryota > Metazoa > Arthropoda > Insecta > Coleoptera > Scarabaeidae > Melolontha > Melolontha melolontha. The sequence continues at coordinate 106,867,691 of OW285235.1, forward strand.
ACAGTGAGGCAGATACAGCTTCGTCCGATAATCTTTATTTAATCCTTAACATATAATAATACACTAAGCGCCAGTCTTTCCAAGTTACTAATAAAGTTCCTAATACCCATTCGATAAATTAGGTAAAGTACCTAATTTATCGAATTCGACAATAACAAAACTGTTTTTTTTGTTAATGTGCGCCAGCTTAAAGATACCGTATCTGATATAGTCGATCGCACAGTGGCGTGACAAAATTTTATAAAATATTTTTTTGTATTTTTTTTCTCGCTTATGAGAGGGAATTTTGGGAAAACATTTTGCATTCATATTCTATATAATTATATCTTTCCATTAGTTTTTTTTTTTATTTGAAAGATACCCGGTATATAAATTTTGAAAAGATAGAAAGCTTGAACCGTTTCAGAAATTCATTATTTGTTCGTATTATCATCACAAAAACGTACAGCATATGTTTTACTAGCCCTAACAATACTAACAACTTCTGTATGATACAGTGTCATCCGGGTCGAATTTTTGGGTATTTACGAGTTGGTACAGTTTCGTCCGTTAATTTAATGTGTAAGTACTTAATCCTTTTACATTAATTTAGAGGTGTATTTTCAATATTAGTTCTAGTGGAAACAAGCATCTTTGTTACGATATTTTAGATATGTTGAACACAACAAACAAGTAGGGTACATGTTGAATAGAAAAACCGCAATAATTTAAAATTTAAGAATTTATTAAACTACAAAATATATGGAATTACAAAAGAGAAAAGAAACAAAATACTTAAATGGTAGAACAATTACAAACTAATATCTTTAAAAAATACTTAAAAGGAATAATAATGGGAAAATAACTTTGCGTATTACTGTATTGTCAGTTCTTTACTGTTATATTGTTCGATTTTCTGCGTGAGAAAATTTTCGCGTTTTATGTGTGTTCACTTGTATATGCTTATTTACACTTTGTATTTGTACATAAATTTAAGATTGATAATGGTGCAAAACTTCTAAAAGAACAAAGATAATAGAAATTAAGACTATGATTTAGATGTGAACCAACGATTTGCATGTGTTGATTCTAGAGCTGCTCGCACACCTAGCTGTCCAAATTTCGAGAAGAAATATTGAATCCTCTTCTATACAGTGTGTCGACAGATTCATTCTCAACATGGGGATCTCGCTTATTATGAGAGATAGAGATTTGGTAAAATGAGATCAAATACTCCAGAGGTAAAGTTGTACCAAACCCTATACACTAGCTTTGAATATTTAACGTGCTTCGGGCGCTTTTGCAAAAAAGTGAATTTTTGTTTTCGATTTTCTTTAATAACTCATTTATTTTTAAAGTAAAACAAATTTAATTTGCACTTTCTTAAGGCACTTTTTTAATAGGAATCTGGTGGTGTATTTAGATTTTTAAATACTGCTATAGTAGTTGAGCTACAATTGTCAAGTTTCATTTTTCTTATGGGGGTCATAATTGGTCTATGACACCATCGAAAAGAGTTTTTCTTTCCCTTTTCAAAAATGCATAATTTGTTATACATGATACCGAAACTAATTTCAAAAATTAAAAAAAAACAACAAATTGTTACATTAATAGGTCAGAGCGGTTGTGACATTTGACAATAAAAGACAAGTAAGAGGCAAGAAAGGAAGTAAACTTTATTTTGCAACAATTATTTATTAAATTAAAAACATAGACAGCTCAAAAAATACTTAGATATTATTTAAAACATTCCATTTTCCAAACATAAATAGGATCTACAAATAGTAGATTTAACAACTTTATGTAAAATACGCCTTGGAATAGCTCGATATTCGTGAACCACGCTTTCACGAAGTTCATTTACGTTATTGTAGCTGCAAGCATACACTTTGTCTTTCATATAACCTCACAAATATAAGTCGAGCAGCGTCAGATCAGTAGATCTAGATGGCCATGTAACTGGTCCACGAGTTCCGATCCACCTGTTACAACAATTATGAGCCTCTTGTAAAGGTAATTCGCCCAGCAAGTCTTCAATATTATTTTGCAATAAATGCAAATAAACGTCGGACGTTAATGTTTCATTAAAAATGATTGGACCAATTAATCGTGACTCTAGTATGCCACACCAGACATTAAATCCAAGACGCACTTGATGTCAAGCAGGTCTGATTACATGAGGGTTTTCTGTAGACCAAAATCGTAAGTTTTGTCTATTGAATAAACCATTGTTTGTGAATCTAGCTTCAGCGAAACATAATATTTGAAAAGAAAAATTAACATTATCATCGCATTTCCTAGTGTACCATTCACAAAATTCTCTTCGTCTTTCATTATCCCCTGGTCTTAAAGATTGACATACATTGTATTTATATGAATGATATTTGTGGGAGGCCAAAACCTAAATATTAGTTTTAGTTTCATTACTTATGCGCTGCGGTTTTGTATATGACTTAATAAATGATCCGTCAAGTATTAAATTTACCTTTAAATTTCTGTAAGTAGAAACATGGAATTGCCTGTGTTCTGGATACTGGTTTAGGTATATTTCAGCAGCTCTCGTCGAACTTTTTTGACACAGAATGTGACCGACAACATATCAAATTTGTCACTATTATCAAATGGCTCCATGACAGCAAAATTATTTAATAATAATCACTAAATTTAGTATTTAAATGGTACTTTATATTTTATTATGCTAGGTATATTTTGCTATTCGATTTGTAAATTTCACAAAACATAAACTAAATGTCAACTATAAACAAACACTAACAATGACATTGTATCTTAGATTGTTTAATGTTTCCAAGGTTTCCTATTGTCAAATGTCACAACCGCTCTAACCTGTTAATGTAACAATATGTTTTCGATGATGTCACAGCCAACTATGACCCCCATAAGAAAAATGAAACTTGACCATTGTAGCTCAACTACTATAGCAGTATTCAAAAATCTAAATACACCACCAGATTCCTAAGATTCCCCAGATACCTTAAGGAAATGCAAATTAAATTTGTATTACTTTAAACATAAATGAGTTATTAAAGAAAATCGAAAAAACAAAAATTCACTTTTTTGCTATAGCGGCCGAAGTACGTTAAATATTCAAAGCTAGTGTATAGGGTTTGGTACAACTTTACCTCTGGAGTATTTAATTCCATTTAACCAAATCCCTATCTCTCATAATAAGCGAGATCTTCATGTTAAGAACGAATCTGTGGACACACTGTATTTTTAGAGTTTAAAGTAAACCTTATACGAGTATATTATTTCTAGCTTATTAGAGGAGATGCCAGTTGACCTCCTATAAAACGAACATCACTTTGGAAAATCATAAGAAAACTAGGATTCATGTGGAAAAAACGCACACGAAACAACATATTAATTGAACGAAATGATATTATTAAGTTGTCTTTATTTGACAAATATAAGAAAGTTTCGTGCAGAAGACAGAAAAATCTATTATTTAGATAAAACACAAAAGCAAAAATACAAAAAGATACAATGGTGCTTAATTCAACGCAAACATCTTTTTACCCGTTTAAAAAATCCATCTGCCAAAAGAAAGCTACTAATTGTGCTTGACATAGGTAGTGAAACTAGTTTTGTGAATAGTAGTTTATTTCAATTTAAAGAAATGGGAGATTATCATGAAGATGTGAATAATGAGGTGTTCATCGCATCGATATGTATATCGATATGTGAAATATGTATATATATTGTCTTCTCTTTAGTCCAGTACGTTATAGCAATGGATAATACGCCTCACTATTCTACTAAAACAGGAAAGTTATCTACATCATTGTGGAAAAAAGAAGGCATTGAACAGTTTTTAATAAAAGGAATTTTAGCTGATAACACTTAAAGTTTAAATTGCTGGAGCTTGTAAGAAACTACGCATTCTGTCATCCAGTTTTGTATGTGGTTGATAAAATAGCTAGAGAATGTTGTCGTACAATTTTACGTTTACCTGTAATCACTAATCTGAACCCCGTCGAATTTGTATGGGCTCAAGTTAAGTATCATGTTGCAGCCTATAACATGTAATTTAAATTGGACAAAGCAAAAGATATATTGTTAGAAGGATATGGTTGATGCTGATGAATGGAAAAATAACGTCATCACAGAAGAAAACAAAATGTATGATTAAGATAATATTGTTGTCAATAAGCTACAAAATTTGACTTTTATTGTAAATATTGGATTGTCCTTAGAATTTTCTTTAGATCAGGTTCTAATCTTGAAAATGAGTAATTTTTAATATATACGACATATTGCTGTAATAATAATACAAAATATAATTTAAATTATGTTATGCTTTTTAATATGTACTTACTGTATTTTTTGTAAAATAAAAGTATTTGAAATAAGTAGAGCTGAGGATGTTTGCGGTACGGCAGGACCGTATGTAGTGCATCCCCACCAGCGTATAAACACGATGCAGCGAAACACTTTAGTTAGTCGTGAACTGGCAACGTGATCGTGTGTTGTCTTGAGCTCTATTTAATAAGTATGACGGACGTGCCCAAGCCAAGAAAGCGCCCATTGTATAACGACGTGAAGAAATTTATCCGAGACTTTCCCGATTTGTATTATAATGGAGCAAAAGTGGTTTGTAAATTATGCGATAAACAGTTACTTTGCGGGACAAATACGACTGTAAAAGACATGTTGAAAGTGTACACCACAAAGACAAAAAAAATGTGCTGTCTAAAACGCAATACATTTTCGATTTATTGACAATGCTACTCGTCTGCGATGTGCCAGTTTACCTGCTAGATAAAAAAGCCTTTCACGACTTTTGGAATAAATACAATTCCAACAAAAAGCTACCGTCACGGAGAACGTTACTCACCTATTTACCAATTGTGCGTGAGGACATTGAAAACAGAATGAAAGCAGTAGTAAATGATAAACAGTTATGGGTATGTGTCGACGAAACGACAGATCGAAAAAAACATTCTATTGTGAATATTATAGTGCGTGTACTAGATCCTGTCAAATCAACATTTCCCATTTTATTAGCCAGCAAAAGATTGGAAAAGTGCACTAGCGAAGTAATTACGAAGGTAGTGCTCGATACGCTACAAAAATTTCAAGTTTCAACTAATCAACTCCTGATGTTTATGAGCGATGGTGCTGCGACAATGCGTTCTGTAGGCCGTTCTCTTAAAGCAGATTGTGAGAGACTTTTGCATGTGACATGTAAAGTTCATGCTTTACACCTTGTGGCACAAACTATTCGGCAATGTTATCCAGAGGTGGATGCATTAATAGCAACCACAAAAAAAGTGTTTCTAAAATCTCCCAAACGAATTCGAGAGTTTCACAGTCGGTGCCCTGGTATTCCCGAACCACCAGAGCCAATCCTTACACGTTGGGGAAGTTGGTTAAAGGCGGCATTTTATTATGCCAAGTATTTTCAACAAATAAAATCTGTGGTTCTGCAATTCAATCCTGCCGAAGCTGCAGCCATTAAGGAAAGCCAGAGACTCTTTCAAAACCCTTCCCTTGATGCAGATTTACAAACTATTTATAACAATCATATAGGATTGTTTAACGCAATCGAGAAATTTCAAAATACTGCATTATCGTTAGCGGAGTCACTGCAAATACTGGACGATGTACACGCCCAGCTATGCGCAGTAAATGACAACAAAAATGTTAATGTAATAGAAAAGTTCGAGAGTGTGATAAACAATGATTTTGATTTTACCAGATTAAAACAAATTAGTAATGGTGCAAGTGTAGATTCGGTTTCTATCTATAAAGATTATTTTAATTGTGCGTGTGTTACATCCGTAGATGTCGAGCGGTCTTTCTCAAAATATAAAAAAAATTATTCATCACGGCGTACATCGCTCACCGCTACAAATATGGAAACGTATCTAATGCTACAAACTTACTGCAAGTCTTATCCACTTGGCGCTATGCTATAATAATCGTAAATAAGGTAAGTGTGTTATTTATATACAGTACACATAACTGACATACCTAAGTGATATAAATAGCGAATGCATGTAAAGCAATAAAATCACGCATGCATCACCGATCGAAACAAGGTCATTATATTCGTGCGTTTAACTGAATACTATCCTGGCACACCGCAAACATCCCCAGCTCTAGAAATAAGTGCATTTTATAGGTTTAGAAAACTTTTTATCTAAAACATGAGAAATGATACCTTCTGTTAAATGAATTGAATTTCTTTATCGCTCGTTAAGTATAGGTATTAATAAAATAACTGTATTTTGTAATGTGATACATCTGTTAAGCGAACACTAATCTTAAGAGATTAACCAATATTATGATAATTAACTATTAATTCTTTAAATTTATTAGTTTTACATCTACACAATCTACGCAATAGTTTTGTTTGCTAGTGTAATCAAAGTAGGATGTAAATATTTCTCCTGGGGTAATTTTAATACATTCTTCACATTGTCACTGTATTTACGGACAAATTTATTGTAGAAGGAACACCTTAAAACAATACATAAGTAATAAGATATTGATTGAAATATTTGATATCTGTCTAATACCTTGCATTGGTATATATGTGCGGCGTCTTGCTTGAATAAAATCATTAAAGAATGTCTAAGCTTTCGTAACAATAAATATGTTAATAAACAAACGTAAAAGTCAATAAAATATCTTTTATATAGATATGTAGGTATATAACCTCACATATGTTCCATTTGTTTGAAATTCCTGTGAAAATTACACTCAGATTACAGCGCTATCTAGTCCAATCTTATTTGGAAAAGCATATAGTTCGTGAAGACAAGAACGGCTCCTCGTATACCCATTTCGATGAATTTAGAGAAGTATTCGATATTGGATTCACTGAAGTAGAATTTCTATTATAAACAAGTTTTAGATAGGTGTGTACGAAACTGTTGTGTTGTAAGATAGTCCGATCGTCATAAAGTTTCGTTATCATAAGTTTAAAATATTGAACTGGAAATGTCAAATATTATTGTATAATAATATAATATTGTCCTAAGTATTTTAAAATTGAATACACGACCAATAAAATGAATACAAATGGTGATCCTTTAAGAAGGATGAAAAGGAAAAGATGTTTCCTCTTCAATTCTTCTTTGCCGTTTCGTCGACCTATTCGTCATGGGATAGTAAAATTTTTATTATGTACCCCAAATGATAACGTAAACACCTCTTCAAATGACTCATACTCTTTTCCGGAGTGTGCTATTGTCGGTCGACCTACATACGGGTGAATCTGGGTGCCAGCCGTCCGGGTTTGGAGATCCTGCTCAGGACTGTGACCCCGTTATCGATCAGAACAGTATTTCTCTTTGTTGCGTCCTGCTCTCCATCAAACTTGCCGAAAAATGTCAAACTATCATGTTATATTTAATCATAGGCATAAACAAAACACCTATTGGAAGAAGTGTGATTAAATAAAGTTTCTTTTGACTATATTAAATTTATACATACATAAAAGAATGAATTATTCGTAATATATCAAAAGGGTGGATTAGTTCGAAATAATATAGTTGAGTAAATTTTAACTTTGAGGCATAAATATCTATGAAGTTGTTGCTAATCCGAATTAACACCAATTCATTCATATAATTCATAATTTTACTTCGAATTATATTTTTTTTAGGAGAGATTCAAGGGATCTGAAATATATTATGTTTAATTTACAAGTATCTTAATACATACGAGGACAATTCAAATTTGACTTGTATGTTACCTGTTTTCTTAACATAATTTAAGAGTTAACGCTATAAACTGCAACTTCATTGTGTAATTAGTGTCAGTTAATATTAACAATGTGTCAAATTCTGTTGCGCAGCGTATTAAATTTTTTTCAACGAACGTGCAAAAGCTGATATTCATCAGAGACTTCATAAACAGTTTGGAGAAGAGTGTTTATCACTCAGAACAGTTTTTGACTAGTGTAAATGATTTCAGGATGGTCGTGAACGCGTGTCGAATTTGCCCCATGCTGCCTTCTAGTGTCTGCCTGTCTTAAATTTAGTAAAATTAACGCTAGGTGAGTTCTAAAACAACTTTCCGCGGAACAACAACAGAAACGACTACAGGCTTGCAGAGAACTCCGGCTTCGCTACAAGTATAAAGGACAATGACTTTTTACCACGTAACATAACAAGTGATAAGACCGGGATACACCATTATATTCCAAAAAGCAAGAACGTTAGCATGAAATGGCGTCACTTAGGCTTACCTTCGCTCAAAGAATTCAAAACATAAGAATCGGCAGGTAAAGTGATAGCTACACAAAACAGTTTGGTTTTCTTATACACCAATACGTGTAGTTTATGTCTGGTCATTCTGATTTGCTCCATCATCACGTCAGAATTTTGAGATATTTTCATAAACAGTTTCTTAAAAAAAAGCATTAAATTTTAAGTTACTTTGATATAAGAAAGATACTACTAAAAATATTGCTCTGGCGATACATTGAGTGGATATGTCTGAACATGTCCGTGCATATTTTCTACGTCAGAGCACTTAAACGATGCCCATTTTTCCTCTGGAACCCATCAAATTAAGAATTGTTAGATATCTGACTATGTGGGTATATAAAGAGCTACACACGGCTCTTTCAATTCTATGTCGGTTCGTGATAGCTGAACGTCTTTGTATTTCATAATGCCGCGTACGTGTATAAATAATCCAAACAGTTTCTGTTATGTGTATGGAGAATTCACTACCTACTTACATTGTTAAAGACTGGCCAGTCAGGGCTCAGTATATTCCTGGACAAAAAAATATATACATACTTCATAAGTCACTAGTAGAACCTAATAAAATATTTCTACCACTATTACACATAAAATTAGGTTTGATGAAAAATTTCGTGAACGCAATGGATAAAGATGGCCGTGGATTCCAATTCCTTAAACAAAAATTTCCCAAAATCTCAGATCCAAAATTTAAAGAGGGGGAATTTTTGTAGGACTCCAAATTAAACTTCTAGAACAAAATAAAAAATTTAAAGAAACCTTAAATCACTTGGAGCATGTTGCTTGGGAATACTTTTAAAAATGTCACGCACAATTTTCTAAGAAACAGAAAAAGAAACAGCAGAAAATACATTTTTTGCATTCGAATTTACCAAAAGTGTCAAAGAACAGTATAAAAGAAAAGTAAAAAGACAAACATTTTAAATAGAACGATACCTTACCATACTAATTAATATTATTTCATTTACTTTTTACATTTTTTTTTCAAAATCTGACGTACCAGAATAAATTTCTTGTTATTACTATTGTTAGAACTATAAAAGAAACAAAAATTATACATAGTTTCTAAAGAAAAAAAAAATGAAAATTTGTTGGTTATTTTTTAAAAGCCAAAAAACAAAAAATGAGTATGCGAAATGGTTTAATGGACAACGTACCCTTGGTCATCTTCGTTAACAGGGATGAGTGACATATTCGACCTTGGTACTGAAATAATATAACTTCACATCTAAAGTACACAAATAATTAAATATAGCGTTTAGGCTCATAGTTCAGAAATTTTCTTCAATTCTTTTCTATTTGCAATCTTTACTCTCCAATTCACTCTCTTTCCACCGCCTGTACATCTGATTTTGGGGCGTCTTCGGCTTATCATACGTTTCACTTTTAAGAACTTCTTATTTACCAGCATTCTCTACTCTTCTGTAAAAAGTTTAACCATCTTATTCGTCGTGCTTTTACAAATGTGAGATTAATGCTTCTCTATATAATCGACTTATCTAAATACTATTATCGTCCTTTCTTCCAAAAACCCTTGTTTATTGGATTACAAAATTAATACATGTTTTATTCACTATTACTAAATTTAAAAATATTATTTTTAAAAGCACTCCAATGGAATACAACGCGAGTAATCATTTAAAGACGGCAGACTATGTGCCCACACTGTCAAATTTAATATAATATAATAAATTTAATATATATATGTTTATATACTGAGAAGGATTGTTCGACGTTGAGAGATGTTATATTTGCATAGTTAAAGCGCTCTTTGTATCTGTACAATGGATCTTCAGTATTGGTAAAAAGTTGCCCTAATTTTGTAAAATCTAAATTTTTATCAAATACACCTTATGTGTATTATTTATTAAATTTAACAGTGTGGACACATAGTCTGCCGTCTTTAATCATGATACATGAATTCAATTCTGCACCGAAGCTGGTACTACGGGTCTATAATCGCACTGATAGCCAAGATACACTAACACTAAGGGTGTTAAGAAGCCTTAAAATTACGTCTACGCTAGTGTGGGAATATCAAAGAGAACTGGCATATCGGAATGTAGTAAAGTCAATATAGCGCTAGAATAATGGAAAATTAAAGTAAATAAAAATATTGACACACTATACATTGCGACTAGAACCTGCACTGGAAGTGCCTAAATTCATTGTCTGAGAGCGAATGAGCTGATGGTACGTATAAAGGGAACCGGTTCCAACAAGAACATGGTAAGCCACAAGAAGGCTAAGTTTGTTGAAAAGAAACCAGACGAATCGTATAATAGGATACATTATCAGGCAATAGATAATTCAATTGGAAAGTATGTATATTAGAAACTTAATTGTAAATTATGCAATAAAGTACCAGAAACAGTCCATCAAAGATTACAAAAAAATGAGGGGTTGGAGCATAAGAGATAAGCTATTTATGGGCAACTAAAAGTAAACCCAACAACATACAGTAGTAGACGTGCCCTGGTCCTGTGTAGACTAGTGGAAGGGATGGGTACATTGTATTAAATGCAGTAGAAAATATTGAGAAAATGCACGTAATTAGCCAAATTACTGCACTTCTTTTCGACTGTCACGGTCGAATAACCTCCAAGGGAAGGCAGAAACTACTAACCACTCTCATATTTCAATTCGCATCAATATCTTATTTCATATTTAAAGTTTCAGAATTTTTTGTTGTCAATCCTCCTGTACCCTAAGGTGTCGAGGTTCCATATTTATTTGCTGTTTCCATCTCTTTTGTACAAAATCCTTTCCTCTTTCTAGTCAGTTCTTTAACGGAATTATAGCTCTTGACTGTCTCTTTTAATATTTTTCTAATGAGTTCATCCATTTTTGCTTAAGATTGCCTCTTCTATTCTTTCAGGTTTACTTAAAACATGTCAAATACTCGCTGAATATAAATATATATATGTAGTATTAAGAAGAAATATGTAGCTGAAATAGTGTAGGAAAAAAGATGATGCTGAGAATTACGAAATGAAAATTAAATGCACTATTTTTACAAATAATTATTAAATTAAATTTAGTTTGACTCGTTTATATTTTTGAATTTTTTTTTGTAAACAATTACCATCAAAAATACATCATTACTAATCATAGAAAAGTGTAACAATTAGTTTTCTATTATTACTAAAGTACACTTTTAATATTCCAAGTACTACAGACTACCAACTACAGGATCGTAAGTAATTTCATTTAAATTTTGTTGAAAATTACTTTCGAATCCTTTCTAATCTCAAACCAATTTCTACTACGGTCGACATATTATTAGGGTGAGTGTTGACTCTTTTTGCGTAGGCCCCCGGTACATGAATTCTTCCAATTACTGTGATTGTTAGTGTTATGACATCCAAGCCGGATCGTTTGCGGTTCGAGACGTTATTTTCCCTACAATATCAAGAAGAAAATATCACACCAATTTTGCGAAAATGTCAATGACTCTTTTCTCTTTCATTTCATTTTTACACCGCCTCTACGATTTTTGCTTGAGTTTGAATTTGAGCAAGAATTACTTATATATTTTATTTTAAGTTTTGTAACTGAATTTAAGATTAAGAAATCATCTTCGGTGTGGGTTATAAATTAAATTTAGTAATGGGTATTTTGCGATATTATAATATCCTGTATAAATAAAGACCATGTATTCCGTAATATCATATATTTAATTTGCAATTACATCAATGTGTATGGTGATAACTGAATAACTAAATTAAAATCAATAGACAACTCATACTGACATTGCCTAGTCTAGAATTCCTTATATAAAAGATAGCATATCGATGTCTAATACTAAAGAAACTATGTGCTTATCTGTGTAGTCCACTACTGGTAGCCTTGATGGCTCCAATATACTATGCTATGCTATGTTGGAGCCATCTAGACTACGAGTAGTTAGTTAAGGGCATAATGTTAAAATAGTTTAATAGTCAAATTTCTTATACTAGTAGTGTAAGATATTAAACTAGCTATAAAAATTATTATTTACAGAATTTTTACTAAACCATTATCACTATAAATGATTAAAGTAAATATTTAGTTGAGCAATCCTGAGAAATTTGCTTGCCTGGTAATTCGCTTTATATTTATATTTTGGGGTTAGAATTTTTATGTAAGTATGGATGGCATATGGTTGGAATTACTAGTAAATCAATATTAACTGATATCAGAAATGAGATTTACACAAAATGATAGTTGAAATAAATTTTGCAAACCTATATTACACCACTACTATATACAAAGAAAATGCTCAAAATGTTAAGCTTCTACTTGTAAACAACACAGAACTCGTGATTAAATAGCATAGTTGGAATTGCTTCCTCAATTGTGTACTGTAATTCATGCTTGATTCAGGAATATTGCGTTTTTTAAATAAGGATTAAAAAGAAGTCCAGAGACGAATCAGGCGATCTACTTGCCCCTAAATCTACTCTTACAAAAAAAATTGCTGCGAGTAATTCATAGTTGGCAGAAGTTGGAAATAAACATTAGTTAATTCTACGTAATTCAATTAATACGTAAAAAATTGGCTTCGTGTCTTTGAGCGCTTATTCTTACTCGATACAATATTGGCCCAATAATTCGTTGTCCTAACTCAAACGTCAATTTTGACTTGATGCAATGGTACTACTGCCGACCATCTTCCATAATTCTGTAAATTAACATAGGCAAACAGATGAAATAAATCATGCTTCATATTTATTATATTATATTCATTAATAGGGTATTTTTAATCAATGTTATTATGGAGATGATTATTACATTACTGACAGAACTGAATTAGTTGTAAAAAGTCAAGTCGGTGAATGCTGGACAAATGAAAATTTATATGGATGTAAATGTAGCTATTTTTTCAGATTTTTATGACGATTCACAGAAAAGTTCTAGAATGGATGTGGGAAGGACTTATGAGAATTTGATTCAACAATTTGATGTATGTTTTCCAAAATATCAGGTGTACCAACAGGGACGACCAGTAGTAGGACCAACAACCATATTATCAGTTCAATTCAATTTGATCTTCTGGTTACAATTCGATAAATTGCTTATAAGTCACCTGTCTCGAATTACAAAATTCTTCCTGAAAGCCGCTTCCAAAATAAACCATTACAATAAATGTATTTCACTAGTTTACAAATTGTTTTTTTATTTTACTTGTTTTTGACGAATCTAAATTTAAAAATCAAGCATATCAGCATACATAAAGCTGCAGAATTGTTGCCAGCTTAAGAAAAACAATTTCGTTTAATAGTCGCCTGCTACCATTAACAATTATTAATTATTTATCGAATAAATAGATTAAAAAACCAGTTTAGAAGTGAAATAAAAGTAAAATAATTTTTAATGCACCACAATTGTTTCACTAAATATTGGCTTCAGCAGGTTTACGACAAACGCATATTTTAAAATCAGTTTTGTAATCTACATTTAAATAGAGTTTCAATGTGTATTTTCTTAAAAGATCATTTATTGAATGTATTTTAGGGAAAGCCAGGGTTTTATTGTAAAATTAGTAAGGATTATAGCTTATAAAGAAGAAGAGAAAAAGGCTGGCGTCACGTCTAGGTAGAAGGAGGAATATAATATGTATAATACAAAAAGTTAAAACAATGTTTATTTATAAGTAGTTTAAAGGCTATAAAAGTATTAAGAATACGTAAATAATAATTTTATTTCCAGAAATTTATATTTATGGTGGCTTATTAATATAGCTCATTCATGTTTCACGTTTTATTAACTGAAGCATGCAGTACAGCTTTTGATCCTTTTAAAGAAGCTTACGCTAGAAATGCCGGATTTTAAGATGCTCGATCTAAGTCATATCCAAAATAATAAGTTAGTTATATATATATATATATATATTATATATATATATATATATATATATATACATATATATATATATATATATATAATGTATAAGTTAGTAAGAGTTAAGGTTACATAAAATCTTATAAATTACATATATAACAATTGTGATTTAAATGTTGTTCGTAAAGTTAAGATACTAAATATCTAACATCTAAATATGACTCAAAATATAGAAACGAAACGTTATAGAAACGAAAATCCGCTTGTCATAAAGGTTGTTAAAGTTAAGAATTGTAATATTTGCAGTTAAAGAAAAAGTATTCGTGCGTCTATCTGAATTTCATTTTGAAATATTATTATTATAGTTTCCGTATTATTTATTTTGCGGGTCATTACCCTGTTGAAAATAATAATTATCCGAAACATGCAATTTAACTGCGCTTTGACTTGATTGTCCTTACCAAAAAAGTTTATGCATATCAACACGTTAAGCATGTATGTATTACGCATTTGTTATAAATGAAACAGACATGCAATATGCACGTCTGTAAGTGTACACATGGACATACACTTCGTATTTTCCAACATTTACTTCTGCCTAAGACGTATTGATATACTTAAACTTTTTTTGATATATTTGCTATAACCTAGGCGATTTTTTAAGCTTTACTTCACTAGGCCTAACTGACGAAGCCTGATAGTAGATGGCATAAACACGTGTCTTAGGCAGAAGTAAATGCTGGAAAATACGAGGTTGTACGTGTGTACAGTTACAGACGTGTATATTGCATGTCTGTTTCATCTGTAACAAATGCGTAATACGTGGTTAACGTATTGATATACTTAAACTTTTTTTGGTATATTTGCAGCTTTCTGACATCGTGTTAATGTACTTACACCTATATATGTATTTTTTTCTTTTCTGTACCGGCATAGCCAGTCAGGGGAAGGTTGTCACTTGCGGCATAGTCTCTTTTGTCTGTTAGATGTCACTAGATTATATGGTGCCATCTGATAAGACAAAATTTGCTATACCTTATGAGGCGATTTTTTAAGCTTTACTTCACTAGCCTAACTGATGAAGCCTGATAGTAGATGGCAGAAACACGTGTCTTGGGCAGAAGTAAATGCTGGAAAATACGAGGTGTATGTTCATGTGTACAGTTACAGTTACAGACGTGAGCATTGCATGTCTGTTTCATTTGATTGTCCTTGATTATGCTTAAATACAAAAACTCATTTATCCATCGTTTGTTTAATAAAAACTATATTCCCAATTCATAATGCCGTGCATCCCATACTCTATTTCCACCACCATGTTTCACAGTGAACTTCATGTTTTCTTTTTTAATGCTGCTTCCTTCCTTATTCAGACCAATTCACTTTTTATCAGAGTTCCTTATTTTATTTAAAAATATGGAGCTTCTCTAAAATTCTATGGTTAACAAAAATATCAGACAATTTTTGTCCTATCCACTGTATTAACAAATGGTGTGTTGTACGTGTCAAAAAACGTTTCATGTAATTTATTACATATTGTTCTTGCACACATTTCAGTATGAATCTTTCATCCTGTCCATTGAATAAAGGCGGTTTGCCGGAATATCTATTCTTTTGCATACTACAATTTTTTGATTTACATTTAATACGAGGCATGTTTCCAAAGTTCCGGAAATTTAGCTATAATTTTTTTAATTTGTCAATTTTCATCAATATTACAATGTAGTTTTTCTACATAATCCACATTTAACTGAATATATTTATCCCAACGATCGATTAATTTTTTTAAGCCGTCCTCAAAGAATTTTTTCGGTCTTTCCTCAATCCACATATTTATGGCACGATTTATGTCAGTTAAACCCTCAAAACAAACACCCCATAAAAGTTTTTTCAAATCTGGGAAAAGATGAAAATCACTCAGTGTGAGTTCCGGTGAATAACGTAGATGCGGAAACAATTCTCATCATAAATCTTTCAAAACATCCTTCGTTTTTCTTGCGATGTGCGGTCTTGCATTATCCTGTTGCAATAACGGGTGCTCATGGAACTTCCCAGGCCGTTTTCTGATAAGTGCTTGACGCAGTAGTCCGGATAAAAAGTTCGAATAACATTCTGCGTTAACTGTAGTACCATGCCAGATAATCCATAAAAATACTCCCTTTGCAGTTCCAGAATACAGTAAGCAATACCTTTTCAACAGACGGAACTGCACGCACCTTAAATGGAGGCCCTTATTCGGGTTTACGCCATTCTTTGGATTGACTTTTGGTTTCAGGATTGAAATACGGATCCACGTTTCGTCAGTGGTTATTATCCGTTGCCAAAATTCATCACCGTAACGGGCTAACATCTCTTGAAGTTGACGACAAGTGTCAGACCTATTGAGTTTCTGTTTCGGTCCCAACAGCCTTGGCACCCAGCGGACTGAAACCTTGCTTACGCTCAAACAATCATGTAAGATTTCATTCTAGGCGTACACTAATTTGAGAAATAGTTATGCGTCTGTCCTCTTTCAGTAGGTTCTCCACGGCAGTAATATTTTTTCAATTTTCTGACGTGCTCTGGCAACCACTCCTTTTCTAATGATATTCTACTTAAATGATCGATCCACCGATATACAGTACTTTTAAATTCTGCAGACTCATGCAGTCCTACTTCGTTGTTTCCTTCTAATTGTTCTACAAATATTTCTAAGGTTCCAACATCAAACATCACACGATAAATTCCAACTGCTGTAGTGTAAGAATTTCGCTTCGCAGTCATTCTGATGGTGTTATTCATCCGCAATGCTGTTTTTCGTGTTCGCAGCACTCTAAGAGTATCGTGTGTCATCTGTTTTAAGTTATAATACTTAATTGCATTAAATTCCATCCTTATTAAAGCGTGTAAATTGGGAACAATTACTATTTTGGGAGATTTTGTATTCAAAATACATATTTTATTAAAATTTTTCCTGTAGATGCTTTATAGCTTTTGTTTTCCACATTTCCGCACTCTCGCTTTGTATAAAATATGAAGGCTCTCAGAAGAATATTTTATACTTTACTGCCAGTACAGGGGGTTCTAAAATAGTATATTAAAAGACAAGTTTCATAAGGCACTATTTTGCCGCACGAGATCAGTTTAGAAAACGAGCCGCGATAGCGGCGAGTGCTGCGATAGCGGCGAGTTTTCTAAAGAGCGAGTGCGGCAAAAGGCCTTATGAAACGAGTTCTTTATACTATTTTTTCTATTTTGCATTCTTTACATTAATAAATTGGAATTATTGAATTTGAAAGTTCAGAGTTTTATTTTTATATAAAGCATGCAGTTGGTCACATTGATACTTGACATTTTCAAATTTAAATCTTGTTATCCGCGAAGTATATCATATTATTTATTAATTTTCGTTAACATTACTTGATACTTTATTTAAAAATATAAACATGAGTGACATAGAAACTAATATATATTGTTGTCAATTGAATACCATATACGTTGTTTGTGTAGAGTACGTACATATATCATATCTGTCAAATGTACTTAAATTCAAATGACGGCAATGATATTTATTTCTGTGTTCGAACAACGCCAACATTAAAAAATGAAAAAAGCGTATCGAAATGAAGCTCATTTCGATACTGTTTTGGGTGTCATAATGAGTTAATTTCGAACGCAAAATAGAAAAATGCTTTTATTGTTTGTTTTCAGGAAATTGTCTTGAGAATGTATCGAATTAGATGTTTACAAGATTGATACAGAAGCAAAAATAATTTAATGACATTCATGACTAAATTTTCTACAACAAACAAATATAAAGTATTTTTTTTAGTTACAGAGGAGTCTGTATATAAATTAATTAAGTGAATTTCCAATTCTTACTATAAGAACTGTTTGTAGAATTTTTCTTGAAATTGTGTAATTCATTTTATAGCCATAGCAAAATTTGAAATTTATTGTAGAACGTAATTGATCCTACTTAAATTATTTATCATTAGCATCTTGTTTTGACTCTTTGACATTTGTTCTTTGTATATTAATTTTCCTAATATGAGCTATGTAAGTCATTGTAATTACTTATATTTAACACTAATTTAATACGTACTAAAATTAGACACTCAAGCAATCTGTTAAATAAGTTTTCTTTTCCTTTGTCTTATAAAGGAATGAAAATAAAGCTTCTACATTTTTAAGAAGCAACAGTAAAAAAGTAAAGCGCTTTTTACTGCCTTAGCTTTCACGTTTCATTTACCACGCAAAAATAATGTTGAGTTTAATATTCTTAAAACACTTTTCACTAGAGCATGCAATCTACTTTGTACCTTGCGGCGTCTCAGCATCTAATTAAGGGAGAGGTGATTCCCTCGTAGTCGGTCAAACGCGAAGGGCAAAAGTATTACTGCGCCGACAACCATAAACCTGGAGATTAATTTATCACCTCGATGTAATCTCAGCGAAATTATTTAAAGGCATCCATCAACCACCCACGTTTCAATTCAACATTAAATGCAGAACGTTGTCACCCTCTGTTTTAAAATGTGTGCGCGATGTTGTTCAAGGGGATAACTATAAGGTATGAGAGATTTGTATAAAAGCTTCATCTAACTGTATATGTTGCTGATTTTAGTAAACTTTTAAAATATTTTGTAGCAACTACGTATATAATATTTAAAGCCAAAATTCCACCAAATTCTTAATATAATTAGTGAGAAATAAACATGTCCTTTGCATGAAATTTAACATTTCGTGTCTTAAATTTGATCACTAATAAAGAAGGCATTCGACTTCAAAACATGTTATTTGTATGTTCTTGCCATTCTCTTTTTATATAAGAAAAATAATCTTAAATATGTAATAGTATAAAACGCATTAGTTTGCGTTCGCATTAATTTTAATGTTGAGTTTAATGATATTAAATGTCTATGATTGTGAAAAATATGCCATTTCCGATTGAATGTTATAAGAGGGATGTCTTTTAGTTTGCATATTGCATTTTGCATATTGAGGGCGTTAGAAATAAAACGTGTCAATCTCAATCTTTCGTTAACCGAAATCTAAAGTTTCATTAAGATACGGCAAGTGATTTAGTCATAGTGAATTTTTAAAGTTTATAAGTTCGCCAAAAAATGGAATTGAGTCGAGAAAATTTTCGGGTAATAATTTTCTACAACTTTCGGAGAGGATTAACTCAACAATATCTTACTGAGTTTATTTCTGTTCTTGAAGATGAAGCACCACATTAATTGACAATTACACGTTGGTACTGTGAATTCCAACGTGGATGCACTAGTACCAACGACGATCCCAGGAAAGGTATGCCAAGAACAACAGCCATCCAGAAAAACATCGATGCTGTGCGCCGCCTGATTAAGGAAGACATGTGACATATCGTGAAATTGAGACATCCATGAGTATTTCAAAGACCTCAATCCAAACGATCCTATATGATGAATTGGGTGTGAGAGAAAGTTAGTTCCCGTTGGATTTCGTATCTTTTAATCAAAAAGTAATAGTCGGCTCGCGTTAATTGATGTCGAAAAACTTTGAGCCGGCTCAATAACAGAAACTCAAAACACGTCTATGGCGATGAATCATGGATTTATTCCCATGAACCCGAAAATAAACGTCAGTCTGCTGTTTGAGTGTTTCAAGATAACGAGAATCCGACGGAAGTTATCCGTTCGCGAAGTGTGCCGAAAAAGATGGTCGCAACGTTTGTCCCAAAATCAGGTCATGTAAGCTACAGTTCCTTTACAAGATCGAAGAACGGTTAATGCGGATTGGCACACAAGCGTTTGTTTGCCAGAAATAATCGCCATGCTTTGACAAACCAACCCACAACGGCGAATAATGCATCATGACAATGCGAGTTCGCAAACAGCTCGACAGACAATTAAGTTTTTGGAGCAGCAAAATATCAAATTATTAGATCATCATCCGTATAATCCCCATCTATGTCCCAACGATTTTTTACGTTCTCAAGGATCAAGAATGGAATGCGTGGTCGACGATTTCAGTCGTCGAAAGATGTTGTAAATACAAAGGTATTTTTAATAATATAAAATATTATTAAAAATCTGGTCTGAAGAACACAAATACAGGTTCACTATTAATATTTTTTGTGAACGTGTCCGAACATATCCCTCCCCAGAGACGTAGATACGTATTTCGCCTTTCTACAGGCTCGTCGGTACGCCCCTGCTGGAGAAAGGATATTCTCAGACACATTCACAAAAAAAAACCTTCTCCAGCAGGGGCGTACCGACGAGCCAAAACTCTGGAAAAATCTCAACCCGGCACTTCAAATTCGGTTTGGAATATGGATGGTGATAAATCATGGATTTATTGTTATGATCCTGAAAAGAATTGTCATTCGGCTCAATGGGACTCTCGAAAGGAAGATAAAATGCGCGGAATCACTTTTACGTCATCAAATGAAGCAGTGCAACATTATAGAAACCTGACTTTTGAAGTGTCTCAGGAAAAGTGACATTATTGCTTTAAGGACTCGTTTCATCGAATGCAAAAATGTATTGATGTCAAGGGAATATTTTTAAAAACAATAAAATCATTTAATTTTTTAAAACTAATCCATGTTTGATTTTCTGAAAATGTTCAGTGTCGCCTTATTCTAGCAAAAAAATTGGAATTAATAAGTAATCTGATTGAATGAAAAAATTACAACCAATTCTGTTGAGATGAGATCCATACAAATTGAAATGAGTTAAACAGAAAGTCCGTTTCTATAATTTAACGGACCTCTTAACGGTCGCATTGGTATGGGAAATTAAGGCATTATCTATATATAGAACACGTTATTAGGAGTTATTGTTAAGAGCGCTTTCTCGAACAGGTTGTGATTTCATAAAGTTTTTAGGTTAAAGAAATTTACTTATCCTAGTAATTTTCTTAAAAACTGTTAAATGTAGCGAATCTAATAATTATTAATTTTGTTTCAAACTTTGTCAGCAATCTGTTGAATACTAACCCTACTACACGAGAAATATTTTTAAAGATGCTAGCAAACGTTACAAAAAGTTCACACCATTTCTATCCAAATTGCAAAAGAAGCAAACCGACATCCTGAGGATGATAGCGGAAAGATTATTGAATTTTCAACAAGAGACATGTCCACATATGTCGCGAAAACTCTCCAAATTAACATACATATTGGGCTGGAAAATATTTACCCGCTATGCACATATGCAGAAGGAACTCAGTAACCCTAATGCCCAAAAAACTATATTATTAAAGCCATTAAAGTACACTGTAAGATCTGTATTGGTCTTCCCTAAAATACTAGTTAGGGAAGACCAATACAGATCTTACAGTGTACTTTATTGACTGATATAGAATATAGTGTTTTTTTCATTCATTGCGAATTTTATTTGAATTCCTTGTTATTCCTGGTGTATTTTAAATTATTTATTTTAATACACTCATGAGCAAAAGTATTGTATATTTTTAATATTTGGTGCTACGTGAAAAGATTTGTTTACTTAGGACCATTTTTGTCACAATGTATATACAATACAATACATACTTTTTTTGAATAATAAAAACGTTAAAAAAACACATTACAGATAAACAACTGGATCCCCGGTTACCAAAAAAAAGATTTGGTATTGTAACATTTTGTTTATTGCGTTACTTTGGAAATAATTTTCGGTTATTGCTCTCTCAGACGTACTTAGACTGTGTTGACATAAATCTGTTATTGAAATGGAACATACGCCTAATTACAGCGACCCGATAGTTGCACAAGTTATTGCCTTATCTGAAGTGGGTCTGAAGCAAATGGAAATAACGGAACGCTTGCATATGCACCAATCCACTGTTTGCCGTATACTAAAACGATATAGGGAAACCAGCAGATTCAGCAGACGTCCCGTACAAGGCTGACGGAGATGCACAAGAGCAATATAAAATCATTTACTAGAGATCATAGCTCTAGGAAATCGTGCTGTAACGGCATCTGAGCTTAGTGAAGTTACTGAGACGAATGTAAGCAGATTTACGGTATCGAGAAGGCTAAAGGAATAAAAGCAAGACGACCTGCAAAAATTCCAGAATTGCTTCTACGGCACAGGACAGAAAGATGAAACTTTGCTCAAGAACATTTACCGTGGACTGCCGAGCAATAGAGTAATGTGATATTTGGCGACGAAACACGGATTCAATTGTATCATCTAGATAGGCGTATACAGTGATGAATTGAACAGGTATAAGTTCAGAGGGACGCACTGAGCTTCTGGAGGTCACTCAAAGAATGACAAGCGTTTGGTACCTCGAACATATCCTGCAAGATCATGTTTACCCATTCGCCGGCTTTATTGGGTTTGATAGGTTCAGATTGATCCATGATAACGCACGCCCGCACATTGCTGATGTTGTACAACAGTATCTTACTAATGTTGAAATTGAGAGTGTTCTGGCCTGCAAAGAATGCAGATTGTAATCCAATAGAACACGTATGGGACTACTTAAAAATAAAAATTAAGAAACGGAATCTGCCTCTAAGAACTCGACAAGACCTACGAATAGTATCTGAGGAAGAATGGCAACAAATTCCACAAGAGTATCTAAAAAATTTGATTTTTAGAATGAGAAAGTGCATGTAAGCTCTATTAGATGCTAGAGGAGTTAATACGCGATATTAAATCCAATTTTAAGAAAGACCCAGCTAACAACAAACTGTTGCATTTATTTAAGGAACTTGTCTAGGTTTATTCATTTCTAATAAAACACACTGTTTATCAACTTTAGTTTCTGTTGTTACATAAAATCAAATAAATAAGCCGTAGATATTTTGTTTTCTCTGAAGAAATAAGGAAAGGGTAATAAATTATTTAACATAACCAAAATATGCAATACTTTTGCTCATGGGTGCATCTCGAACTTGCTTTCTAAAACAGTTTTTTTTTTGTTTTTAATATGTCGTTATCGTATAAAATTTTAAATATTAACCTATAGACTTTGATTTGAACAATTGATACATTATTTTGATGTGACTTCAGCTTAATTTTATAATTTTCCCTATATATTTTTAAATATAAAACATATTTAAAACAGATTATATAAGTTCATTTATTCACTTTGAAATAATATATTTCATGTATTTTTAAATATTTGCCTATTAGTTTAATCGTGTGTTTACGGTAAGATACCAGTTTATTTTTCTAATGTTATGAAATACTAGTATTACATTTAAATAAAAATATTTCTTTTTTATTTTTAAATAATAATTGTTCGAGTTTGCCCGGTAGGATCAAAATTTCGATACAAAACGCACCTATAGGTATAATTATACTAATGTCAAGCAATCAAGTACTTAAGGTTGTTTAGGGAAACTGATTGGAAACTCGTAGAAAGCATACACATATCATAGGTATTAGGTATTGTTACGCTACGCATATAAAAATATTTTTAATTATTTTTTAATAATCGACATTTCTTTAAATATCATAATATTTAAACTTAAGACATTTTCTGCAAATTCGTTTACAAAGAGAAAGCATTTCTTTTGTATATCCTGACCGAGACCCTTCGTTTTCTACCTGACCGTCAGCAACCCTAACGTTGCTGTGGAATTTCTTTCTATATACAGTTCATTTTAAATTGTTTTAATTGAATTACATACATCTTATTTTATATGTTGTGTTTCATATCATTAGAAAGCTTATGTCACAAGGGTTATTTTAATAATATTTGTGCCATCGATAGAACACCTCTTCAGGTCCCGCTTCTTAATTAATTAGAATTCAAGATATCGACCCCTCTCTTCGACAAGTCATAAAAGAGACCGTTTTCAAAACCAGTGTTCTTTTCGATACAAAACTATCAGTCCAATCTTCTCTTTAGAACCTTCGTGAGTTAAACAACTCGTGCTGTTCAAGTACACAATGCAACTCACCACGCCGTCCGGCCTCTTTCGCTTCTAAGGTAATTCTGTATTGTTCTATATATATTATTCTTTTAAGCGAATCCGTATTAATTAAACTAATTAATTTCTTGTTCCTCCGGCCAAACATCGCTCTGCATATGTGTCCAGGTATACGACGCACCACGTGGCCGCCCATCGCCGCAAATCAAAGGTAACTCTGTATTGTTCGATACAGAGATTATTTTATATTAATCGTATTCAATTGACCCTTAATTTACTGCTCAATTAAACGTTCGTTTCAGAGTATTTTTGTGTTAATTTTCAGTTACTTAATTACCACCCCTCGTGTATATATTACTTTTGTTTAATTACTTTTAAATATACCAATTTCATTTCTTTCTTATGTAAATATAAATGCAAACTTTAAGGACAACGCTTTTGTGTTTTATTTAGTAACTAAGTTGTAGAATTATTAAAAGTAATCAATACCACGCACGTCCTGGACCTTTGAAGGAACTTCACCAGCACCACTAATTATTTTATTTATCTTAGAATAATTTCATTATTATTGGCACGGCACAACCACACCCCGATATCCAGCACGAGCCCCCGTTTGTAATAATATGCATAGATCACGTATTATATATGTCCATTACAAGCCCGAATGTATGAAAGACCGATCATCCATAAATTGTTACCATAAATATAT
Organism: Melolontha melolontha; assembly: GCA_935421215.2. NCBI lineage: Eukaryota > Metazoa > Arthropoda > Insecta > Coleoptera > Scarabaeidae > Melolontha > Melolontha melolontha. Next base: position 106,892,304 of record OW285235.1, read on the forward strand.
TGTAGGCTCGTAAATTTAAAATATAAATATTGAAGGTAGTGTTAAACAAGGACTTTATTCTCCATTACAGTTATCTATAGGTTCAATACGGAAGAAAAATGACTAAAATACGCCTAAACCCAGTGTTTATTCTACTTGTACTTTTTTACACATTGGGAAATGAAAACTATGATGTAAAGGTAGATAGATGGCTTTAAATTGTTTCAAATATTTTATACACATAAAGATCGCATCAGTCTTATTAAATTAGTAATACAACAGGTGTTGCGCTTCCACTGCTGTTACTTGTTTTAATAAGTTTTTTAATAAATTTTATTTTTTGATGAATTGTGAAACAAATCGTGATGAAAAGATGGTTCAAATTACAAAAGTTATTATAGAAAGATTAAAATTCTTTGAATGGTTTTTAGAAAATTTAAGTAACAATTCTCATGGGTAAATATTAAAAGGGTCTGCTGCTTTAAAAAGTATTATGCTGAAATTAAAATGCACTCTGAAAAAAGCTTACAATGATCACGTCTAAAGAAAATCTCTACAATTTCCCTTTCAAACCCTTCATTCTTAAATTGATCACGTTTTACAAGTATTAACTGTGTTTTGATTACAAATTACTTCCCGTTTCCTTTTCGTTTCTTTCCACTTTTTGAAAAACGAATTAAGAAAAAGAATTTTCCGGGACCACTGCCTCCGAACTGCATCACATTTTAACGGAGTTTAGCGCTCGAGTTCCGGTTTATTTCCTTATTTTTCCGGTATTAAGAACACCTCTTAAATTCTCCGTGCCTCAGGACAACTCGAAGTGGATAAACTGCTCTAAATCATAAACCATCATAAATTTCGAGGATCACCCTCAACTACTAAACGCTGAATTTGAGGGGACACTTGTCAGAAACAGTTACCCTAGGGGCTATGTAAAGTGCAGTAATATCGAAGAGGGTCGAAAATATGGAGAAGTTACCTACTGAAGTTGAAAGGAATGTATGTATATAAAGTTGTACGTGTAACGTCATTTATTTTCATCTGCATTGTTATAATGGTTAGTATAAGATGTTGCGGAACTGGCGATTTAAACAAATATGGATTATTTAATAACGTAGTTATTTATATATATATATATATATATATATATATATATTTATATATATATATATATATATATATATATATATATTTATATATATATATATATATATATATATATATATATAAATTCCTATATACAGGCTGATTCATTTTCGGCCCTCACCATGGGGATCTCTCTTATTATTGGAGATAGAGTATAGGTTTAAATTTGGCAAAGTTGTTAAATTTTGTGTTTGTTACAAATCCGTAAAGAAAATAGACCTGTGACAAATGACCTTCGTCATTTAAAAAAAACGCGAAAACCCCATTTTCTGCTTTTACCTGTAGCACCGACATTTGGCCTTGTAGAGAAAAAATAAAAACACATCCTTGTGGCCATTTCTAAACCTCTATCCAGTGGTGTACTCTAAATTTTTATACGACGTTTCGTTTCTTTCTGGCCATCATCAACTATCTAATTTCTTATAGGCGCCATATTGGATTTAGACATATTCAGAAAGAGATTTTTTTTGTGATTTCAACCATGTACCACATGCTGACTAAAGCTTTTGACATTAGGTTTTATTTGAAAGAATAAATTATAAGATTAAATAAGGTAGCCTTTGGAATTTCAATCTGTCAAACATTTCATTTATTGTTCATTAATAATACAAAAATGTCATACACTAACGAAGAGAAACGAGATATGATAAGTATTTTTTATTCTTCGAAACGAAATTCAACAGTAGCGAGTACAAGATAACAAAAACATTAATAAAAATACATATAAAAGTAAACAATAAACAATTACAGTAAATGTTCAATTATCTGGCCATCTTCGGTAATGCACAATTGGGCACGCCTTCTGGAATTTTGTACTGCCCTTTGTATAGTTCTTCTAGGAACTGCATCGAAGGCATTCTGAAGTCTGTCTCGTAATTCTTCAATGTTTTGTGGCGCATCTGCTTTATAAATATTATTTTATGCCCATAAAAAACAATCTAGCGGACTTAAATCAGGTGATCTCGCAGGCCATTCAACTATTTCCAATCCAACGGTTTGCAAACTCTTGATTTAAGAAATTTCTAACAACAGCTGCATTGCGTGCTGGTGCGCCATCTTGTTGTCACCATAAATATTGTAATTGATTTAATGGGATATTGTCGTCAAGATAGTCAGATACGTATGTACGTAAAATGTTTAAATATCTTTCTCCATTTAAATGTTCTTCATACATAACTGGTCCTAAGAGACGATTTGCCAAAATACCCATCCAAACGTTTATTCCAAAACGATGTTGTGGTCTTCTAGCCCTGTTTTGTCGGGGATTTTGTACTGCCCAATAGTGCTCCGTATTTCTGTTGAACATTCCAGAATTTGTAAATTTTGTTTCATCTGACCAGATGATTTTGCTTAAAAAATTTTCGTCATTTTCTATCCTTACCATTAACCAATTACAATATTCTAGCCTTCTCAAATTATCTCCAGGCAGTAAAGAGTGACTAACATGGATCCTGTATGGTTTAAACCTACTTTTATGTCAAGTTCTCCAAACTCTGGACTGGCACAAATTTAATTCTGACGCTACTTCGCGTGTAGAAATTGATGAATTATTATTTATCTATAAAAATACAAGATTAACATGAAATTTGAAAACACACTTTTAATTTATCATTTGTAAAATATCTTGTCGATTTTCATTTAAATTCCTGTTGTCTTGACCATTACGCGGCTTAGTAAACGATCCATTCTCGACCAAATTTCTGTCGAGATCTAGAAAAATGGTACGATGAGGCTGTTGTCGTTCTGGATATAATTGTAGATATCTTGTAATCGCTACTGTTGAATTTCGGTTCGAAGAATAAAAAATACTTATCATATCTCGTTTATCTTCGTTAGTGTATGACATTTTTGTATTATTAGTGAACAATAAATGAAATGTTTGACAGATTGAAATTCCATGGCTACCTTATTTAATAAATTTCATGGCTATTCTTTCAAATAAAACATAATGTCAGAAACTTTAGTCAGCATGTGGTACATGGTTGAAATCAGAAAAAAAACTCTTTCTGAAGATGTCTAAATCCAATATGGCGCCTATAAGAAATTAGATAGTTGATGATGGACAGAAAGAAACGAAACGTCGTATAAAAATTTAGAGTACACCACTGGATAGAGGTTTAGAAATGGCCACAAGGATGTGTTTTTATTTTTTCTCTACAAGGCCAAATGTCGATGCTACAGGTAAAAGAAGAAAATGGGGTTTTCGCGTTTTTTTTTTAAATAACGAAGGTCATTTGTCACAGGTCTATTTTCTCACTGTGACTTCATCAGGTGGATGAATAAAATCATTTTATTCATCCACCTGATGAAGTCAGTGTGATGAAACGATATTGTAGTGGAAAGTTAGATTAAATTATTTGAAACTTAAAATCAGTGCATTTTTTATACTATCATAGTTATGGAGTTTCAACAAGTGTCTCCCTTATCAATTAACACTTGTATATATATATATATATATATATATATATATAACACAACATATTGCTTTGGATTTTTAATTAAAATAATTTAAAATAAATGTACAATTATGTTGGATTGTAGTGTATATTCAAAATGCATTTAAATGTGCGAATATATCAAAACTGGTTTTATCCGAGGCCAATTTGTTGTAGAGGCCTAGATAAATTAAAGTGGAGACCAACTTTATAGCCGGAACTAGAAGGTAGTTTGGTGTGATATAATTTAATTATATTGAATTAATTCGTTTATTTATTTTAAAAGTGTTTTATTGATGTATTAGAGAGTTGTAGAGTTTTATTCTTGTAAGTTATTTGATGTTTGAATTGAATAAGCACCTTCTTTGTTCGTCTCCAGTATTTTAGTAAGTAGATATTTTTTTATGATATCATAAAACATAAATTTGAAAATTATAAGTATATTTCTATTGTATCCAAGATTGTAATTAAGAGTTTTAATAGCTAGAAATATAGATACTAAAGCTTACTATTAACATTTCTTTGTTAATATTATAATTCAAAAGTTTGTTCGAGATGATTAAAGGTTTTTTTTTGTGCGTGTCTATTGAAGACGTGTTAATTTTGTACGTGTATCAGAATCTGTTTATACAGTGTGGTTCTCTGGGGAAGAAGTTAATAGTAAACATGATTATTTTTAAATAAGTTTGTTCGGAGTCATTAAGAGGAAGTTTTCCATTCATTTAGCTGTCAAATTTACAGTGAATGTTTTTACCTCATGTATTTTTGTAATACAGTATCTTTATACTTAGTAAAGATAGTTTTTTTTTCTTTTATGTTTTTATATTAAATATTCAGTTTAAATTTTATCCTGTGTTTCATTTATTGTTCATACCAATATTGCTGTTAAAGCTTAATATATATAAAATAAGTAAATAAATTTTGTGAACAATTCACTGACGCCAGACTTATTTTAGTTTTAACACGACTTTCCTGAGAGGAACTCGAGAAGTTGGAAGTCTCATATTTGAAAATCCACCGGCTGAGAAACCTAGTTGGGAAAACTAGTTGTGGATGGTGGCGTGTTAAATCTACAAACCCGCTATTCATAGCAATATGTATACCCGTGCCTTCAATAAAATTTTTATTTAGAGTAGTCTATGACTGTAATGTGAAGTTAGTGACATTGAAAAATATTAGTGATATTTTTCAATGCCACCAACTACAAGTAAAATATTAGTAGTTGTAATCTTAAAGTTAAAATTAATATTTTAAAGTTAATTACATATTATTTATAATCAGAATTACAACGGAAACGTTTTATTGTTGAAAGGTATTTTCGAATTGGGATAAAAGAAAATGGAATTTATATAATTAATTATTGCATGCAGGATTTTTGTGTAACAGGAACCGTAAGTTCTCAAATATAGAGGCGGAGTATCTAAAAAGAACTGCAAATTGCATTGATGATATTCGACATATAGTAGAAAATTCACTTGTTACTCTATTAATAATTTTTAATCATTCCCGTGTTACTGTATTATTAATAAAACTTCTTATTTCATAATATTTAATTTTCAACTTACTTTATACCAATATGTACACCGTAAGCAAAATTTGCATTAAAATCCCTAGATTAAAACATTTTAATATCCGCAAATTGGTGGCATTTTTTTGTTATTTTGTATAAAACAGGCAAATATTTGCATTCTTGCATCCTCACTGTAAACCATGCTTTTTTATTAAGAAAATGTCACTTATAAAACATAATACTTGTCATTTTCATAGCTTACTTTAATAATGTTAACTTTTCGATAATCACAGTAACTACCATATTCGACACTTAATAACTCGAAAACGGTTTAAGATACGAGTATCATATGGTATATTTTTTAAATAAAAAAAAAAGATCATTATAAGAATTTAATAATATAGAGATTATAGAGGGTATTTTATTTAAAAAAAAGTATTTTTTTTGTATCCCATTGAATCCGCACGCCATTGTATTTTTGATGGCATGTAAAGAAAATTCAGTCGCAGTCACACAAGTTTTATTTAAAACATTTTTTTGCTGTTAGTGTTAGATCGGTAGAGAGATTCATTCGAGTAACATCCCACGAGCGAAGTGTATTCAACGTTGTCCGACGGCGACTGACAAAATATATATACGCGCGTCCGTGCGATGTTATTCGAATGAACCCGCTCTAGTTATAAGTCAACATCCACGGTACCCTGTTTTTCTAAGAATTTTGTTGGTAATTCCTCTTGCACTGCAATTGTGCCCGTCCTTTTCTTACTTAACAGACAATACAGGGTATTCCACGAGAGTCGTTCGTTAGAAGTTTTCGTGGTTAGAAAAAACTTAGAATTCTGAAATTTTGGGTTCCAGGGTTATTCAAGATTCTCTTTCATTTTAAAATATTTTCAAGATCATACTACTTCCGGTTATACCGGAAGTCGCCATTAACTTCCTTATTTTAAATGGAACACCCGGTATATTATTTCATTTTTGGATTCCTGAGAAAATTTCATAGTGGGGTTTCATAGGTTTCCCTATACTTATTTTCAATTTTTTCTTAGATATCTTGTTTTTTTGAAAATTTTGACAGATGTAGCCCTGTTTTGAGCATTGCGCCCTTTAACCAATTTCGATTGGTGGAAAGCGCTTCTGGGGTAGACGTAAGCACAGGAATGATACTTTCGAATGCCATATTGACAACTGATTTATCGCATACAGGCTATCCAAAATTTAATGACCAATTACATCATTTTAAAAGTTGAAAAAGTTCGTTTTTTCAAATGGGACACCTGTTGAAGGGGTAAGTTTAGGGTTCCCGCAACTGTATGACTCGTTACACCATCTTGTTGAAACCATTGTATTTTATTGGATAGTCGGATGCAGAATTTGATTCTGCATCGATTTGCTATGACATTCCCTATACCTATTTCCAGTGGTTTTCTTGTTAATCCATATTTTTTATTTTAATCTGGTTTTTGGCAGAAACCGAAACATCGCTTGCCTTTCGTAGCCAAATAAACATCAATGAAACGGTAAAAAAATTACTTTAATTAGAACATGACATTAGCACATAACATTTAGAACGAAATATAAAATAAAAACAAAAAATTGGAACATAATGACAAAAAATAATAAGAGAATGTAAAATTACAATAATTGTTCTATATGACCTCCATTTTGGTTCAAACACTGAATAACTCTGTCATATACTCCTCGCGAAACAGATCTCCGAAGTTCGTCTGGACTTATATTAGTAAACGCATGGTGAACACGGTTCAATAATTCCTCTCTAGTTTGTACCGGCCTAGAGTACACTAGTTCTTTTATACGATCCCAGAGGTAAAAATCCAAGGGGGTCAAATCGGGTGATCTGGGTGGCCAGTTCCAAGGTCCACGCGGGCCAATCCACCGATCCTCGAACATCATTGACAATTGCCGGTGTACAGCTATAGTTGCATGTGCTGGAGCACCATCAAGCTGATACCAAAACTGTTTGCTCTATCACGTGGAGGTAGGGCATTTAGAAAATCACTAACAAACCCTCTCAGTATCCCCAGATATCTAGCCGCATTTAAATTTTCATCGTACACTTGACAAGCCACTTTGTTGTCCATAATTAAACAAAAAACATTGAAACTAAAGCGGTCTTGGTGATTATGTTCCCTAATAACATGTGGATTATCTTGTGCCCAGTAGTGACTATTTCGGCGATTTGTAATTCCTTGCCTGCTGAATTTCGATTCATCAGTCCACATAATCTGATGAAGAAATCTCGGATCTTCGGTCATTTTCAAAATCATAAATTCGCAAAAGTTGACACGTCTTGCCTCATCACCAAGACGTATTCCTTGAACAGTTATCTCACAAAAAGGACGCATTCCATGTTTTTTTAATATTCTGTGGATTGATGTTTTTGAAGTACCCAAATCCAGCGCTGCTGTCGAAATTGAACTCCGCGGATAAGCTTGAAAAAACGCCAACATTCACCACGTTATCTTCATTATCAGTTACGGGCTTTAGGTTATTTTGAGTTGCCCTTACGTTTCCAGTTGCTATAAAGCGAGTTTCGATTCTTGCGAATTTTCTGGGAGTCATTGTTGGTAGGTCCGGATATCGTTCATTAAATAGTCTGCATGTTCGTCGAACAATTCGTCCACATTCACCGTGCGTGTAAAACAAATTTAATAAATCATTATTGGAATATTCTTCAACATTCTCCATTATAAACTGTACTTAAGCAAGTTAACAAAATCCCTAGAACTGTAAGTAGATACCTCACGTATCTGTACGATGATACTGCTTTGACATTAAATCAACATTGTTTCAATTCCTGTCAAAATCAAGGCTTACTAGGTAGAACTTTTGGAGTTTGATCACCTTTTGATAAAAATATGGATTAACAAGAAAACCACTGGAAATAGATATAAGGAATGTTATAGCAAATCGATGCAGAATCAAATTCTGCATCCGACCATCCAATAAAATACAGAGTGTCCCATTTGAAAAAACGAACTTTTTCAACTTTTAAAATGATGTAATTGGTCATTAAATTTTTGATACCCTGTATACTATAAATCAGTTGTCAATATGGCATTCGAAAGTATCATTCCTGTGCTTCCGTCTACCCCAGAAGCGCTTTCCACCAATCGAAATTGGTTAAAGGGCGCAATGCTCAAAACGGGGCTACATCTGTCAAAATTTTCAAAAAAAACAAGATATCTAAGAAAAAATTGAAAATAAGTATAGGGAAACCTATGAAACCCCACTATGAAATTTTCTCAGGAATCCAAAACTGAAATAATATACCGGGTGTTCCATTTAAAATAAGGAAGTTAATGGCGACTTCCGGTATAACCGGAAGTAGTATGATCTTGAAAATATTTTAAAATGAAAGAGAATCTTGAATAACCATGGAACCCAAAATTTCAGAATTCTAAGTTTTTTCTAACCACGAAAACTTCTAACGAACGGCTCTCGTGGAATACCCTGTATAAACCAAGCATAATCAAATTTATTCCAATGCTAACATAACGTAGTTGTTATTAAAATAATAAAAACAATACGACATGATTAGGGTACACCTTTATAATTTAAGTAACAAAAAAAATACTAGCAAAATAATAATTTACGCACCATTTACGTTATGGGTATTATATTGCTCTGAGGTCGACGTTAATTCAGCCCGAGGGCCTCTGACTTGAGGGATGAATGTCGACCGAGGGCAATATAATTGCCATAACGCTAGTGGTTCATACAAGATTTTACTTTTCACGAAAAAGAAGAAAATTCAAATTACATTGGAAAAGTAAAGAGATTTCTGTCAACTGTCATGTCGTTGACAGTCGTTACGAATCTAATATGTTGAGGCCGGTGCATCGTTCGAGACCCTAAAAATGCATGGGAAATGGAAAAGTACATCTGTAGCAGAAGGATACATAGAGGAAAGCATTTCTTCTAATAGAGTACCCAGCATGATATTAAATTCTATTACAATATCAGATAAATCTTTGTTCGCTTGTCAAAGTAACTAGTGGAGATGTTTTCCCACCAAGACCTTTCACAAACTTGGAAAGCTTCGGATCACATAATTTTTCAATTTTTTAATTTTGCTAAATAATGTTAAAAATTTGATTCTTTCTTTAGAAATTGTTGATATAACCAACTATTAAATTTTAGGTATTTTAAATGACAGTTGTTGACACTTTGAAGTATTCAAGTTGTTAATGTTTAGATCCTCTTAATTTTATTAAAGAATGCTAAGGTTTTGATTCTCTCTTCAGACTTTCTTAAAAATTAAAATTATTAGTTCTGTAAAATGTATAGCCTTTCTTCTCGAGCCTTATTTATACTCACACAACATTAAAAACTGTGAATAAATTACCGGGCGTTATGGGCCATATCGCCCGGTTATTACGCCCACGGGCGATATGACCTTGGGTATGGTAACCGAATCCAAGATGAAATGAACGAATAATACTTAAGTGAAAAATAAAATAATTAATAAATAATATACGTACAAATACCAGATAACATCTAATACTAAAACAATTCAATTCAGCATATTTTAGTAATTTTAATTTAATATTCAGGAAGAGTAAATATTTAAATAAATAATTTTATGATATTAAATCTATCATTATGATCATCTTTATTGTATGTAAATAAGTGTTTCTGATATAAACTAGTAGGAATGTAAATTTATATGGCATTCTTGAAATAAAATTAGTTTCTTAATTACGTTAGGACAATATATGCTTGGCAGCTGAATGTGGAATTTATTGTGTAATTGTTGACATGTCATTTACCACCGGATTGTCAGCGTAAATGTTTAGCTGCTTACGTTCGCGAGATATCTTGTATTTTCATCTAGAACCACGCATTGATGTAAGTTATTTATGACTGTAGAGAAAGAGATGAAGGGAGGGAAACATCTCACCGAATAGAGGCGTTAAGATGAACGTGCGAGCGTGAAATACACGCGTTTGTAGCCAAGTGCATTGTATTCATCATAAGACACTGTAGTAGGCAGCAGACACGACAACTTCAGTTTACAGGTTCTTATTTTGCCTTTCCCTTTTCCTTTCTCACCCCATCGTGTAAACGAAATGTGATTACGATTGTGCGGAGTTGTGAACAACTGCTGCTGCTGATGGTATTCTTAGTTGGACTAGGGGATTTTGCTTAACACTCCAACCATCCTTCTCGGCAGTCTGCGGGAAACAATAACGATACTAAGCTGTAAGCTTTTGTTCTTTGCTGTTTTAAGATGCAAATCCACGAATATAACTTAGAAACTCCTTTTTAGTTTAGACGCATTATACTTAGCTCGATTACTTATCTTAGGTAGATAACGTAGTTCAGTCGTGCATAGACTAACTTTTCAATTTAAAGAAACTGTACATTGTAATATAATTTTCTTTATAAAATTGTTTCTTTTATATGGCGCTTAATTTTAGGAATCCCCCATGTTTCGTCTTATAAGCGAAACCAATTTATATATGATATATTAAACATAAATATTATTAATTTTACATTATACATTAAATATAAGTATTATTCATTTTAATAAACTCATAGATTATAGTATTTAAATCAGAAACAAAATTAAAACCTTCTGTATATGTAATTATATTTTTCTTATTATATTAAGATGCAAACGTTTCATAAATTTATGATACCGCGTATTACGTTTTTGTCAACAGATATTCACTCCAGGCACTTGTGACTTGTAGACCGTTGTTTATACCGGCGCTTATTTATCGCTGCATTTTTCTAGATAAGTTTCAAGTTATTATTGGTTAACGTGCCTCCACATGTATACAGTTAGATTCAATAACTAGATGCAACGTTTGTAGGCACAATTTACAATCAAGGCGGTTCTTTGTAACTTGCCGACCTTTGTTCGTCATTTAGCCGCATGTGGCCTATTTTGTTAATTGAAGGGAAGGGTAAATTTTGCTTACAATGTTTAAAAAGTTTTTAAATAGGTCTGCGCGCGATGACTACAGCAGCATTACAATAAAGCAATTCGCTAAAGCAAGCCGCGAACTCAAGTCACTAAGACAAGTCGAGTAGCTATTTTTGCCACAGAACAACGTTCTTACAATACTCGTAAGAACAATGTTCAAGATAACAGCCTTACTTTACCAACAATTTTATGTATGAAGTAATGTATATATGTAAATAAAGGTGTTAAATTGGATGTGCCGCATTTCATTAATAACTGTCACCGAAGATTAAAAAAATTAGTGCGTATACGGCCTTACAACCCGTGCGTGGTGAGTCAACATAGGAGCGACGACCAAATCCAATAGTTGCCCCAACACCCCACATGAGCTTCAAGCAAAGTCTAAAATTGAATAGATACAAAAAAAAAAGTAAAAGCAAAAGGACGTGATATACGCGTGTGTTATATTAATCAAAACTGATAGGAAGGTGAAGGAACAGCAGGAGTATTTCTTTAATATTAAACAAAAAAGATCGAAATTGTATGTATTCAAATCTCAATAAAATATACGTCCTTCATTTAATAAATTATATTTATGAGTGTGCGAAGACGTATAATTAAAGTTTCGTGTTCTTTAGAAAATCAGAAATTAAATATTCTTTATGACAAGTTCATAATGTGAAAGTCATATTTCTTTACAGAAAGAAAGTTCGTTTTCGAAAACTATTTTTATACATTCTAAATATATTAAAATCATATTTAATTTAAGCCACTGACCTTGGCTTCATAATTTATTTTAAGTTTTTCTAATTAGATAAATAATACACATAATAATTTAAAATTTATAACAAATGCTAAATTTAAACGAATTTTGAAATTTTCAAAGTAAATAATTAAAATTAAAGTTTAAAATTATTTATTGTGACTACTGCAAATTTTATTGTGCTGTTAAATATTAAACTGTTGTTATATGGGCTTATTTCCGTCTATTTTCAAATATAAATTGACCATTCAAGGATCAATCGTGTTACCAGTACTATATTAAACTGGATATTTATTTAAAATCTTATTTATCGTTCATTGGATACGAATCTTTGAAAGACCTGAAATGATTTGAATATCCCTATATTTTAATTTTGGTACGTAAGCATGTATTTTTCTAAATTTAAGCTATAGATATTGTTAAATCGTAACAGAATCAATAACCTATTGATGTTACACATTAAATATATTAGATACGTGATGCAGTAAAATCTCTCTAAAACGGACACTCTTAGACGAACATCTGTCTTCAACGGACACTTTTTATAGAACCGATGTGCACGGCTTCATTTCCTAATAAAAAGTCCTCTTTTAAGCGGACATCCTCTTGACCGAACACGGACAGAATATTTGGCTAGGTTTCAAATATATATCTCGCTTGTGCGGACAGACGATATTGGGATAACCAGGGATTCCCCTAGCTATGTGACTATGTATGTGTCAGGTTGCTTTATTACGGGATCAATGAGCGATATATCGTATTCAGTGTGAATAAATATGTACTGCAAAGTTAGTGATACGTAAAAAAAATGTCGAATCTAAAACGTACTTTGACATTAAAAGCAAAGATTGATTTCATTAATATTTACGAAAAAGAAAAGTATGTAATGTGGCTCAAAATTGGTAAAATACAAACGGCAAATATAATATAAAATAAGAATGAGTTACGAAAAATATGGTGTTCGAATCTTAATATCCATTAGAAAAGAAAATTTTTACACGAAGAAAGAAGTAGGATCGATGGAGAATGTTATGAGTGGTTTATTAAAATTCGTAACAGAGGCGTTCCTCTGTCACGGGCAATAGGGCATTTGAAAGCAAAGAAATTTGCGGAACCAATAAATTACAAAAATTTTAGTGCGTAAAATGGTTGGTGGCAACGTTTCAAAAGACGTCGTAATGTCAAGTTTAAAACAATCTCTGGTGAAGGTGCAGACGTAAATATTGAAGAAGTTACGCAATATCTTAAAAGATTTGAAGTTACATTGAAAAAGTATGATGCTAAAGACATTTACATCGTAGATGAAACGGGACTGTTTTTGGTGCGTTACCAAGCAAGATATTTGTTTTAAAAAATGAAAAATGTATAGGGGAAAAATGTACAAAGAACGACTTACAAGTTTACACTGTCAATATGGCCGGGGAAAAAGAAAAACTACTCGTTATAGGTAAATTAGCCCGCCCCAGATCATTCAAAAATGTTAATCTAGAAAAACTACCTGTTACACGGCGATTAAATAAGAAGGCGTGGATGACAACTGCCGTATTTACAGATTGGATTTTTCAGTTAGATAGAAAAATAGTATTCAAGGTAGAAATATTTTGCTCTCTACGGACAATTTTATTCACTGAAATTAGAGTTGGAAAATATAAAAGCCATGTTTCTTCCGCCATATACAACTGCTGTTAGTCAACCATTAGACCAGGGTATCATAAAAAACTTTAAAACTTGGTACAGATTTTTATAATAAAACATATTTTATGTGAAGTAAATACGATAATGGCAGAATTACGGACTTTGTTGGGTTATTGGATGCTGTATATTTCATTGATAAAACGTGGCAAAGTGTGACCAGTGCAACAACACAAAATTGGTTTCAAAAAGCAGGATTTAGATGCAGTACCAATGATGAGAGTGACGAAGGTTTTGAATCAGAAGATTATCTACCATTGTCAATATTTTCACAGCTTGCAATACAGACTAGCTCAAACAGTACCAATGTTGAAGATTCTATAAATATGGAAGTTAACCTCATAATTGAAGATGAAAATATAAATTTCGTAACATACATTAACGAAGATAGAACAAACTCAGACGAAGAAGAAGAATAGGATTATGAAGAAAACTATCCAAATCCAAAGAAAAATTACATACTTTTAATGCATCACAATAAAAGTAATAAGAGATTTAAAACAATTCAGTATAAATGATGGTGGCTTACTGAAAAACTTGAAGATGAAACATGACGTACTTAAACTAACTTGTCAAAAAACATGTTAAACTTACATCTTTGAATTTCTTGTCTAAGTGTTTTTATTTATTAGCTTTCATATTTTATAGGCTTTTATTTATATGTATAGGCTTGTTATTATGCGAACGAAAAATATTTTTAATACAAATAAATGTATAGACTATCCAAACTGAATTATTTCAAGATAATTCCCTTAATCGGACAAAAGTGTTGGCCAGACTCGTGTCCGAACAAAAGTTACGGAACGAACAGTGTCCGTTTTAGAGAGATTTCACTGTATATAGATGCATTCAAAACACAATTCATTTAATTACGTTCTGTGCCAATTTCTCTACGTTTAGTTTATCGTAAGAATATAATTAAAAATCTATTTACATAATGGCAGTTGAATTTATTCTCTACCAATAATTATACTGGATGCATTTAAAATACAGTCTGTTTCAAATACGTTTCATTGCTATTCTTGTTTTATTTTATTTATTTAATTCTCATCAAAGTGAAATACACGGCAATGTCTGTTTACCGCAAAATTTTGAAAAACTTCGTGAAAAATGCCCAAAAGGAAAAATAATTTTACACCATGATAACCCCTCGTCACATAAAGCAAAACTAACAACTGAGTATCTGGATACCCTAAACGTCAGCACCATGGACCCTCCACCAAACAGCCCTGACCTAACACCTTGTAATTTCTTTTGGATTCCAAAAATTAAAATTAAAATGCGTGAAATCACTTTTACGTCATCGGATGAAGCAGTGGAACATGATCAAAATATGGGTTCTGAAGTATTTCAGGAAGAATAGCAAAAAAGTATTGATTTTAAAGGGGAATATTTTGAAAAACAATAAAATCATTTAATTTTTTAAAAAATTAATCATTGTTAGATTCCCTAATAATTTTCAGTGTTCTCTTCATATAAGACTTAGGTCCGAAGAATTTCCGAAAATTAGTAATTCTTGTATCGAAAAATTCTTACAAAAAACTATTATTTCTCGAGATTTGTGCGCTGGTGCATTATCTTGGTGGAAATATCCCTCCGTAAGTTCATCATCATGAAGTTCATTAATAAACGGCGCTAGCAATTCATTTCGATATCTTTCAGCAGTTATGGTTTGATTAAAAAATATAGGCCCAATAATTAGTCTTTTTGAAACTGCTAGCCAGGCATCTATTTTTTGTGGATATAGCGTAGTTTCCACAAATTCATGAGGGTTTTCTGCAGACCAAATTCTCATGTTTTGCTTGTTTAAATATCCTAAAAGATGGAACCAAGACTCATCTGAAAAGAAGCATTTAACGAGGATGTCCTTTTTATTTGTTATTCAAAAACTATAGACAATACTGTGTTCTGGCAACAAAATCTACCTGTTTGAGTTCCGAAACTGCTTGAATTTTATTCGACGTCTACTATCCTCTATGTAATCTGCTGTTCGTTTTCTAGGTGCTCCACCACCAGATTTACGAGCTATTGCCCCTGTTTCACCAAATTTAAAAACATAAGCTTGAATATGTTTTTGCAGTTGTGCGAAAGTAACTGGCAGATTGGGATACTGTCGGCGGTTGGCGACATATGGTTGGAATTACTTGTTTGATTTTTATTTGTCATGTTTTTGACAAATTTAAATAAACAGGAAGATGCCAAATTATTGCCAACTTAAGAAAACAATTTTGAATCATTCCAAGTTATCCGTTATAATTTACAATTGCCAAAGTTTGAATTATATGATTATAGGTTCATAAGAATTTCCCTGGTGGAGTGGTCTTTTTATTATCTATTGTGTAATCTGTCTATAAAACTTAATTAATTGCCATACGAAACAATAAAATGTTTACAGGATTTAATGAAACAAACATTCGGGTCACCGGGCAATGGCTAATACTCCCGAGGCTTAATCCAATATTTGATAATTTTACATAGGCTCGAAATATTTCGTTTTAAGCCCCTTGTAATTTATTGGAGCGCATCCTGCCTGTCATCCGGGTTTATCCTCGGAAAACAACGATAGCTGTATATCAATTGCATACCCTTACCATTACCGTCTATTATTTATTTTTTGAAAGGGAGAACGTCTACAGACGATCGCGCCCTGAACCGCGATGCGCACTCGCTCGCACTTGGGTAAATTCCCCGGGTTCACGTTAGTGATTAATATTGGATTACAATGTAATTGTATTGTTCTACACCTAAAGTTCAACTAATTACAATTTCGCCAAGTCTGTATTGCACGCGTACTGACGAGAACTTGAGGACCGTCGTGCGTTTACATTTCGTCGTTCTTATCGGCTAAATGAATGTCCTAATTGAATTGTATTCGTAGTTGTTTCTCTGATATGGCATTTCGATTCCGCATGCGACGTCTGTAGTTATAATGGTCGACAAGAAAGTAGATTTTCTGATTAATGTGGAAATTACATACGGTTGTGTATATATGTAGATGTAGAACATGACAAGTTAATTATAGAGAAAGTATGATATTCGACCTCTAAACGTAATAGAAGGTATTTAATACTAAATAAAAGCAAAATTGAGGTTATTTAACACAAAGCTCGTATTATCAAGATTTTGCTTTTGTAAAATTAACACTTTTGCTGACTGTGAACAACTTCAAACTGATTTAAATATTATAAATGATTGGTGTGTAATTAACGGATTCGAACTAAATGTTAACAAGTGTAAGGCTATGTCTTTTTGTAAGAAGGAAGTCACATTTCAGTACCATTACGGTGTACATGGCGATCGTTTGGGCAGAATGGAACTTTTTATGACTTTTGGATAGTAAACATATTATTATTATTATTTATTCATTTAACAAACAGTCACCGAACATTTCAAAAGTAAAGTGTACACAGTCTTACAACCTGTGCACAGTGAAGTAACATCGGGGTCGTCATTATAGTAACTGACGTTGAAGCAACAGTTGGTCCACGAGTCAACATCAACCATAACTTTGTACATAAAGGTCGCAAATACGGTGTTAATAAAATAATTTTTGTTTTGAATATCTATTGAATATTAAGTTTTATCTTGCTAGACGAACATATGTCAAACAAAAGGAACTGGGAACATATATTTATACTGCAGAAGCGGTAATCATTCTACCGATTAAATAATGTAAGTAGAACGTTTATTCAAAAACAAAATTTAGCTTTTTCTTCCAACAATATATGTACATAGTGCATTTATTACATAATATTCTACAATGAATAATTCTTAAGGTGCCATTTCCACTTTTAATGTGTATTTTAATGTAATCAACTATATATATTTTAAGAGGCAGATATATGTAGAGGTCCATTTTTGAAAGGCACTCAAGGGATAAGGAAATGCATGGAATTAATTTTGTGCATGGATGATTACTTCAAAGAAGAATTCGAAAAATATTAAAAAGTTTATTCAGTGATTAGGTAGGTTATGACTAGACTGCGGAAACGCCGCTATCCCGTATCGGGTGTAATTCATCGGTGCCGACAATGAACAATCGACCAGCTTAACAGTATATATGAATTTTATAGCGCCATGGTATTGATAAAAGTTGTCTGTACGTCTTTCAATGCAAACAGACGGAGTGTGAAATATATTTCGCCAGAGTCGTAATAAAGCCAATGAAACGCATATACGGAAATTTATTTTTAGGAAAATAAATAACACATTGATGTTAAATGAGTTTAAATTAACTTGAATTGAAATTAATTCAAGATATATATATATATATATATATATATATATATATATATAACAATTGATAAATTATTGGAGTTTTTCGGCTTTTTTATATGAAATATTTACAAATATCAAATTAGAATGTATGTAATTGCAGAGTAAGTGGGGATGTAAACATTGCTGTCTACAAATTACAAAGCAAATCATATGAAATTTTTAATTGAAAAATATGGTCTACATTGGGACAGCAATGTGTACATCCCCACTTACTCTGCAATTACATACATTCTAATTTGATATTTGTAAATATTTCATATAAAAGCCGAAAAACACCAATAATTTATCAATTGTTATATGTATATATATATATATATATATATATATATATATATATATATAATCAAAAATTTATTTAAATTCGGGTAAGCGGTCAATTAAAAAACTCCTTTATTAAATTACCCTATATTTCGCAACACGTTTTTTAATTGACCGCTTACCCGAATTTAAATAAATTTTTGATAATATATCACGGTCGATCATTTCTTTTCAATTATATATATATATATATATATATATATATATATATATATATATATATATATTTAAACGAAATTATCGACCGTAATATATTAATAAAATAAATTAAAATCGGGTAAGCGGTCTGTCAATTAAAAAACTCCTTTATTAAATAACCCTATATTTTTAATAATATAAAATATTATTAAAAACCTGGTGTGAAGAACACAAATACAGGTTCACTATTAATATTTTTGTGAACGTGTCCGAAAATATCTTTCCCCAGAGACGTAGATACGTATTTCACCTTTCTACAGGCTCATCGGTACGCCCCTGCTGGAGAAAGCATATTTCCAGACACATTCACATATTTTCGGACACGTTCACAAAAATATTAATAGTGAACCTGTATTTGTGTTCTTCACACCAGGTTTTTAATAATATTTTATTTTATTAAAAATACCTTTGTATTATACAAAACTGGTGGGGTTTACCTACTCATGTATGTTTCAATTATTCTGAACCCTATATTTCGCAACAAATTTGTTGCTTCTTCTGGGGATGCTACAAAATTAATGAGAAAAATAACATAAAATAAATAAGAGTATAAAGCAATAGTAAAAATACTTACAAAATGTAGAGTTGAAAAATAATAAAATTGACGTACAATAAAAAATAAAAATTATTAGATTTCAAACTTAAAGTAACTATAGAAACAAGCCTTTAAAACCTTTAAAAAACATGTATATGTAAAAGTTAAAACATGAAAAATAAAAAATATAATGCAATATAAATTTAACAATATATGGACCAAATAACAAAACAATTTTAAGATGTTAACTAACCCTCAAACCGAGTACATTAAAATAAATTATACTTAGTCCATTAGTATCAGATCTATAATTAATGTTATTTGTGTCTCTGTTAATGTGGACCATTTCTAAAAAGGTTCTTTTTTTAAGGTTATTTTCAACGTCTAAGATCTTAACGTCAACAAAATTGAAAGTATTGTCACGATCAAGTGCCATGGTCCACCAATGCACAAGATCTCTTTCCAATACGGACATCACTTTTATGCTGAGTGATGCGCTGTTTTAGCCACTGTGATGTATGACCTACATAAACGCCACAACAGTCCGAACATGCTATCCTGTAGACAACATGACTATTTAAAAAGAAAGGTGTTATGTCTTTGATCTTACTATACAACTTCTTCAAGGTATAGGTGTTGTATTTAGCTATTTTAATGTTATTAAATTGTTTGAAATGTGATACAATTGTATGAGTAAGACCACCAATGTATGGGATTTTTTTGTAAATCACACTGTCTGCAGGAATGTCCTCAGTAAGGCCATCAAAAAAGTTTGAGCTATATATCAATTTATTAAGTATGTGCTTAGGATACAACACCTATACCTTGAAGAAGTTGTATAGTAAGATCAAAGACATAACACCTTTCTTTTTAAATAGTCATGTTGTCTACAGGATAGCATGTTCGGATTGTTGTGGCGTTTATATAGGTCAGACATCACAGTGGCTAAAACAGCGCATCACTCAGCATAAAAGTAATGTCCGTATTGGAAAAAGATCTTGTGCATTGGTGGACCATGCACTTGATCGTGACCATACTTTCAATTTTGTTGACGTTAAGATCTTAGACGTTGAAAATAACCTTAAAAAAGAACCTTTTTAGAAATGGTCCACATTAACAGAGACACAAATAACATAAATTATATATCTGATACTAATGGACTAAGTATAATTTATGTTAATATACTCGGTTTGATGGTTAGTTGACCATCTTAAAATTGTTTTGTTATTTGGTCCATATATTGTTAAATTTACATTGCATTATATTTTTTATTTTTCATGTTTTAACTTTTACATATACATGTTTTTTAAAGGTTTTAAAGGCTTGTTTCTATAGTTACTTTAAGTTTGAAATCTAATCATTTTTATTTTTTATTGTACGTCAATTTTATTATTTTTCAACTCTACATTTTGTAAGTATTTTTACTATTGCTTTATACTCTTATTTATTTTATGTTATTTTTCTCATTAATCTTGTAGTATCCCCAGAAGAAGCAACAAATTTGTTGCGAAATATAGGGTTATTTAATAAAGGAGTTTTTTAATTGACAGACCGCTTACCCGATTTTAATTTATTTTATAGTACATAAAAAATTTATATACATAAAATACATTTACTTTATACAGTGAAAACATTCAAAATATTGAAAAAGTATAAACTTGAAATGAATTATATCACCTATAATTAAAGTGAATGCTTTGTCACACCAGAGGCGACATTTTTTATACATTAATTATTACAATATATTCTAAACTTTGTTCTGTAAAGTGCGTTCTTTTATTAGACAGTATGTCTTTAAATATAGAAAAACTTCGCTCAACATCAGAGCTAGTGAGTGGCGCATAGAAATAATAATATTTAAATTTAATATACATATCTACCGATTTCCGTATTTTGAACATTACTACAAAAGCGTTTCAGGACATTAAAATCAGGGCTACGGATATTGCATTAACCTTATTATTAAGCGAAACCGACTCTGTCTCTGCGCCTGCATGACTCATTAGAGGATAGCGTCTGTTCCGCAGTCTAGCTACGACCCCTTGTTATCGCTCAATAAAACTTAGTATTTTTCTGATCGCCAATCTGTGCATAAGGGTATCGCAATGACTGTCGTGTTTAATAAATGCTTTGAAAGTCTTTCTAGCACTCATCAAAGAAGACCTTGAGAGTAGCCTCTGCTAGATACCTTAAAAAATCGCAGTCATTTGTTAATAAGTGGGTATAGACAGCCATAATGAAACGATACCGTTCATAATTTGTCGGAATTTGAAATTATTATCGTGACCACTAAAAATGCTTCGTCAAAACCCTAGTTTAGCATTGTGTCAAGCTCCACGAAAATTAGTTAGAAACGGATTAAATATATCAATGAAAACTATTAGTCGACGCTTAGAAGTCGAAAATGTTTAATATAAAAGTATGTATTAAATATACGCCAATTCTCATTCAAAAACCCGTTGATTATCGATTTGTATGGACACTGGAAAATTACAATAGAGATGGAGGCAAAGTAGTGTTTACCGATGAAATGTCAATTTGTGTGTGGAGCCCCAGAAGAAGGGGCTGAATGGCACATGGCTCATAGTGCTCGAAAGAATTGTTACACGAAAAAATCCATATATGGGGTTGCTTTAATGTACAAAAGTTTTATATTTGTTTTCCAGAATATTGAATACTAAGAAAATGGTAAAAATTTGTCATGAGAAGTCTATAGTGATTTGGTGAAGGGGCATCGACTTTAATACTTCAAGATGATAATCATCCAAAACAGCGACTGACATTATTTCTTTGCTTCATTTACTAGCATGTGTATGTTCTATTTACTTTCACATTATTAATTTACAGTAATTAAATAAACAAAAAAATATCTTATTTAGTTAAATTTCATGGAAAGTTGTTTAATTTCTAAATAATTTCATGTAGTGTATTATTAATGAGGAAACAAAAGTTAAAAGCAAGTAATTATAAATCCATAATTGCTTCTTGTTTTCAGAGCTGGAACAGAGACCTTGGCACTGTTTCCTGTCTGGACCACGTTTCGTCCATTAATGCAAGCAATCTTCTTCAGGGCTGTTACTATACAATTTCAGTGCAGGAACAGTAGTAGAAGTCCCGCAGATGTCTCTTGGTCTAGTGGACGAAACGACGACCAGGAAGGAAGCATCGGTTCCAATCCGAAATTTAAGAAGTCATGGATACGCTAAACTATAAATCCAATTTAAACCGACAAATATTCTACTGGGGGTTTTGTCATTATCTTATTATCGAGAATTTGTTGCACAAACTGATTGCCTCTTAAGATAGGGTATATTTTCCGAAGACGACTTATATTTTGCTATAAATTTTGTTTAGATTCTCAAATATATCAAGCCACCGCACGATTTCGAAAGACTTTTGTGTTAAAACATCTAATTCTTTTGTTAACAAGTGCTAGCAGGTGTGAAACATGATACTTTTAAATCATTATGTTGCTTCACTCAAACGTATGTATAAGACTACAAAGATCAATTTTCGTTTTTAGTTTTTGTTGGCTTTTTATTTTGTATTATGACAGAATATATTTTACTGTTGAAACAGAGGATATTATATATAACTGCTACTAGAATATATGGTAAAATACTTCTAAAACAGGTCTATAGCATCCTTCAAATGTATCATCTTCAACTCTGACATTTAGAGCGTAAAAATATAATCAATTTCAAAATGTTTGGAATTATGGATTTTTTTTATTACATTGTTATTAGAAATAGTAAAAAATTAAACTGTGGACCACTAAATTTGTATCTTAAAAACATTCTAAAATATGCGAAAAAGTTTTTTTTTACTATTCTGTTACGGCAATTTCCTATTCTGTTTAAGTTGAGTGCGAAAACAGGAAAATATAGTTTATTTTTCTTTAAAAATATTATTTTATACATTTAACTCTGTCGATGTGGTTATTAATTATTCGTTAATAAATTTTCGTTTTACTGCTAATATTTTAATTCCTAATATTTTACAGTGCGCATATATGTAAGTATATAAAGAGAATACACCATGAAAAATACAGGAAATTTATTATGTAATATTATAGCTTATGATGATGAAATTTATTAAAGATATTTGTAGCAAAAATATTCACTACGGTGTTTACGTTTAATAAAACTAAGATATCGAACATACCAACATGTATCGATAAATATACCAGGTGTCCTTGAAATGAAAAGACAACGTATGGAAAATGGAAAGATTAAATTAAGTATATAGAATGTATACCCAAAATATTTTCAAATATATTCGCTCCCATAAGCGAGAAAAAATGACAAAGATATTTAAAGAAATTTTATTACGCCATTGTGAGACTGAATAAATCAGAATTACTATCGGAGATGATATCTTAAAGCTGACCCACACTATAGTTTTGTTATTTCCCAACTCCTTTCAGTATCGTTCAATACAATTCTTCAACTAAAGATAATAGATTTGTAATTTAAATGCCCGTAAAGCACACATCTTAGATGCTCATCTTTAAAAATTTTCGGGTATAAATTTTTAACAGCTGACTCAGGTTATCGAACAGTTACCAAAACAAAACTTATCGGTTTTATAAATATAAACACTTCCACCATTAAATACAGTAGCGGAATTCTGAAACCGATATTCATATTTTATATTTCTTACTTCTAACATAAAAAATCATTTTCGTAATACACATGGAATCTTAGTATGATTTTTAAAATGGATTTGTAAATGAATCTAACACACATCTTAATTTTTAATTATTTACTTGAACGTATAAAAAGCTGATTTTGTACGAGGTATTGACCTTAGCATACAGGATGTTATAATTTTTATAACGTCGACAGCTGTTACGTATGTAAATATACGGCGTGTGTGTAACTTCAATAGAGGTACATATTTACATTCTGAATATTTTGAACTCATAGGCGGAACATGATACAATTTTCAGGGAGTTTTTAATTTTGGGGTTCGTGTCGTAATTAACATAATATTTTGAATTCATATTCTATATAATTACATCTTTCCATTTTTCATATGTCTTATTATTTCACTAATATTTAATATATATTTAATATTTAGCTAATTTTTGCATTAATGCAACACCATCTACAGTGTCACTTTCGCAATAAGTTAATTATGTAGGAGTAAACATATTTAAATCGGATATTTGAATTATTTATTTGTAATAGAAATCGTTACCAACATTTTACGCTATTGTATTGAGTGATACTTTACAACTTAAAACTAATCAATTGTTAGCTTCTTTTCTCGTTAAGGCAAAAATATTTATTTTTAGCGTTAAAATTATTAGTGTAACAAATTTTCTTTAATAATAATAAAATTTGATCAAAGTTCCCGAACCTATTTAATTAATTTTATCTTACTTTATTAAAATTAGATGTACTATATCTATCAAGATTATGTTCCTTTCTTTTCCAAATTGATTCGTTTAAAATTGAAAATGTTCTCTCAATGGGGAATACTCTCGGCATAGTGTAAAATTCACTCCCTTTTACGTTTAAGCGTGAACTGTTGAAATACTACCGTATCTGAATTTTTATTAAATATTTATATAATTTTTTTCTTTTTTTGAAGATTGACTATTAATAACTAACTACTTATTCCGAAAAAAATGTGTATTTTGTAATAGATTTATAAAATTCATTTTCATCCATTCAAATTTCTAATTTATTTCCACTTCATACAATATTAGGTTAAGATAGATATGGTTGGCAAGGGATATTATTTGTCGAAGGTTTTTGAGAAATATTTAACACTATTAATCAATTTGCCTGAATAAAGGTATTTATCAATCATTACTAGAGTTGAAGAGAGGACCGTTAAAAACACAATAATTATAACAAGAATGTTTATAATTCATGGAGATTTTAACTGTCTTCTCTTTAATTCTAACACTTTTGACCGTAAATATCTGTCACACTTCATGTTTAACCACATAAAAAATTTCTATGGCAGGTTGCTTGGTTTAGTCTTGATCAATGTTGACAGCTAGAACCAGTTATTTCACGATGGCCACCCAATGGTGGGTGAGGCACTAGACATTACTTTTGTATTAAACATTTCTGGAGAGGCTTTATTTTCCATCTAATGATAATACCAGGTACAACTTTAGTCATGCAAACTTTATGCAGTTATATACTGAGTGGGTTAATGTTGATTTGTCTTTCGTTCTCTCCTCCACTGATGTGAATATTGCCACTTCTACGCTATACGATGAAATCAGCCTTCATCTGGATTAATTTTTTTGTTAGCATTGTTATCTTATATATTTTTTATTAAATTTGAATTTTTGTGTGTTTATATTATTATATCATTAATTATATACAGGTGTCCAGAAACTCTCCTGACAAACGAAGACCGGAGTTTCCTCAGATAATTTTAAGACAATTAAACCCAAATTCACCTAGTCCGAAAATGCTTCCTAAGGGAGCTAGAGTTCTTTGAAGATGGCGCCTTGTATTTATTTTTTTTTTAATTCCTCCAGAACGCTTCTATTTAGAAAAACAAAAACTGGTATGCTTATTTATCCTCCAGAGATGAATCGATTCCATCAATTGCGAATTTCTAGTACCGGTCATAGGCGTCCGTTTTGGGTAGGTCAACGGTTATTTTAAGGCACAACTTTTTTGTCTTTAACTTTTAAGCATTTGTGACACTAGATTATTAAATTTTCAGGTATTCCAGTACTAAAATGTACTCTTACTTTAAGTCGGTAGGATACACCGTTTTCTAGAAAAATCGATTTGTAAATTTTTCGTTTTTTCTTCATTAAAGTTCAATTTTTTATTTTTTGCAATAGTTAGCTCTGAACTGCCAACAGAAGTAAAACCTACGTTTTTCATTGTCAAATTGTTGTCAGTTCGCGAAGTTTATCTTTTCATTTTTTACTTTGTGTTATTTAAGCACAACGATTTCAATTTAAAAAAAAATGGGTTTTACTAATGAGGAATACGCCGATATGCATTTAGTTTATGGCACATGTGTAAGGCACATATGTAAAGCACATATTTTACATGTACTATTAATATATCATCTTTAGAAATTTACAAGCATACATTTGTAACAGCTGACTCAGGTTATCGAACCCTTACCATAACAAAACATATCGGTTTTATAAATATAAACATTGCCGCCTTTAAATACAATTAGGGCATTCTGAATCTAATATTTATATTTTATATTTCGAACAAAAAAAAACATTCTCGTAATACACAGAAAATATTAGTATAATTTTTAAAATTGGTTTGTAAATGAAGTAACTAACACACATCTAAATTTTTAATTATTTACTTGAATGTATAAAAAGCTTATTTTGTACACCTTAGCATACAGAATGTTATAACTTTTATAACATCGACAGCTGTTACGTATATAAACATACGGTGTGTGTGTAACATTAATAGAGGCGCATATCTACATTCTGAATATTCTGAACTCAGATGCGGCCCATGATGCAATTTTCAGGAGGGGTTTAATTTTAGGGTTCGCGTCGCAATATTTTGGATTAATATTCTATATATGTAATTACATCTTCCCACTTTTTATACGTTGTATTGTATTTTAAGGATACTCTGTATATACACACCTGATATTATTAGCTAAAGTATTTCAACTAGAGAGCAACGTATTAATTCATGGTTTGAGGAAATATGTAAGAAAACAATTCATCAACAATTATCTACGATAATTTTGAGGTTTAATTACAACTAAAAATTCTTTTCTATTTGAAAACATAGTTGAAATAAAAAATCTCTCGAATATGAAGACAAAACTCCGGCATTAAAGGGAAAAAATATCGTTAAGGCATTGGAAATATTCCATATTTAGAACTGCATTTTCAAGACATAATTCTTAAGAGAAGAACTCATCAAACAACATGAGATGAATATTTATCGTAATAAAATGATACTCCTTTTTGTTAGTTCGAATACGAAATATGTTTACTTTACGTAGTTCCTACTTAAACGTTTTATTAAAATTTTTTCTGTTAGATTTATGTCTCTGCATTTAAACATTTATTTAAATATGCAACTTCTTGGTTCGTCATAAATTAAAATAAATGAGTTTAATTACTTTAATATATTGCGTTCTTAACGTTTTATAAAAATGTCCGTATTTACTCGATTTTTCTTCCGGGGAACACGAACACCTCTCTTGAAACCAAAAATACTTTTAAACAATAAAAATCAGATCAGTTTTTACCTAAATGAAGATCAAAATTTGAAATAAAATAACTCAAATGATATAATACAACGAAAGTCAAAATACGACTATTGTATTGGATACTTCAATGATGTGCCAAAGACACAAAATAACTAAATTTATGATTCAAATATATCTCATGTACTCATGTTTGGGTGGGCGCATCTAACACATGACGTAAACATACTTTATTCTGATCAGCGTTTATTAATAGTAAATTTAGATATTCAAAAAAATTAAATAAAAAAAATAGGGAATTCATAAAGTTTCATATTTTAGCCTGGGGACAAGAAAAGAGAGAATTTCCTATCGTCTTTATATTAATTATATTCAACACCGCGCTCTTAACTATCAGTATCGATCATAAAGAAAAGAGGAGGAAAAACGGAACGTGACTATATGCAAGCAAATTGCAGTAATTTGGATGTGGGCTGCAAGAAGAAAGACTAACTGAAGTGGCGGCGGAGGAGCAAGAAAAGTGAGGCGTTGAAGACTGTGTGCGGCGCTTGAACGAGGAAAGATTTAAGTGATTAATTTAAATAATGCGCACACCCGGGGGCGGTAATTATTAATTTACTGAATACTTAAAACAGAATGCCGGGAATTTATTATGCCATCACTTGCTTGATCTCTTCATTTGTTTTTTTAGCGCATCCTGAATACGTACGATTAAGGTCGAAATACGGTAAAGTACGTAATTCACGATGAGTTTCTCATTAAGATTGGTACATACCACCCAGATGTGTACGTTAATGAATTGAGAGTCTAAAAATTCTCATCAAGATACAAAAACACAAGCTTGAGAAACATACATTTTTGTTCTCGCACATAGTATAAAGGCTATATTAACATAATTTCATGTTAATCTTCCTCTTATTAGAATATGATATGTACGCATGTATGTAGAAGCTTACAATAATATAATGTTACACTTTGCATATATTAAAAAAATTTAAAACCCATTTTTAAATTGTATTTTTTACAAATATATCAAATTTAAAATGTTAAAAAATTAAAATTTGACATTTTATGGCATAGTATTCGTATTTTGAAGAGAATGCTTATGTTTTGAATTGTATTGGTCGTAAACGACAACCTTCCGAAAACCTATTTACCGAGCGGTCACGTATCGTTCTCGAATGTTTCTTAGAATTTCTATTATATAACTTTAATTTAGTTATTAGTTACTAACAACAACTGTTCTAATTATTTCTTAATTAATAATTTTATTTAATATTCAGCTATGTCAAAATTATACCCACCTCGTATTAAAATCGACATATTTTATAGCCAAATTAAAATCACTAGTGCAAAAGCTATCTAAATCATATCATATGAGGTATCATTTTGAATTATTTTTCTCAAGGTATCTTTTAATGACATTAATTTCATTGACATCACAACCCTTTAGCTCGCGTCTTTAATTAACACTTAATTCCTAGACATCGCTATTTACAATATAATTGGTTATACTTTGACTAGATCTCGAACGGCCTTTCTACCACGGGGTTTCTTTTAGACAAGCCCTCTCAGTACCTAGCCTTCAAGGAGTAAAAATCTCCTCCACAAATGCTCGTTCAGGCATACACCGTGAAGCGCTGGCCGGCGTTTCTCTGCCCGTCTTTTCTAACTGACCTGGATAAATATATGCAATTTGTAAATACTTATTCATCGTCACCTGTAGATAGCTTTGGTTTAATTATTTTATTATATTTTAAAGATTAATTATTTCTTTTATGTAAATATTAAATAAAACTTTAAGGTCAATGCTATTTTTCTTTTAGTTAATAAGTGGTATTTAATGAACATTTATTTCAGTATACTACACAGCGCTGGACCTTTGACGTTCATCATTACACTACTTTGAATAATTTATATTATGGTTAAGACGTTACAGCTAGCCCGGAGCAAATCAACAAACTGATAAACCAGCAAAAACTGGCACCGTGGAGGCCAACATTGTTCGTGTTATTCATGACCAACCGCCAGGAGTAATCGAAAAAGTGACCTAAAATTGCACTTCCAGAATGTGCTTCGTCAAGAACAGCCGCGGTGGCCATATGGCAGAAATTTTCAAAGGCTAATGCCATGAATTGATCTTTCGAATAAAAAAATACTGATTAAAATTTCAATCTTTTGTATTATTTTTTGAAATTTCAAGTTCTATTGAGCTTAAAATAACACGCTTTATGAAGATTTTTGCTGATTGGTTAGTTATGTATAAATTATGAAGCATGCGCGCTGAGCATCCGCATCTATTAGATAGCCACAAATGCCATTACGGAAGCATTCGGCCGGGTTTACGGTTGTACGCGTTTAAAATGCCTCAATGCTCAGACTCTTTAAAATGCCGTTGAGCGTGGAATGCTGAAACTGTCATTTGTTCTGGTGCAGAAAATTGATAAAAAATTTCAAGGATACACATGCTTTACGATTTCATAATTATCTAATGAGTTCTCTCAAGTTTCAAAAAGCGTTGTCTATGAAATTGTAGCAGAACGCTTAAATTATCGGAAGTTGTACTCATATGCTGGGTCCTAAAAATGCTGCCGTTACAGAAAACCAATCGTTCAACCCAGCGCTGACTTCCCTCGTGAGAAAGAGACATGCTTTTAAGCTAAATTGTCACTGGTGACAAAACATGGGTTGCTCACATTGCTGCAGCATTAAAACAACAGTCTATCGAATTGAGGCATTCGACGTTACCCAAGAAAGTGTAGTTTAAGCAAACAATTTCAGCTCGAAAAATCACGTACACTGTGTTTTGAGATGTTGCTTGTGGATTTTTGTTTGCGTCGGGGTAGCACAGTAAATGCAAACGGCATGGTATGCTCAGTAGAGGATCGTTTTGCTTCACGACAATGACTGATGGAACCAAATCTCTCATCGTGTCATGTGGCTGGAAACAACTTGATCACTCTATGTATAGATATTCTGACTGGTTCACTTGAGCTTGTTACACATTATTCTTGTCTCACAATTTTAACATTCTCTTAGGTTTTTGTATGCATTCAACAATAATTAAAATTTTGATAAAAGTATAAATATAATAATTCTCCATAACAAGCCTTGAAGACATGGGATTCGTAGTCTGGTATAATTTGAATCACGCAATACCTTAAAGTGTCAACGTGGTTAAGCATTACGCACTATTCGCTTATTATTACCGTAGGTAATACACATACGTCAATTAAAATCATTTTTTGTCATAAACAATAAGGTAGTTCACGTTCACACGTAAACCAAAGCACAATTATCAAACACAATTGAAATAAGCAAAATTTGGTTTACCTAGTACTATCATAAATACTGTTACAGAATTTTATGCATAAATCACGAGTACTGTAACAAATAAAATAAACAAAAAACGGATATTTACTGTCAACTGCCATGCCTGCTATTACAGTGTGTGCAAATTTTAAAGATAAAATACAGTTTGATAATGTAATGGGGAAACAGAGAACCGCGTTGCTGTAATTGCTTTGCATAAGTGTGGTATGGAGAAATCTTCAATTTTCAAAACGTTGCAGCCACTGGGAATCAGTTGTATGTTCGTATACTGGACCATAAAATTATACGAGGACACCGGTAATGTTGGAGATCGTCAAAGAACAGGAAGCCCTCGCACTGTTAGAACTCAACAAACGATTAAAGCAGTAAAAACGTGAATTAAGCATAATTCATTTAGGAAACAAAAAGTGATAATCCGCGAAATGAAAATATCGACCCATTCAATGTCGCGCATCATAAATAAAGACCTTGGACTAAGAGCATATAAAAGATACACGGGAGATTTGTGTTATATATACTATAAACAGTGTTACATATACATACATATATGTATATCTATTTAAGTTAATATTTTATATTTGTTTCATATATACACATATACATATCCACTAATAAGTAAAGTGTTATTTTTCTAATGTATATTACTGCATTCGTTTGCAATCTCTATATTTTGATAAGCATATGAATCATTGTTAACAGTCTAATATCCGTATCGATTTCAAATACACATTTCATGTATTATTCTCATGCAGATTATCAGTAACAAATATTGCTTATTTAACACGTCTTTGTGACCACGTTTTATATTGAATGAATAACATCCTGTTTATATTGTATACAAATTTATTACGAACAAATAATCTATCGATATATAACCGCATATTTTGGTATGTTACAGTTAGTTAAGGGTACGTAGTACAGTAAGAAACTTAAAACATTTCCATGTATAATAAATGTATTATAAATAATAAAATAGTATTCTAGTGATTTTTAAAAACATTTCGTACTTGTTTTATTTTGAACATAACATTTGCTTATCGATGATTTAAGAAGGAAACGGAAACAAAAAACGCAACAACTTCTGACTCGATACGCGAATGAACAACATCAGCGAATCCTTTTCACAGATGAAAAGATCTGCACTGTTGAAGAATCTTTGAATAAACAAAATGATAACAAAATGATTTATGCTAGATCATTAAAACAAGCAAAACGTTAGTTTCAAGGGTACAAAGATGTAATAATCCTACGTCTGTAATGGTTTGGTGGGAATCAGTTACGAAGGAGTGACATTCATTATTGTGAAAAAGGGGTTAAAACCTTAGTAGCTGTGTATTAGGAAAATGTTTTGGAATGCGTTGTTAAACCATTGAACCACACATTGTTTAACACTGAACCATGGACACTCCAACAACATTCAGCGCTGGCCCACAAGGCCAGAACAACTCAATAGTGGCTTCAGAGCAACGTACCGAATTCTATTTCTTCGGATGATTAGTTTTCCTAGTCCGGACCTTAATCCCTTAGATTACAAGTTATGGTCGGATGTAAAGAATACGGTGTGCTCTAAAAGACATGCGAATTTTGAGTCTCTGAAGCAATCCTTAAGGCACCAATGGAGAACGTACGCGTTGCAATAGACGCATGGCTGGAGCGTCTGAGGTCCTGTGTTAGGGCAAATGGAGGCTATTTTGAATAAATTGTTGAAATATCTGTTACCTATTTATTGATCAATAAATGCTGTCAAATTTGTTACGAAGTCTTTTCTCATTCTATTTTAGAACTAAAAATTCATGTAACAGTGTTAATGATAATACTAGGTATGCACTTAGTACAACAATGTGCCGAAGTTGTCATGATTGGGAGGTGTGTGAGTAACACAATTGCAAGCATAGATGTGAAAATGTAGGCGGCTGAGTCATTTGTGATTTCACCTTATTAAGTCTAGTATCAACAAGTATTGACAGTCATGAAAAGTAAAAAAAAATAGCAAATTTAAGTTAACTGAAAACTTAATAGACAATTATTAATAGAAAATTTTAGTTTCCATAATATATAAACATTAATAAAAAAAATAATGAGAGGAGAATCTAGCAAATTTATGTAACTAATGGTCCTGATATTACTATAAAATTAAATATCATCAGCAACAAAAAATTACAAATGGTTCGCTTTAAATATTCTCCTATCAAATGACATCAGATAATCCCGTGATATCTGACGGACAAAAGAGACTACATCGATAAAAGCGGTTTTTCCACGAATAACAAAGTTATTACAAAAAGAAATACGCTTATTAGTGTAGTCCATTAACTAGTAACCAGATGTCCCAATACAACAAATTAAATAATAAAGGGTCAGGAGACGAGTCTTGTGGAAGCTAGCAATAAATTTATGCAAAGAAAAGCTGTTGTAAAAAACATATTTTATTGCATAAGTATGATCTAATTAGATTCAAAGATAAACGAAGATATACTAAGCAACTCAAGCAGCAGAATATTATCGTCTATAGTGTCACAAGCTCGGGAGGAGCGAATATATACGTCCTTTCTCATCTAAGGACTCACAAACAGGTTGAGAAAAAGAACAACACGTATAAATCCATGCTGCCATTAGGTGATAAAAAAATGAACACCATATGAGTTTGAATCTTTTGTTAGACACAAACTGTTAATAATCATTTTCGTATACAACGACTAATTAGTTTTGTTAAAAAGAAACTAATTGTTCAATTTGTTTAAATGAAGGGTTTTCTGCATTCTGGTTATTTCCTTACACACACCTAAAATCGGAAGTTTGTCAGTTACGTTATTAATTACGTATTTTGTCTACTGAATAGACATTAATATCGATCTAACCTTTTCATTAACTTCTAATTATAAAAGAATTGACTGCAAAGTAAGCGTAGAATAGGTAATATAGGGTATGCTGTTTATATAAGATTTTCACGGATTTGAAGACGGCAGTACTTTCGTAACCGCTAAGCCTTTTAGTCGGTTTACGTTCGACGACTGTACAAAGTTGCAGCAAGTTTAATTGGACAAAAACTGGAGGGGTTAAGGGACAACTGTCACGAGATCTTTGTCGCCTAATTAGTCGCACGCCAAAGGATTGAAAATGAGTGATAAGTTTGTGGCAAATTTGGTAACTAAACTAAATTACACTTCTAAAGACATATTAAACTTACATAAAAGTAAACGTAAGCAAAATGAGCAAGCACTGCTAGTTAATTGGAATATATTTACCAAACTAAGGTAAAACCATGTTCGTGTATCTTATCAGAAATTTGGAAAATATTAATTTTTAGTTTGTTCAAGGTTTTAAAAGTGGGTTATTAATGTTTCATATTATTACATCGTAGTACAAGAATAGGAATTGTCCTATGTCCTAATTTTTTATTAGAATTTACACTGCTGGTAATAAAATGTAGCAAATATATCTAAATGTCTTCAGTAATAGCAAGATACTGTTGCACTATGCGTCGAATTAAGAAGCCACCTATACAAATTAAGAAGTGAATGATTTGCAAATCCAATTAATATACATAAATGTATTAATAAAAGAGGGCTTTCTTTGGGAACTGTTAATAAAGGTATAAAATACATTATTACATTAATATTCATTCGTATCTTAAATATGCCTTTCGACAACTAAGTTGCCAATCTCCATAGGTAAAAATAATAATCAGTGTTGAACATAGGGTACAATAAATCTAACACAAAAAAATCGCGAAGTATTTCACAAGACATCCACGGATACACTGACTGTATATATGCGTGTTTCGCAATTTTTAAGTTTTTTTTTAATATGCAATAAGAATAACAACAAGGATGAGTAGAAAAAGATTATTATAATTTCAAAAATGAATTTTAAAATGAGTGATATTAAATTAGCCAACCAATTCTATTATTAAGTTTTACTTTAAAAATATGAAATTTTTTTAAAGGAATTAAGGAAAATATACCAAATAAGTAAAATCGCATCTATATTGGCGATCAAGGTCAATGAGGAGGTGTTAGAATTGGCTGAGGATGACCGACCTTATACAAGGTGAGGAGGAATATGAGGTGAAAGTTAAATAGGAGGTCCAGAATCATATTGGTGATCAAGGTCAATGATGTGGTTTTAGAATTGGCTGAGGGTGACCAAGATCATTTGAATATTAAGGTCAAGCTAGGTTAATCCAAAATTAAAGACAACATAATGGTGAAAAAAATGAAGAAGAATGTAAGGGCGGGACAATGTTAGGGTATATAAAGTTTGCTTGTGTTAAATGGATGCTAGTATTAGAGAATATGTTGAAGCGGAAGTTTAGTGAAGTACCACAAAGTTATTTATGTTCTTTAATAGTGGAAGAATGTGAATTGGAAAAAGATAATGGTGGTTCCTTGATAGTGGAAGAAAGGGAATTGGCAATAGATAATAGTGTTGATAGAGGTTTACATTCTCAAGTGGTTGGAGATATTGAGATAGATTTGGGTATTGAAGAATTTTTTACTAAAATTTCTGAATCAAATAAATTTTGGGAAAATATAAATGCATCTACAGAGAATTTCGCATGAGAGACATCAAGTGGTGAAAGATTTGTGGAAAAATATGATAAAGAACAAATTTTGGAGTTACCAATTGCAGTCATTCGAAATGGATATGTATTGTTTATTACCACATCAAGATTTTGAACCAAAGTTAAGAGTTGTTGGCGTAAAAAACAATGTGTTTACTTTAATTCAAATGAATGGAAGTGGGTAATGGCAGAGACTGCAAAGTTAAGGCAATATTTTGATTACTATAATGGTATATGTATTTCCAATTATTGATAGAAAAAGATGGTGAGTATAAGTATTTAGCGTTTGAAAGCTTATCAGTGTTATGGCGGTTGAAGGAAACATTGGATTGTTGATTAGCGATTTTAGAAGATGCGAAATATAATGTATTTTATAATGATATGGTGCAATGTGTAGCTGAAAGTGGAGGAGAAGTAGATTTAGAAATAGAGAGAATGTATAATGGTGTAATATCCGAATGTGTTTGTATAATGAAGGAGTTAGTTATATTGGCCTCATATTATATTGGCCTATATGTATAAATGGTAACTGCAGATGCGATTTTTGTCATTTAGATTGTTGATGTTGATGTCGTAAACGTCACAACCGAACGGATACACAATATTTTTAATTAATATTTAAATATGGATAAGTTAACCACAAGATCGATGTCGCGCTTGCTTTAATTGAGCAAATGAGAACTCATGCTACAATTCCTAATAACTGTATGTATGGCTAAATTCAATCGAAATTCAAGAAAATTTTTTCGTCGATGTCACCATAAATGAAATCTGGATACCTACATCACTAGACTACTGAGACAAAACACAATCAAAACAAGGATTTCTTCTGATGAACCTGCTCTGAAGAAGGCAAAAACCGGCTAATAAAATTATGCCAACGATTTTTTGGGAGTCCAAAGGCGTATCCTTTATTGGGTATTTATACAAACACTGACCATTACTCTGCTGATGTACTGACACGCCGAGCTGAAGAAAAACGATCTCATACACTTAGAAAAAAAGTTTTGTTGCATGAGGATAACGCGTCCTCTTATTCACTCGCTATTGCAACCACTAAATTTGTGGAATTAGGATACCACATTTACCAAATTTGGTTCCAAATTACTCTTTTTCAACTAAAAATGGCTTAGTAGAAAAACATTCGGGACAAATTATGAGGCGATAGCATCAATGAATGTCAATTTTGTTGAGCTTCCGAAAGATTACTTTTTAGACGGTTTAAAAAAAAATGTAAAGTGGCTTAGCTAAGTAAGTAGAATTAGATGGAATTATGTAGAAAAATAAAATATATTTTTTACCCTGAAATAAGTATTTCATTGAAAAAACTCTCTCGTCAAATCACCCCTGTATATAGAAAGTAAATCAAAATTAAGTTGTAATTTTTATGATCTGAATATATACGCTTATATTATGGCAGCTTAAACTGTTTGAATTGTTTATCAGCTCACAAGCAGCAGTTACTGTTAGGTGCAATTTATTGTTATTACACTGTGAACTATTCAATTATAGAGACAGATTGCCGGCTACATAAGTTTCA